>CAWUFW010017416.1:0-263081 GCA_963921515.1 Calotriton arnoldi
AGTACGCTCTGAAAGTGCACACATATATCACACACATAGCCACACATTAAGCACATGGCAGCAAACTGGGTCTTGACCCTGTGCCTCATGGGAACAGTCCAGCCCGAACTGCCAAGCCAGGTCCTCCCTGGACTGGAAACAAGCATCCTAGGACCGGTTTCGGGGTTTCACCCCTCTTCAGCCAGGATAGCTTGATTCCAGTGGCATGGAGAGCACGGGACCCACGTCTGGGCATACCCGTCCCACTCGGGGTGACAAATGCAAAAACAACAGTTGATGGACAGAATGCAGAACAATGTCATACATTCACCCCAGTACAGAGATCTAGGCCTAAATCCATCGTTTTTTTGCTCACCATGCCATTCCAGTTTGAACCCAGCCATATGCAAATCAGTCTTGACCCTGTGCCTCATGGGAACAGTCCAGCCCGAACTGCCAAGCCAGGTCCTCCCTGGACTGGAAACAAGCATCCTAGGACCGGTTTCGGGGTTTCACCCCTCTTCAGCCAGGATAGCTTGATTCCAGTGGCATGGAGAGCACGGGACCCACGTCTGGGCATACCCGTCCCACTCGGGGTGACAAATGCAAAAACAACAGTTGATGGACAGAATGCAGAACAATGTCATACATTCACCCCAGTACAGAGATCTGGGCCTAAATCCATCGTTTTTTTGCTCACCATGCCATTTCAGTTTGAACCCAGCCATATGCAAATCAGTCTTGACCCTGTGCCTCATGGGAACAGTCCAGCCCGAACTGCCAAGCCAGGTCCTCCCTGGACTGGAAACAAGCATCCTAGGACCGGTTTCGGGGTTTCACCCCTCTTCAGCCAGGATAGCTTGATTCCAGTGGCATGGAGAGCACGGGACCCACGTCTGGGCATACCCGTCCCACTCGGGGTGACAAATGCAAAAACAACAGTTGATGGACAGAATGCAGAACAATGTCATACATTCACCCCGGTACAGAGATCTGGGCCTAAATCCATCGTTTTTTGCTCACCATGCCATTCCAGTTTGAACCCAGCCATATGCAAATCAGTCTTGACCCTGTGCCTCATGGGAACAGTCCAGCCCGAACTGCCAAGCCAGGTCCTCCCTGGACTGGAAACAAGCATCCTAGGACCGGTTTCGGGGTTTCACCCCTCTTCAGCCAGGATAGCTTGATTCCAGTGGCATGGAGAGCACGGGACCCACGTCTGGGCATACCCGTCCCACTCGGGGTGACAAATGCAAAAACAACAGTTGATGGACAGAATGCAGAACAATGTCATACATTCACCCCAGTACAGAGATCTGGGTCTAAATCCATGTTTTTTTGCTCACCATGCCATTCCAGTTTGAACCCAGCCATATGCAAATCAGTCTTGACCCTGAGCCTCATGGGAACAGTCCAGCCCGAACTGCCAAGCCAGGTCCTCCCTGGACTGGAAACAAGCATCCTAGGACCGGTTTCGGGGTTTCACCCCTCTTCAGCCAGGATCGCTTGATTCCAGTGGCATTGAGAGCACGGGACCCACGTCTGGGCATACCGGTCCCACTCGGGGTGACAAATGCAAAAACAACAGTTGATGGACAGAATGCAGAACAATGTCATACATTCACCCCAGTACAGAGATCTGGGCCTAAATCCATCGTTTTTTGCTCACCATGCCATTTCAGTTTGAACCCAGCCATATGCAAATCAGTCTTGACCCTGTGCCTCATGGGAACAGTCCAGCCCGAACTGCCAAGCCAGGTCCTCCCTGGACTGGAAACAAGCATCCTAGGACCGGTTTCGGGGTTTCACCCCTCTTCAGCCAGGATAGCTTGATTCCAGTGGCATGGAGAGCACGGGACCCACGTCTGGGCATACCCGTCCCACTCGGGGTGACAAATGCAAAAACAACAGTTGATGGACAGAATGCAGAACAATGTCATACATTCACCCCGGTACAGAGATCTGGGCCTAAATCCATCGTTTTTTGCTCACCATGCCATTCCAGTTTGAACCCAGCCATATGCAAATCAGTCTTGACCCTGTGCCTCATGGGAACAGTCCAGCCCGAACTGCCAAGCCAGGTCCTCCCTGGACTGGAAACAAGCATCCTAGGACCGGTTTCGGGGTTTCACCCCTCTTCAGCCAGGATAGCTTGATTCCAGTGGCATGGAGAGCACGGGACCCACGTCTGGGCATACCCGTCCCACTCGGGGTGACAAATGCAAAAACAACAGTTGATGGACAGAATGCAGAACAATGTCATACATTCACCCCAGTACAGAGATCTGGGTCTAAATCCATGTTTTTTTGCTCACCATGCCATTCCAGTTTGAACCCAGCCATATGCAAATCAGTCTTGACCCTGTGCCTCATGGGAACAGTCCAGCCCGAACTGCCAAGCCAGGTCCTCCCTGGACTGGAAACAAGCATCCTAGGACCGGTTTCGGGGTTTCACCCCTCTTCAGCCAGGATCGCTTGATTCCAGTGGCATGGAGAGCACGGGACCCACGTCTGGGCATACCCGTCCCACTCGGGGTGACAAATGCAAAAACAACAGTTGATGGACAGAATGCAGAACAATGTCATACATTCACCCCAGTACAGAGATCTGGGCCTAAATCCATCGTTTTTTGCTCACCATGCCATTCCAGTTTGAACCCAGCCATATGCAAATCAGTCTTGACCCTGTGCCTCATGGGAACAGTCCAGCCCGAACTGCCAAGCCAGGTCCTCCCTGGACTGGAAACAAGCATCCTAGGACCGGTTTCGGGGTTTCACCCCTCTTCAGCCAGGATAGCTTGATTCCAGTGGCATGGAGAGCACGGGACCCACGTCTGGGCATACCCGTCCCACTCGGGGTGACAAATGCAAAAACAACAGTTGATGGACAGAATGCAGAACAATGTCATACATTCACCCCAGTACAGAGATCTGGGCCTAAATCCATCGTTTTTTTGCTCACCATGCCATTCCAGTTTGAACCCAGCCATATGCAAATCAGTCTTGACCCTGTGCCTCATGGGAACAGTCCAGCCCGAACTGCCAAGCCAGGTCCTCCCTGGACTGGAAACAAGCATCCTAGGACCGGTTTCGGGGTTTCACCCCTCTTCAGCCAGGATAGCTTGATTCCAGTGGCATGGAGAGCACGGGACCCACATCTGGGCATACCCGTCCCACTCGGGGTGACAAATGCAAAAACAACAGTTGATGGACAGAATGCAGAACAATGTCATACATTCACCCCAGTACAGAGATCTGGGCCTAAATCCATCGTTTTTTTGCTCACCATGCCATTCCAGTTTGAACCCAGCCATATGCAAATCAGTCTTGACCCTGTGCCTCATGGGAACAGTCCAGCCCGAACTGCCAAGCCAGGTCCTCCCTGGACTGGAAACAAGCATCCTAGGACCGGTTTCGGGGTTTCACCCCTCTTCAGCCAGGATAGCTGGATTCCAGTGGCATGGAGAGCACGGGACCCACGTCTGGGCATACCCGTCCCACTCGGGGTGACAAATGCAAAAACAACAGTTGATGGACAGAATGCAGAACAATGTCATACATTCACCCAAGTACAGAGATCTGGGCCTAAATCCATCGTTTTTTTGCTCACCATGCCATTCCAGTTTGAACCCAGCCATATGCAAATCAGTCTTGACCCTGTGCCTCATGGGAACAGTCCAGCCCGAACTGCCAAGCCAGGTCCTCCCTGGACTGGAAACAAGCATCCTAGGACCGGTTTCGGGGTTTCACCCCTCTTCAGCCAGGATAGCTTGATTCCAGTGGCATGGAGAGCACGGGACCCACGTCTGGGCATACCCGTCCCACTCGGGGTGACAAATGCAAAAACAACAGTTGATGGACAGAATGCAGAACAATGTCATACATTCACCCCAGTACAGAGATCTGGGTCTAAATCCATGTTTTATTTGCTCACCATGCCATTCCAGTTTGAACCCAGCCATATGCAAATCAGTCTTGACCCTGTGCCTCATGGGAACAGTCCAGCCCGAACTGCCAAGCCAGGTCCTCCCTGGACTGGAAACAAGCATCCTAGGACCGGTTTCGGGGTTTCACCCCTCTTCAGCCAGGATCGCTTGATTCCAGTGGCATGGAGAGCACGGGACCCACGTCTGGGCATACCCGTCCCACTCGGGGTGACAAATGCAAAAACAACAGTTGATGGACAGAATGCAGAACAATGTCATACATTCACCCCAGTACAGAGATCTGGGCCTAAATCCATCGTTTTCTTGCTCACCATGCCATTCCAGTTTGAACCCAGCCATATGCAAATCAGTCTTGACCCTGTGCCTCATGGGAACAGTCCAGCCCGAACTGCCAAGCCAGGTCCTCCCTGGACTGGAAACAAGCATCCTAGGACCGGTTTCGGGGTTTCACCCCTCTTCAGCCAGGATAGCTTGATTCCAGTGGCATGGAGAGCACGGGACCCACGTCTGGGCATACCCGTCCCACTCGGGGTGACAAATGCAAAAACAACAGTTGATGGACAGAATGCAGAACAATGTCATACATTCACCCCAGTACAGAGATCTAGGCCTAAATCCATCGTTTTTTGCTCACCATGCCATTCCAGTTTGAACCCAGCCATATGCAAATCAGTCTTGACCCTGTGCCTCATGGGAACAGTCCAGCCCGAACTGCCAAGCCAGGTCCTCCCTGGACTGGAAACAAGCATCCTAGGACCGGTTTCGGGGTTTCACCCCTCTTCAGCCAGGATAGCTTGATTCCAGTGGCATGGAGAGCACGGGACCCACGTCTGGGCATACCCGTCCCACTCGGGGTGACAAATGCAAAAACAACAGTTGATGGACAGAATGCAGAACAATGTCATACATTCACCCCAGTACAGAGATCTGGGCCTAAATCCATCGTTTTTTTGCTCACCATGCCATTCCAGTTTGAACCCAGCCATATGCAAATCAGTCTTGACCCTGTGCCTCATGGGAACAGTCCAGCCCGAACTGCCAAGCCAGGTCCTCCCTGGACTGGAAACAAGCATCCTAGGACCGGTTTCGGGGTTTCACCCCTCTTCAGCCAGGATAGCTTGATTCCAGTGGCATGGAGAGCACGGGACCCACGTCTGGGCATACCCGTCCCACTCGGGGTGACAAATGCAAAAACAACAGTTGATGGACAGAATGCAGAACAATGTCATACATTCACCCCGGTACAGAGATCTGGGCCTAAATCCATCGTTTTTGCTCACCATGCCATTCCAGTTTGAACCCAGCCATATGCAAATCAGTCTTGACCCTGTACCTCATGGGAACAGTCCAGCCCGAACTGCCAAGCCAGGTCCTCCCTGGACTGGAAACAAGCATCCTAGGACCGGTTTCGGGGTTTCACCCCTCTTCAGCCAGGATAGCTTGATTCCAGTGGCATGGAGAGCACGGGACCCACGTCTGGGCATACCCGTCCCACTCGGGGTGACAAATGCAAAAACAACAGTTGATGGACAGAATGCAGAACAATGTCATACATTCACCCCAGTACAGAGATCTGGGTCTAAATCCATGTTTTTTTGCTCACCATGCCATTCCAGTTTGAACCCAGCCATATGCAAATCAGTCTTGACCCTGAGCCTCATGGGAACAGTCCAGCCCGAACTGCCAAGCCAGGTCCTCCCTGGACTGGAAACAAGCATCCTAGGACCGGTTTCGGGGTTTCACCCCTCTTCAGCCAGGATCGCTTGATTCCAGTGGCATGGAGAGCACGGGACCCACGTCTGGGCATACCCGTCCCACTCGGGGTGACAAATGCAAAAACAACAGTTGATGGACAGAATGCAGAACAATGTCATACATTCACCCCAGTACAGAGATCTGGGCCTAAATCCATCGTTTTTTGCTCACCATGCCATTCCAGTTTGAACCCAGCCATATGCAAATCAGTCTTGACCCTGTGCCTCATGGGAACAGTCCAGCCCGAACTGCCAAGCCAGGTCCTCCCTGGACTGGAAACAAGCATCCTAGGACCGGTTTCGGGGTTTCACCCCTCTTCAGCCAGGATAGCTTGATTCCAGTGGCATGGAGAGCACGGGACCCACGTCTGGGCATACCCGTCCCACTCGGGGTGACAAATGCAAAAACAACAGTTGATGGACAGAATGCAGAACAATGTCATACATTCACCCCAGTACAGAGATCTAGGCCTAAATCCATCGTTTTTTGCTCACCATGCCATTCCAGTTTGAACCCAGCCATATGCAAATCAGTCTTGACCCTGTGCCTCATGGGAACAGTCCAGCCCGAACTGCCAAGCCAGGTCCTCCCTGGACTGGAAACAAGCATCCTAGGACCGGTTTCGGGGTTTCACCCCTCTTCAGCCAGGATAGCTTGATTCCAGTGGCATGGAGAGCACGGGACCCACGTCTGGGCATACCCGTCCCACTCGGGGTGACAAATGCAAAAACAACAGTTGATGGACAGAATGCAGAACAATGTCATACATTCACCCCGGTACAGAGATCTGGGCCTAAATCCATCGTTTTTTTGCTCACCATGCCATTCCAGTTTGAACCCAGCCATATGCAAATCAGTCTTGACCCTGTGCCTCATGGGAACAGTCCAGCCCGAACTGCCAAGCCAGGTCCTCCCTGGACTGGAAACAAGCATCCTAGGACCGGTTTCGGGGTTTCACCCCTCTTCAGCCAGGATAGCTTGATTCCAGTGGCATGGAGAGCACGGGACCCACGTCTGGGCATACCCGTCCCACTCGGGGTGACAAATGCAAAAACAACAGTTGATGGACAGAATGCAGAACAATGTCATACATTCACCCCAGTACAGAGATCTGGGCCTAAATCCATCGTTTTTTTGCTCACCATGCCATTCCAGTTTGAACCCAGCCATATGCAAATCAGTCTTGACCCTGTGCCTCATGGGAACAGTCCAGCCCGAACTGCCAAGCCAGGTCCTCCCTGGACTGGAAACAAGCATCCTAGGACCGGTTTCGGGGTTTCACCCCTCTTCAGCCAGGATAGCTTGATTCCAGTGGCATGGAGAGCACGGGACCCACGTCTGGGCATACCCGTCCCACTCGGGGTGACAAATGCAAAAACAACAGTTGATGGACAGAATGCAGAACAATGTCATACATTCACCCCAGTACAGAGATCTAGGCCTAAATCCATCGTTTTTTGCTCACCATGCCATTCCAGTTTGAACCCAGCCATATGCAAATCAGTCTTGACCCTGTGCCTCATGGGAACAGTCCAGCCCGAACTGCCAAGCCAGGTCCTCCCTGGACTGGAAACAAGCATCCTAGGACCGGTTTCGGGGTTTCACCCCTCTTCAGCCAGGATAGCTTGATTCCAGTGGCATGGAGAGCACGGGACCCACGTCTGGGCATACCCGTCCCACTCGGGGTGACAAATGCAAAAACAACAGTTGATGGACAGAATGCAGAACAATGTCATACATTCACCCCAGTACAGAGATCTGGGCCTAAATCCATCGTTTTTTTGCTCACCATGCCATTTCAGTTTGAACCCAGCCATATGCAAATCAGTCTTGACCCTGTGCCTCATGGGAACAGTCCAGCCCGAACTGCCAAGCCAGGTCCTCCCTGGACTGGAAACAAGCATCCTAGGACCGGTTTCGGGGTTTCACCCCTCTTCAGCCAGGATAGCTTGATTCCAGTGGCATGGAGAGCACGGGACCCACGTCTGGGCATACCCGTCCCACTCGGGGTGACAAATGCAAAAACAACAGTTGATGGACAGAATGCAGAACAATGTCATACATTCACCCCGGTACAGAGATCTGGGCCTAAATCCATCGTTTTTTGCTCACCATGCCATTCCAGTTTGAACCCAGCCATATGCAAATCAGTCTTGACCCTGTGCCTCATGGGAACAGTCCAGCCCGAACTGCCAAGCCAGGTCCTCCCTGGACTGGAAACAAGCATCCTAGGACCGGTTTCGGGGTTTCACCCCTCTTCAGCCAGGATAGCTTGATTCCAGTGGCATGGAGAGCACGGGACCCACGTCTGGGCATACCCGTCCCACTCGGGGTGACAAATGCAAAAACAACAGTTGATGGACAGAATGCAGAACAATGTCATACATTCACCCCAGTACAGAGATCTGGGTCTAAATCCATGTTTTTTTTGCTCACCATGCCATTCCAGTTTGAACCCAGCCATATGCAAATCAGTCTTGACCCTGAGCCTCATGGGAACAGTCCAGCCCGAACTGCCAAGCCAGGTCCTCCCTGGACTGGAAACAAGCATCCTAGGACCGGTTTCGGGGTTTCACCCCTCTTCAGCCAGGATCGCTTGATTCCAGTGGCATGGAGAGCACGGGACCCACGTCTGGGCATACCCGTCCCACTCGGGGTGACAAATGCAAAAACAACAGTTGATGGACAGAATGCAGAACAATGTCATACATTCACCCCAGTACAGAGATCTGGGCCTAAATCCATCGTTTTTTTGCTCACCATGCCATTCCAGTTTGAACCCAGCCATATGCAAATCAGTCTTGACCCTGTGCCTCATGGGAACAGTCCAGCCCGAACTGCCAAGCCAGGTCCTCCCTGGACTGGAAACAAGCATCCTAGGACCGGTTTCGGGGTTTCACCCCTCTTCAGCCAGGATAGCTTGATTCCAGTGGCATGGAGAGCACGGGACCCACGTCTGGGCATACCCGTCCCACTCGGGGTGACAAATGCAAAAACAACAGTTGATGGACAGAATGCAGAACAATGTCATACATTCACCCCAGTACAGAGATCTAGGCCTAAATCCATCGTTTTTTTGCTCACCATGCCATTCCAGTTTGAACCCAGCCATATGCAAATCAGTCTTGACCCTGTGCCTCATGGGAACAGTCCAGCCCGAACTGCCAAGCCAGGTCCTCCCTGGACTGGAAACAAGCATCCTAGGACCGGTTTCGGGGTTTCACCCCTCTTCAGCCAGGATAGCTTGATTCCAGTGGCATGGAGAGCACGGGACCCACGTCTGGGCATACCCGTCCCACTCGGGGTGACAAATGCAAAAACAACAGTTGATGGACAGAATGCAGAACAATGTCATACATTCACCCCAGTACAGAGATCTGGGCCTAAATCCATCGTTTTTTGCTCACCATGCCATTCCAGTTTGAACCCAGCCATATGCAAATCAGTCTTGACCCTGTGCCTCATGGGAACAGTCCAGCCCGAACTGCCAAGCCAGGTCCTCCCTGGACTGGAAACAAGCATCCTAGGACCGGTTTCGGGGTTTCACCCCTCTTCAGCCAGGATAGCTTGATTCCAGTGGCATGGAGAGCACGGGACCCACGTCTGGGCATACCCGTCCCACTCGGGGTGACAAATGCAAAAACAACAGTTGATGGACAGAATGCAGAACAATGTCATACATTCACCCCAGTACAGAGATCTGGGCCTAAATCCATCGTTTTTTTGCTCACCATGCCATTCCAGTTTGAACCCAGCCATATGCAAATCAGTCTTGACCCTGTGCCTCATGGGAACAGTCCAGCCCGAACTGCCAAGCCAGGTCCTCCCTGGACTGGAAACAAGCATCCTAGGACCGGTTTCGGGGTTTCACCCCTCTTCAGCCAGGATAGCTTGATTCCAGTGGCATGGAGAGCACGGGACCCACGTCTGGGCATACCCGTCCCACTCGGGGTGACAAATGCAAAAACAACAGTTGATGGACAGAATGCAGAACAATGTCATACATTCACCCCAGTACAGAGATCTGGGCCTAAATCCATCGTTTTTTTGCTCACCATGCCATTCCAGTTTGAACCCAGCCATATGCAAATCAGTCTTGACCCTGTGCCTCATGGGAACAGTCCAGCCCGAACTGCCAAGCCAGGTCCTCCCTGGACTGGAAACAAGCATCCTAGGACCGGTTTCGGGGTTTCACCCCTCTTCAGCCAGGATAGCTTGATTCCAGTGGCATGGAGAGCACGGGACCCACATCTGGGCATACCCGTCCCACTCGGGGTGACAAATGCAAAAACAACAGTTGATGGACAGAATGCAGAACAATGTCATACATTCACCCCAGTACAGAGATCTGGGCCTAAATCCATCGTTTTTTTGCTCACCATGCCATTCCAGTTTGAACCCAGCCATATGCAAATCAGTCTTGACCCTGTGCCTCATGGGAACAGTCCAGCCCGAACTGCCAAGCCAGGTCCTCCCTGGACTGGAAACAAGCATCCTAGGACCGGTTTCGGGGTTTCACCCCTCTTCAGCCAGGATAGCTTGATTCCAGTGGCATGGAGAGCACGGGACCCACGTCTGGGCATACCCGTCCCACTCGGGGTGACAAATGCAAAAACAACAGTTGATGGACAGAATGCAGAACAATGTCATACATTCACCCCAGTACAGAGATCTGGGCCTAAATCCATCGTTTTTTGCTCACCATGCCATTCCAGTTTGAACCCAGCCATATGCAAATCAGTCTTGACCCTGTGCCTCATGGGAACAGTCCAGCCCGAACTGCCAAGCCAGGTCCTCCCTGGACTGGAAACAAGCATCCTAGGACCGGTTTCGGGGTTTCACCCCTCTTCAGCCAGGATAGCTTGATTCCAGTGGCATGGAGAGCACGGGACCCACGTCTGGGCATACCTGTCCCACTCGGGGTGACAAATGCAAAAACAACAGTTGATGGACAGAATGCAGAACAATGTCATACATTCACCCCAGTACAGAGATCTGGGCCTAAATCCATCGTTTTTTTGCTCACCATGCCATTCCAGTTTGAACCCAGCCATATGCAAATCAGTCTTGACCCTGTGCCTCATGGGAACAGTCCAGCCCGAACTGCCAAGCCAGGTCCTCCCTGGACTGGAAACAAGCATCCTAGGACCGGTTTCGGGGTTTCACCCCTCTTCAGCCAGGATAGCTTGATTCCAGTGGCATGGAGAGCACGGGACCCACGTCTGGGCATACCCGTCCCACTCGGGGTGACAAATGCAAAAACAACAGTTGATGGACAGAATGCAGAACAATGTCATACATTCACCCCAGTACAGAGATCTGGGCCTAAATCCATCGTTTTTTTGCTCACCATGCCATTCCAGTTTGAACCCAGCCATATGCAAATCAGTCTTGACCCTGTGCCTCATGGGAACAGTCCAGCCCGAACTGCCAAGCCAGGTCCTCCCTGGACTGGAAACAAGCATCCTAGGACCGGTTTCGGGGTTTCACCCCTCTTCAGCCAGGATAGCTTGATTCCAGTGGCATGGAGAGCACGGGACCCACGTCTGGGCATACCCGTCCCACTCGGGGTGACAAATGCAAAAACAACAGTTGATGGACAGAATGCAGAACAATGTCATACATTCACCCCAGTACAGAGATCTGGGTCTAAATCCATGTTTTTTTGCTCACCATGCCATTCCAGTTTGAACCCAGCCATATGCAAATCAGTCTTGACCCTGAGCCTCATGGGAACAGTCCAGCCCGAACTGCCAAGCCAGGTCCTCCCTGGACTGGAAACAAGCATCCTAGGACCGGTTTCGGGGTTTCACCCCTCTTCAGCCAGGATCGCTTTATTCCAGTGGCATGGAGAGCACGGGACCCACGTCTGGGCATACCCGTCCCACTCGGGGTGACAAATGCAAAAACAACAGTTGATGGACAGAATGCAGAACAATGTCATACATTCACCCCAGTACAGAGATCTGGGCCTAAATCCATCGTTTCACCCCTCTTCAGCCAGGATAGCTTGATTCCAGTGGCATGGAGAGCTCGTGTTTGCTATAACACCTGTCAAGCCAGTAGCAAGACAGGTAGCCACCTCAAGTCCTCCTTAATGCAACTTCCGGTGGTTGGGGTACCATTTGAGAGGGTTGGGATTGACATTTTTGGTCCCCTTGACCCTCAAACAGAATCAGAAAACTGAGTTACACTGGTGGTAGTGGATCATGCTACTAGGTATCCTGAGGCAATTCCCCTGAAGCCTACCACTGCTCCTGCAGTGGCAAAGGCCTTCTTTGGCATGCTTACTAGGGCTGGGTTTCCAAAGGATGTAGTATCAGACAGAGGGACAAATTTCATGTTTGCATACTTAAAACACATGTGGACTGGGTGTGGAGTGACTTATAAGTTCACTACCCCATATCATCTGCAGACAAATGAGCTTGTTGAAAGATTTAACAAGACCCTAAAAGGTATGATTAGTGGACTCCCTGAAAAGCACAGAAGGAGATGGAATGTCTTGCTACCATGCCTGCTTTTAGCTTAAAGAGAGCTGCCACAAAAGGAGGCAGGATTTTCCCCCTTTAAACTTTTGTTTAGACACCTTGTGAGGGGACCATTGTGTCTTGTGAAGGAAGGAATGGAAGAGACCTCTCAAAGAACCTAAGCAGGATATTGTGAATTATGTGCCTGGTCTTCATGCCAGGATGGCCAGAATGGCTTAGTTCATGAAAACAAAAAGCTCTGGTGTGAGAAGTTGGCCTGGTGTATGCTGTTCACTAGTTAAAGTGGACACCTTGCACCAGTACAATTCGACTCTTATGGTAGGTAGATTTAAGACAACCTTTACAGAAAGCTATCCTAGTGGTAGCTGTGGAGAGCAGCCTTCAGGCTAAGTCTTGGAGGAATGTAAAGCAGCTTGTTTTACCACACAATCTCTTGAATCACCAAATGAAAAGACACCACACAGGTATCTATATCAAATATATATGTATTTATTACTAAACAACTCTCTACTAATCTCTTGTGAGATTAGAAGTCAGGAACATATGCACAAATCAACGTTTCACAATAAATTGAGCACAAATATGGCTGGGGCCCTAGGGGCGTACCAGACCATATACTAAAAAAGAGACTTAAGAACAACGACTTGCAAAGGGACAAGGCCCAGGGCCTTCAGAAGTGCTGGGGCCTCACGAAACCACCCAAGGCAGGTAAGTAAAGGACCCACGGGGACGCGTGCAGTGAGGGAACACAGGCGCGGATCGCCGTAGACTTCAATGGGGCAAGTCGTGGTTGGAAATTAAGAGTTTAAGGGCACTTCGGGAGTAGCTACAAGCAAGTCACTTACAGGGTAAGTAGTTCTAGGGCCAACACCCACAGGAGCACCGTAGTGCTTGAGTTACCTCACCCAGGGAAGCCGGGTGCATAGGTGTCCTTTGGTGTCGGGTCGCGGCGTCGTTTTCAATGGGAGCCAATGAAGACTTGCTGCTTGTGAAGCCAGAAGAAGTGTCTGGTGGAATCCAAGCCTGGATTCGGAAGGAGGAAGACCTGAAAGCAGAGGGGACAGTGTTTAAAGTCACTTGGCAGTGACCCGGGGCAAGGAAGATGAATGCCCACCGTCGTCGACAGATTCAGGTCATTCACAGGTGTCTTGACTCTTTGGCCATGAGGTCCAGGAGGTGTCGAGGACAACCAGGAGCTGGATTCAGCGTGTCCCACAAATTCTGCAGCTGAGTGCGGTGTTGACGACCCGATTGGAACCAACAAGCTTTGGTAGCAGCAAGTCTCGTGGAAAGAACAAACAGTCAATGGTGCAGACCAGCAAGGTCTGGGGGACTCACCCAGCAAGGGTAAGTCAGGGCAGGCCTGGAGCAACCAGGGAAGCCCTTTGGATTTGTAGAAAAGTCTTCAGGGGACCCACAAGCTGGCTGGCAAGGGATCACAAAGACGCCTCGGAAGGATTCCTTCAACAGGGGCCCACGGTCACTCGGGATGGGGTAGGCCTCTGATCTTGTGAGGGATCTCTGCTTGAGGCTGGGTCCACAAGTAGTCCAAAGCACAGGTTCGTAGAACATCGTGAAGGGGTTGCACTCGAAAATAGTGAACGGTACCCAGGGACTGCGGTTCCTCGTCACTCGTGGGGTCCACTTGCCTCAGCTTTGCTGGGGACTCACGATGACCTTGGAAAAATCAAGAAATCCTCTTCCTGGGCTGCAGGGACTTCGGGCTCCGGCGGGAGCGGCATAGTTTGCGACCATCATTGCAGTTTTTGGTGCCTGCCAAGCAGGGGAGTCACTCCTTGACTCCAAGGGAGATTCTTCAGTCTTCCAGAGGTAGTGGAACGTCGAAGGTCCGGGATTCTTCTTTAGAGCATCGTCCAGGGATATCTTGTTTGCAAGGTCAAGGGTTCCCTATCTTATACTAAAAGGAAGGGAGGGACTAGCTCTATGACCCCACCTATGGGAGGGTCAGGGGAGTAGGTGGCTACACCCACTTCCCTTTGTCCAGTTTTGCGCCAGAGCAGGGGCAGGTAGCCCCTGAGCCGGTTTGAACTGGTGTATGCACAGAGGAGCCTTCTGCTCCCCCAGTGCAGGACTTCAAAAGCACTCTAGGAGTGCACCCACCCAGCCCCAATACACTAAACCCTGTCTGGGAGGTGGTCACACCTCCCTGTGACAGGCTACCTATTGTTGGGCCTCCTCCACTGCGAGTTTCGGTCATCAGCAGGAGGGCAGCCCAGTGTCTGTGACTGGTGGCATCCATTTTGTGATGCCAGGGCTCTTCAGGATTCTACCGCGTTTCCACAGTAGGTACATGTCTATCCCTCTAGAAGGGTGGGATCATACTCCCACACCAGGTACTGGTGTGGGGGTATGATTCCAAGGTGTTTGACACCAAACAAGACATGTTTTGATGCCGCCATTCCAAAGTTAGCATTAACCGCGAGGTTATAATGCACTTAAGAGTAGATGGTTTAACCGCATTCACAAACAGCCCCAGAGAATGGACTCTGAGAGCTGCAGAGGGGCCCTGCTCAGGCAGAGGCACCCTCTCACATAGAAACTAAGCACCCTGCCCTCAGGATTGATAGGGCCTGCCTTAGGGGTGACTGATAGGTTTAAATGTGTGTGCAGGGGAGATATAGGGAACCTATATCTCAGTGAGGGGTGCTAGCACCTCCTCACCCAGGCTGCAGTAGCAGGCCTGTGGTGTCAGATTTAGTTTGCTTCCCAGGGGTGGCATAATACATGCTTCAGCCCCTGGTAGGCCTGTGAAGTACCTATGCCCTTGGTACCTAAGGTACCATATACTAGGGACTCATAAGGTACCACAGTATCCAATCACTAGTGCACCTAGAGTGCACTCCAAGTCGTTTAGAGAGAACAGAGAGGCTGGGGCCCTGATTGGCAGGGTCCCAGCCAGACTATAGCCAGAAACCAGTGTAAACATCAGAAAACAAGTGGGGGCAACATAAGAGGCAGATCCTACTCTCCTACATCTGGTATGACTAAACGGCTGCCATGGTGGAGTTTCGACCAGGCCAGAAGGTATGGGTTTTGGAGCCTGTGGCTACTAGGGTCCTTCAGGACAAATGGACTAGGCCCTACCCTATCCTTGAGAGAAAAGGGGAGGTCAGTTTCTTAGTGGACCTTGGCACTTGCAGGAACCCCAAGAGGGTCATCCATGTGAACCGCCTTAAACCCTATTATGACAAGTCTGAAATGACCATGCTCATGGTCACAGATGAGGATCAGGAAGCAGAGAGTAAACCTCTCCCTGACTTCCTCTCAAACAACCCTAAAGATGGGTCAGTTGAAGGAGTAATCTTGGCAGACACTCTCACTGCCCAATAGCAGACTGATTGCAGGCAAGTCCTAAATCAGTTTGCTGAGCTCTTCTCTTTGACCCCTGGTCAGACTAACTGATGTAGACATGATTTGGACACTGGCGACAGCCTACCTGTCAAAAATAAAATCTATAGGCAGTCTGATCATGTCAAAGACAGCATCAAGATTGAAATAAGAGAGATGTAGGAATTGGGTGTCATTCAATCAATCAAACAATCAGGGGTTTATAAAGCGCGCTACTCACCCGTGAGGGTCTCAAGGCACTGGGGGGGGGGGGTTAGGCAGCTCCGGCTCAGTCGAAGAGCAAGGTCTTGAGGTCCTTCCTGAAGATGTGCAGGTTAGGGGAGCGTCTGATGCTGACCGGGAGCTCGTTCCAGGTTTTGGCTGCGATGTAGGCGAAGGCCCTTCCTCCTGCTCTGCTTCTGCGGATGCGGGGGGTCTCCGCTAGGGCGAGGTCGGCAGATCGGAGAGTTCTTTTGGATGCGTGGAAACAGACTCTATCGCTGAGGTATTTGGGTCCGATGTTGTGGAGGGATTTGTAGGTGTGGGTGAGAAGCTTGTAGGTTATTCTCTTCTCGACCGGGAGCCAGTGTAGGTCTCGAAGGTGTTGCGTCATGCATTCGTGCCGTGGGGTCCTGAGGACGAGTCTGGCCGTGGCATTCTGGATGGTTTGGAGCTTGTGTAGAAGGGTCCTGTTGATGCCGGCGTAGAGGGCGTGTCCGTAGTCCAGTCTGCTGGTTATGAGTGCGTGGGTGATGGTTTTTCTGTGTTCTGGGGGGATCCATTTGAAGGTCTTTCGGAGGATGCGGAGGCAGTTGAAGCTGGTGGAGGCGACGGCGTTGATCTGGCGGGTCATGGTGAGAGAGGAGTCAAGGATGATGCCGAGGTTCCGAGCGTGGTCTGTCGGGGTGGGAGGACTCCTGAGGGCGGAGGGCCACCATGTGTCGTCCCAGGGCCACCATGTGTCGTCCCAGGTGGAGGCCGAGGATCCCAGGATGAGGACCTCTGTTTTCTCAGTGTTGAGCTTCAGGCAGCTGTCCTTCATCCAGGCCGCGACGTCCCTCATTCCTTCCTGGAAGCTGAGCCTGGTGTCTTCGGCATCCTTCGTGAGGGAGAGGATGAGTTGGGTGTTGTCGGTGTAAGATACTATGTTGAGCCCATGCTGTCTGACAATGGTGGCGAGGGGGGCCATGTAGATGTTGAAGAGCGTGGGGCTGAGCGATGATCCCTGTGGTACTCCGCAGTTGATCTCTGTGGGTTCGGAGATTAAAGGGGGGAGTCTGATCCTCTGGGTTCTGCCAAAGAGAAAGGATCCAATCCAGTTGAGGGCGGTTCCTTGTATCCCGGCGTCGTGCAGTATGGCTGCGAGGGTGTGGTGTGAGACGGTGTCAAAGGCCGCGGAGAGGTCTAGTAGGATGAGGGCTGTGGTGTGTCCCTGGTCGAGTAGCATGCGGATGTCATCAGTGGCGGCAAGGAGGGCGGTCTCGGTGCTGTGGTTGCTGTGGAATCTGGACTGGGAGGCGTCTAGGATGGAGTGCTCTTCGATGAATGCAGTCAGCTGGGCATTTACGACTCTTTCGGTGATTTTGGCGGTGAACGGGAGCAGCGAGATGGGCCGGTAGTTCTTCAGGTCTTTAGGGTCGGCCGTGGGCTTCTTCAGGAGGGGGTTGACTTCTGCCTGCTTCCAGTCGTCAGGGAAGGTGCCGGATTGGAGGGAGGTGTTGATGGTCCGTCCTAGTTCGGGGGCGATGGCGGTGGCGGCCTTCTGGTAGATGTGTGGTGGGCAGGGGTCCGTGGGGGCTCCAGACCGGGTTTTCATCATGGTCGTGCTGATGAGTTCCACCGTGGCGGGGGTCCAGGTGGTGATGGTCGGCTAGTGGTCAGCGGAGGGGGAAGGGGTGGTGAACGTCGTCTGGTCACTGAAGTGGTCGTAGAGGGTCTTGATCTTCTGATGGAAGTAGGCGCAGAACTTGTTGCAGAGTTCCTGGGATGGTGTGACGTCCGTGGCCTCGCTGGGGGGGTTTGGTGAATTGCTGTATGACGTTGAAGAGTTCTTTGGCGTTCGTTGCATTGGTGTTGATTTTGTTCTTGATGAAGGGCCATTTGGTGTCCCTTATGAGCTGGTGGTAGTCCTTCAGGGCACTCCTATGGTTGTTTAGGTCTTCTGTGGTTTTCTGGCTTTGCCATATTTTCTCGAGGCGTCTGTGGGTACGCCTGGCGATTTGGAGTTCGGCGGTGAACCAGGTGGCCTTCAGGGGGCGTTGTTTGGCAGGGTGGCGGAGGGGGGCGATCTTGTCGGCGCATCTGGAGATCCATCGATGGAGTTCTTTGGCTGCGGAGTTGGCGTTGGTCGTGGTGGTGGGGGGGTCTAGGAGGAGGGTGGAGTTGAGGTGTTCCTCTGTGATTTTGCTCCAGTTCCTTCGTGGCGGGCGGGTGGCCGGTTTGGGTGCGGTGGTGGTGTTGAACCCTCAGAGAGTCCCTGGGCCAGCCCAGTTGTTCTAGTCCCCAAACCTCACTCCCAGGGTGGAAAGAAAGAAATTAGGTTTTGTGTGGACTACAGGGGCATCAATGCTGTGACAAAAACTGACGCAAATCTAATTCCTAGGGCTGATGAATTAATTGACAGTTATGGGGCAGCCAAATGTCTTAGTACTTTTGATCTCCCATCAGGATACAGGCTGCTAGGTCTGACCTTTGGGGCCAAAGAAAACTCTGCATTCTCAACCCCAGGTAGGCACTATCAGTTTACTGAGATGCCCTTTGGACTAAAGAATGCCCCTGTCGCCTTCCAAAGTCCTTGCTGGGCTGGAGTCCTTTGGTGCCAGATATCTTGATGATATTACTGTCTTTAGTTCCATTTGGCAGGATCACCTGATCCACCTTGGGGAGGTCCTGAAGTGTCTGCAGAAGGCAGGGCTTACTATCAAGGCAAGCAAGTGCCAGATAGGGCATGGCACAGATGTATACATGGGTCACCTTGTAGATGGAGGCCAAGTTAATCCCCTACAACCCAAGATCCAGGCCATTCTGGACTGGGTAGCTCCAACCACCCAGACTCAAGTCAGAGCATTCATTGGCTTGACTGGGTGCTACAGGACGTTTGTGAAGGGATATGGGTCCATTGTGGCCCCCCTCACTGACCTCTAAGAAAATGCCCTAAAAGGTTAACTGGACAGTTGGCTGTCAAAAGGCTTTTGACACCCCTAAGGAAGCAATGTGCTCAGCACCCATTCTAAAAGCTCCAGATTTTACCAAGCAGTTCAAAGTGCAGACAGATGCCTCTGAACATGGGATAGGAGCGGTCCTATCCCAAACCAATGATGATGGCTATGACCAAACTGTTCCTTTAATTAGTAGGAGGCTTATTCCCAGAGAACAGCATTGGAATGCCATTGAGAGGGAAGCCTTTGCTGTGGTTGCTGTGGTTTAGTCCCTGAAGAAGCTGAGACCATACCTGTTTGGTTCTCACTTCCTTGTCCAAACTGACCACAGACCTCTCAGATAGCTATTGTAAATGAATGGTGAAAATCTAAAACTGTTAAGGTGGTGAATATCCCTCCAGAGAATGGACTTTACAGTGGAACACAGACCTGGGACTGACCATGCTAATGCAGATGACCTTTCCAGGTTCTTCCACATAGAAGATGAAGACTATCTAGGGAAAAGTTAGTCTCATCCTCTTTTGTTTAGGGGGGTCAAGGAGGAAGGTGCCTATTTTGACATGGAGAGCCCCCACTTTTTGCCTGGTGTATGATGTGATTTTGAATTGAAAGTGCACTGGGTCCCTGTCAGCCCGGATCCCAGTGCCAGATCTCTTTCTCAAAACTGTACCACGATTGGCACAACTTCAGCAACCTCTGTAAGTCCCTAATAAATGATATACTCCTGGTACCTAGGGCATTGGGACTGAAGAGGGTCCACTGGGGCTGCAGCACAAATTGTGCCACCCCAGAGACCCCTCACCAAGATTATGCAAGCTGCCATTAAAAGCTGTGTGTCTTCGTGCAGAGAAAACCGAAGAGTGGACATGGCACACGGCCCTGTGTGCCATGCCCACATACAATGTATGAGGTATAGGTAAGTCACCCCTACTGCATGCCTTATAGCCCTAAGGCAGGGTGCACTATATCCCATGTGTGGACATATCTGCATGAGCAGATATGACCCTGCAATATCTGAGCCATTCCTGGATATTGTAAGTGCACAGGGAAGCCATAGAGAGTGCATGGGCTGGATACTTGTCATTACAAGTTTCCTAGCTCCATGATGGCTTCATTGTACCCCAGGATGTTTGGTACCAAACATCTCGTCTTAATCAATATTCACTGATTCCAGTGTTGGATTTATTAAAAAATGGACACAGGACACCCTTTAGAGAGTCCCCTGAAAACCTACCAAGCACTGGTGTAGTCTCTGACAAGTTTTCAGTCTGCCACCACCAGACATGCTTCTGACCACATGAGGTGAGAGCTAGTGCTAGCAGAGGACAGGAACAAAGCCTGCTCTGGGTGGAGGTCCTCCCCCAGGCTAGAATGGCCTTCTAAGGCGAGAAGCATCAAAGGTGATGCCGCCTTTGAAATGTGACCCAGGCAGCTCCAGCTAGTGGAGGATGCCAACTCCCCTTTCATGCTCCACACTTTGTGAGAGGTCAGGCAGGAAAATTAGGTAAATTAGGAGGTGGGTCTCTGTAGAAAACTGGCTCTATATATACTACACCAAAATGAGGTATAGTGTATATAAAGTCCAGGTGACCCCAGAGGTAGGCAGAGGTTAAAGTTAGATAGAACCTTACTCTCTATTTGTGGTAGAGTGGTCGAGCAGTAAGGCAGTATCAGAGGACAGTGTTAAGCATTTGATGTACCCACTCAGTCAGCAAATGAATTCACACACTCAAAGACTGAACTCTAGACCAATTGTTTTTGTATAAAAAATATACTGTTGTTTTATTTTTAGAACCAAGCAAGCCTGGCACAGGTAAGCATTAAATACTTTACAGTAATAAGTTGCTGATTGTAGAACAGTTTGAAAATGCAATAGGAATTGTACTTTGCTTGATTTAGAGGGGATGCAGTAGGTTGCAATACTTAGCAAATACAGTACATTGAAATGAATAGGCTTTTTCAGTAAATTACAGGTAAGTTACTTTTCACGTTACTTTTCTAACTCAGTGCTGGATACCTAGATTCAGCACTAGGACATTTCCTGCAAACAGGTAAGTAAATACGTTTTGGTTATTCGTGCGATTGTTAAAGAATATTTTTGGATTTCAAAACTCCACACTTAGAAACTTTTTGGAAGAAAAATTGTCAATGTTATCCTATGGAGGAAAAACAGGTTATCGGTTCAAAGGTAAGTTATCGACTGTGGGAGTTAAGGTTCTGGGGTTAGACTCAGGGGTCCCCCAGGGTCATTGATACACTCTTGTTACAACCTCAGCGGCACTAGGGTGGCCGGGTGCAGAGTGTTGAGGCCCAATGTTATTCTATGGAGGATAGGGGGTCTCCGGTTGGTGGCGGCTGGCAAGCAGGCCACTGGGTTGTGGGAGCAAAGCTCCTAGACTTTAGCTCAGGGCAAATGGTTAAACAGCTTAGCACAAAAGGTGCACCCTCACCGGCACTAGGGCGGCAGGGTGCAGGGTGCTGTTTCGTCGTCGGAAGCCCTGTGAATTCCAATGGAGAACCTCCGGTTAGCAAAAGCACTGCAGGCAGGGAGACGAAGGACTTCTGGGTGCGACCACCACTTCGAGAGGTAAGTTGGGAAGTTAGGGGTTGGTTAGGCACCATTGGTTTGGGCACACAAGGCCGTGGGGCGTCGGGTGCAGGGGTGCCTTTTGGGGTCGGAACGGCTTACCAGCTCCGGGTCGCGGTTAGGGGGGCCTTCTGGATTTAGGCTGCAGGCGTCGGCTGGAGGCTTGAGGCAGGTCAGGGGTCACCGGATCTCGGGTCAGGATCGCCGGGATGACCTCCTCGTGGTGTTTTCCCACTCGAGCTCGGGCCGTGGACGGCGGGTGCAGAGTGGGGCAGGTTCGCAGTCTCCGGCTGCTGCCAGAGGTTGCAGTTTGAAGAAATCCGGTGTTCACGGGAGAAGCAGTCTTTGGAAGTGAAGGCAGGCAGGTCCTCCGGGGTTTTTGAGGTTGCTGGCTGCAGGACACACCGGGATTTCGCAGGAGCAGGTTCGAGGGGAGACAGGCCGGTAGGGCTGGGGCCAAGTCAGTGGGCGTCTTCCTCTTGTTAGCTGGCTGCACGGCTGTTGGGTCCTTCTTCTTCTTTTCTTCTTGTTTCTTGGCTGGATCTGAGGAAGCAAGGTTCAGGGTGCCCCCTAAACACTAGATTTAGGGGCGTTACAGGTAGGTAGAGGGCAGGGACCAATGGGTCCCTTCCCTGGGGTGGGTACACCCCCTATCGTGCCACCCTCCAGTGGGAGGGGGGTAGGAGCCTGTCCCTGGTTGGTTGGGTCCCCCATCCTCAAGATGGCGGGGACTCGTAGTTGTGCTTCACCTCGCCTCCCCCACCTGAGGGGTGGAGTTGGCAGAGGTGGGCACACCTCTCTCCCTCACTTGTTTTTCCTGCCAGTTCTCCCACCCAAAGTGGGGGGTAGAACCAGTGGGGACCAGTTGCTGAAAGCAGCAAATGATCTGGGGAGGCTCACAAAGGCGGCATGCCTTTGAAGCTTCCCTTTCGTGAACCCTGCCCATCCTGGGGGAGGAGGCTTGGCACCTCGTCCCAGGATGTGCATTGTTTCAGGCCCCAGAGAGCAGCAGGCTCTCGACCCAGGGGTCCAGAAACAAGTCTGTTGGTGGCAGCCTAAGCAGCCACTCAGTCGGGTCACTAGAAGTTGGACGAGTTTCAGGGGGCATCTCTAAGATGCCCTCTGTCGTGCATTTTACATTAAATCCCACACTGGCATCAATGTGGGTTTAATGTGCTGAGAAGTTTGATACCAAACTTCCCAGTTTTCAGTGTAGCCATTATGGTGCTGTGGAGTTCGTAATGATAAACTCCCAGCACCATATACTCTTAATGGCAGCACTGCACTTACAATGTCTAAGAATGGGCTTAGACACTGTAGGGGTACAGGGCTCAAGCACCTGTACCCTCACCACTGGTATAGTGCACCCAGCTACAGGGGTGACTGACCTATGCCAGGGCAGTGGTTTGTAGGCATGGCACACAGGGATGTATGCCATGTCGACTCTTCACTTTGTTCTGCACCAAGACACGCAGCCTGCAAAGGCAGTGTGTGAGTGAAAAGGTGCAGGGCCTGTAAGGGTGGCACAATAAGTGCTGCAGTCCTTAGGGGCCTTCCCTGGTCACAGGGCCCTGGGTACCTGTGGTACCATTTACCAGGGACCTACCTGTGGCCAGGGATGCCAATTGGGTTTAGGCTTCAATGCAATTTTAGGGAAGGAACATAGGCCCTGGGTACCTGATTAGCAGGAGCCCAGGGCACACTCAGTCAAAGAACATCAGCAATTCAGCAAAAAGTGGGGGCATACCATGCAGAAAGAGGGCACTTTCTCACACAACCCCCCCCCCCCAAACGAAAGATGATGAGACTAACCTTTCCCTAGAGAGTCTTCATTGTCCAAGTGGAAGAACCTGGAAAGTCCATCTGCATTGGCATGGGCAGTCCCAGGTCTGTGTTCCACTTCAAAGTCCATTCCCTGTAAGGAGATGGACCACCTCAACAGTTTAGGATTTTCCCCTTTCATTTGCATTAGCCATCTGAGGGGTCTGTGGTCGGTTTGAACTAGGAAGTGAGTCCCAAACAGGTATGGTCACAGCTTCTTCAGGGACCAAACCACAGCAAAGGCCTCCCTCTCAATGGCACTCCAACGCTGCTCCCTGGGGAGAAGCCTTCTGCTTATAAAAGCAACAGGTTGGTCCTGGCCTTCATCATTGGTCTGGGATAGGACCACTCCTATCCCTAGCTCAGAGGCATCAGTCTGAACTATGAACTGTTTGGCATAATCTGGAGCATTCAGAATTGGTGCTGAGCACATTGCTTCTTTCAGGGTGTCAAAAGCCTTTTGGCAACTAACTGTCCAGTTTACCTTTTTGGTCATTTTCTTGGAGGTGAGTTCTGTGAGGGGAGTCACAATGGACCCATATCCCTTCACAAACCTCCTGTAGTACCCAGTCAAGCCCAGGAATGCCCTGACTTGGGTCTGGGTGGTTGGAGCTGCCCAGTCCAGGATGGCCTGGATCTTGGGCTGTAAGGGTTGTACCTGGACTCCACCAACAAGGTGGCCCAAGTACACCACAGTTCCCTGCCCTATCTGGCATTTGCATGCCTTGATAGTTAGGCCTGCAGTTTGCAGGGCTTTTAAAACCTTCACAAGGTGGATCAGGTGATCCTGCCAGGTGGAACTAAAGACAGCAATATCATCAAGAAAAGCTGCACTAAAGCACTCCAACCCAGCAAGGATTTGATTCACCAACCTTTGGAAGGTGGCAGGGGCATTCTTTAAACCAAAGGGCATAACAGTGAACTGGTAATGCCCATCAGGTGTGGAGAGTGCCGTTTTCTCTTTTGCTCCTGGGGCCATGCCAATTTGCGGGTACCCTGCAGTTAAGTCAAAGGTACTTAGAAATTTGGCTGCACCCAATTTGTCTATCAACTTATCTGCTCTTGGGATAGGGTGAGCATCTGTCTAGGTGACAGAGTTGAGCCCTCTATAGTCCACACAGAACCTCATCTCTCTCTTTCCACCTTGTGGGTGAGGTTTGGGGACTAGAACCACTGGGCTGGCCCAGGGGCTCTCAGTGGGTTCTATAACCCCTAACTCCAGCATCTTGCTGACCTCAGCTCTGATGCTTTCCTTGACTTGGTCTGACTATCGGTAGATCTTGTTTTTGACAGGTGCACTGTCACCAGTGTCCACATTATGGGTACACCAGTTTGTTAGACCAGGGGACAAGGAAAAGAGCTTAGTATACTGCTGCAAGACTGTCTTGCAGTCAGTCTGCTGTTGGGCAGAGAGGGTGTCTGAAAAGACAACTCCATCTACTGACCCATCTTTTGGGCTGTATGAGAGGAGGTCAGGGAGAGGTTCACTCTCTGCTTCCTGTTCCTCATCAGTCACCATCAGCATGGTGATGTCAGCCCTGTCATTGTAAAGCTTTAGGCGGTTCACATGGATAACCCTTTTGGGTGTCCTGTTGTGCCCAGGTCCACCAAGCGGGTGACCTCTCTCTTTTTTCTAGGATAGGGTAAGGGCCACTCCATCTGTCCTGGAGTGCCCTTGGTGCCACTAGCTCTAAAACCCACACCTTCTGCCCAGGTTGAAATTCAACCAGTGCAGCTTTTTGGTCATACCAGTGCTTCTGAAGCTCCTGGCTGGCCTCAAGATTTTTGGATGCTTTTTCCATGTACTCAGCCATTCTGGACCTTAGGCCAAAGACATAGTCCACAATATCTTGTTTGGGTTCTTGGAGAGACTTCTCCCAACCCTCTTTCACAAGACAGAGTGGTCCCCTCACAAGATGGCCAAACAGAAGTTCAAAGGGGGAAACCCTACTCCTTTCTATGGCACTTCTCCGTAAGCGAAAAGCAGGCATGGTAAGAGGACATCCCATCTCCTTTTGAGTTTTTCAGGGAGTCCCATAATCATGCCTTTCAATGTCTTGTTGAATCTCTCAACAAGGCCATTGGTTTGTGGGTGATAGCGTGTAGTAAACTTGTACTGCACTCCACACTCTTTCCACATGTGTTTTAGGTAAGCAGACATGAAGTTGGAACCTCTGTCTGAAACCACCTCCTTAGGAAACCCTACTCTGGTGAAGACACCAATGAGGGCCTTGGCTACTGCAGGAGCTGTAGTAGTCCTAAGGGGAATTGCTTCAGGGCACCTAGTGGCATGATCCACTACCACTAGAATGAATTTGTTCCCTGATGCTGTGGGAGGCTCAAGTGGACCCACTATGTCCACACTTACCCTTTCAAAGGGAACCCCCACCACAGGCAGTGGTATCAGAGGGGCCTTTGCGAGGCCACCTGTCTTGCCACTGGCTTGACAGGTAACACAGGAGCTGGCAAACTCCTTCACCTTTTGGTGCATCTGGGGCCAGTAAAAGTGGCTAACTAGCCTCTCCCAAGTCTTGGTTTGGCCCAGATGTCCAGCTGGGGGGATGTCATGAGCCAAAGTTAGGAGGAACTCCCTGTACCTCTGTGGCACTACCACTCTCCTGGTGGCTACAGGGTTGGGGTATCTTGCCTCAGTGTACAGTAATCCCTCTTCCCAATAAGCTCTGTGGGTACCACTGACATCTCCCTTTGCTTCTGAAACAGCTTGCTGCCTCAGGCTTTCAAGAGTGGGACAGTCCTTCTGCCCCTGGCACAGCTCTTCCCTAGAGGGTCCCCCTGGGCCGAAGAGTTCAACCTGGTAAGGATCAAGCTCCATAGGCTCAGTTCCCTCTGGGGTGTCCAAGTCCTCTCCCTGAGGAGAAGGGTCCTGATCCTTTTGCTGAACAGAAGCTGGTTCCCCAGTCTTCTTACCTTTTCTCTTGGAAGGTTGGGCCATACTTTCAGGCTCCAACACTTCTTTTTCACCCTGCCTTTTGCTCTGTGCTCTTGTTTTTACACACACCAATTCAGGGATATCCAGCATTGCTGCATGGGTTTTTAGTTCAACCTCAGCCCAAGCTGAGGTTTCCAGGTCATTGCCAAGCCATTTCATTTGCCAATGCAGCTGGTAGCTTTGGAGAGACCACTACCTGTTTTAGGCCAGTAACCCCCCCGCCCCCCAGTCTAATGTCACCAAAGCCATTGCATGGTTAGTGGTAACACTGTCAGCATTGGTGACTGGGTAAGTACGCCCAATCAAGTATTGCTCAGGGGAAGCCAGTGTGTCTTTCACCATAGTGACACTGGCACCTGTATCCCTCAGAGCCTCTATCCTAGTTCCATTAATCCAAGGGTATTGTAAGTACTTCTTTAAGTTGGGTGGCCACACAGCTACAGTGGCAAACTCAACTTCCCCCTCTGAAGAACTGCTTCAGTATGCAACCTGATTTTCTCTTGGCACACTGTTGATCCCATCTGGAGACTTGCTACACCAGGAGTGGCTGTAGCTGTAGCTGTAGGACTAGGGGCCTTTTTGCTAGGGCAAGCATTGCCTCCAGTTAAGTGTCCCAAATTTCTACAGTCGTTACACCAGGCCTTTGAAGGATCAAAGTTCTTCCCCCTGTATCTAGGACCAGATTGGGAAGAGTTTTGGGACCCACCCCCCTGTGCAGGTTTTTGGGGCCCTTTAGCAGACTCAGACTTTTTATCTTGGGGATTCTCACCACCTTTCCCCTGGGGAGGTTTTGTAACCCCTTTCTTTTGTTCACTCCCAGTGGTTGTCTTAGTCACTCTAGTCTTGACCCAGTGGTGTGCCTTCTTTCCCAATTCTTGGGGAGAAATTAGACCTAGGTCTACCAAATGCTGATGTAACTTTTCATTTGTGCAATTACTTAAAATATGTTCCTTCATAAACAAGTTGTAAATTCCAGTAAAGTCATGCACATTGTGTCCAGTTAACCAACCATCTAGTGACTGAGTAGTCTACAAAATCGATCCAGGACTGGTTTTGGGTTTTGTGAGCCCCCCTGAATCTAATTCTGTACTCCTCAGTTGTGAGTCCAAATCCCTCAATCAGAGTTCTCTTCATGAGGTCATAAGACCCAGCATCTGGCCCAGAGAGGGTCAGGAGTCTGTCTCTGCAGTTACCAGAGAACAGTTCCCACAGGAGTGCCCCCCAGAGAGGTTTCTTCACCTTTCTCATGTCACAAGCCCTCTCAAAGGCTGTGAACCATTTAGTGATGTCATCACCCTCCTCAAATTTAGGGACAATACCTTTGGGGATTTTAGGATCATAAGATTGCTCTTTATCCTTATTATTTTGATTGCTGTCACCATGGATGTGTGCTAACCCCATCTCCTTTTTTCCTTCTCTAGAGCCAGGAGTCTGGTCTCTAGGTCCAGTCTTTTGGTCAGCCTTGCTAAAAGGCTGTCCTCGTCATTGAGGCTGTCCTCAATGTCCTCACCAGAACCTGAGCCACCTGTGTGGCCCCTAGGTACTGAGAGGTTGATTCTTGGAGTCAGGGCTACTGGAGCTCTTTTCTCCCTAAGCAGTGGATGAGGTAGATCTACCTGGTCATCCTCTTCCACTACTTCCCCATCTGACTGGTCATCACCTTGCTCAGAGGGGTGGTCCTTTGCATACTCAGCCAACAGCTCCTGGAGCTTTTGTTTGGTTGGATGGGGACCCATTGGTATGTTTTTAATTTTACATAAGGACCTTACTACCTTGAAAGACAAGTGAAGGTAAGGGGTGAGGTCAAGCTCATCAACCATGTCCTGTATGTTATTATGGGTATCTTCACTAGTAGCTGGGTTCTTATTTTGAGACATTCTAACAAAAAAGTTCTAACCCCTCTACCATTGACTACAGTGACTTTTTATTTTCTAAAATTCTAAAAGGACTTAAGCAAGGCCCTAACAAGACTTTTAGTAGTTTTGTAAAAATGCCAATTTTGAAAAATCTGAATTCTAAAGGCAATTTAAGAGTTCTGTCGTGTGATCAGGTGGTAACTAAGTAGTCCAACAAATGCAAAGTTGTGTATCCCACCGCTGATCCACCAATGTAGGAAACTGGCTCTATATATACTACACCAAAATGAGGTATAGTGTGTATAGAGTCCAGGTGACCCCAGAGGTAGGCAGAGGTTAAAGTTAGATAGAACCTTACTCTCTATTTGTGGTAGAGTGGTCGAGCAGTAAGGCAGTATCAGAGGACAGTGTTAAGCATTTGATGTACCCACTCAGTCAGCAAATGAATTCACACACTCAAAGACTGAACTCTAGACCAATTGTTTTTGTATAAAAATATACTGTTGTTTTATTTTTAGAACCAAGCAAGCCTGGCACAGGTAAGCATTAAATACTTTACAGTAATAAGTTGCTGATTGTAGAACAGTTTGAAAATGCAATAGGAATTGTACTTTGTTTGATTTACAGGGGATGCAGTAGGTTGCAATACTTAGCAAATACAGTACATTGAAATGAACAGGCTTTTACAGTAAATTACAGGTAAGTTACTTTTCACGTTACTTTTCTAACTCAGTGTTGGATACCTAGATTCAGCACTGGGACATTTCCTGCAAACAGGTAAGTAAATACGTTTTGGTTATTCGTGCGATTTTTAAAGAATATTTTTAGATTTCAAAACTCCACACTTAGAAACTTTTTGGCCCCCTATTGTTTCGTCTACCCCCAATAACATCAGAAGTGGTGACAATGGAACCTCCTCTTTTAAGACAAACTGCAAAAAGCCTGATATTTCTTGTCCAAGTGACTCAATGCCTGGACAGGTAGAAAAAATATGTATTATATCAGCCGCATAGGCCTTACACCTAAAACAGCGAGTTCCTTCCACCCCTCCCCATTGCACGATCTTCGCAGGCGTAATATATAGATCAAACAAGGTCTTGAAATGTTGTGATTTCAGATTAGCTGCACACAGAACGGAGTTCCCCAATTCAACTGACTTAAGAAAGCGGGAGTCCAAAACCCCAATTTATCCTGCCATCTTTGCCTATGCTTATCTAAATCATCAGGCAACCCCTCTAACAGGCAGCGATATAGTTGTGAAATTGAGGGCCCCGATCTGTGAATCAACAATTCGATTAATGCTACCTGCCCGAAGCCCGCAGCCCCACCAGCTTTTCTCAGAAGGAAATCCCTCAGCTGTAGATATTTAAAAAAATCTCGAGGTCCTATACTAAACCTTTCCCGGATTATATCAAAGGAGGCTATATGATCGCCCTCTAAAAAATCCGCAATCCTGAAAAAGCCATTCCTGCCACATCTTATCAAACACTCATCTTGTAAGACAATTGGGAGCTGATCATTCCCGATCAGAGGGGTATACCTATTAAACCTGCCCATTCCTACTTTTTTCCTTATGCCAGCCCAATTACGAAAGGCGGCAATTAAAACCTTGAAGCGGGTTTTTTGAAATAGCTAGCCTCATAAAATTTTAATAAACAACCATTAGCCCGGATATTAATCAAAATTTCAAATATTGAGGGGACATAGCTAGGATCTTCCCTCTCCCTAGCCTTAATCCCGAAGAGAGGCCCATAATATTGCAGAGCTGCAGATAAATAATATAACTTAAAATGTGGGAGCCCCCATCCCCCTCTCTCCCGGGTGAGGGATAAAAATGCATTAGCTCTCCTTGTTCTGCGATATGACCAGATAAATCTCGCTACCTCCCTATCAATTAAACGAAACCAATAATTATGTATCTCCAGAGGGATTGTGCGAAAAATATATAACAACTTTGGAAGAACAATCATTTTAATAATATTACACCTCCCCATTATTGACAGCTTCAAGTTATCCCACCGATGAAAATCATTTTTGGGAGTTATGTTTAATTCTACAATATCCTCGACCTTAGCTGTAATACAAATCCCTAAATACACCGCTTTCTCAACAATACGAGCGTCCAATGCTGTAGTAAATCTGTTTATCAAAACCTGAGTCTTAGCACTATTTAACAAAAAGCCTGAATAAATCCCAAAATCTTTCGCTATACTTTCTACGGCTCGCATTGCTCCATCGGGTTCAGAAGTAATTATAGCCACATCTGTCGGCATACGCCAGGAGCTTAGTATGCCAGCCGTGCAAACTTACCGGAGCAATGTGAGGCGAGGCTTCCAATCGCCTAAGAAAGGGGTCTATATATAATGCAAACAGCAGGGGGAGGACGGACAGCCCTGCCTAGTACCCCTGCTGATTGAAAAAGCCTCTGTTTCCTTCCCCATTATTCTAAGTCGTGCAATAGGATTTATATATAAGACCCGTAATGCATTAATAAATAAAACCCCAAGCCATTGAGCTCCAAAACCTTCCATAGATAATGCCATGCCACACGATCAAACGCCTTCTCGGCATCCAGGAAGGCAGCCCCCATAGGTTTGGCAAGGACTTCAGTAGCATCGAACAGTGAAATTACCCTTCTGACATGGTCTTCGGTCCCCCTTCCCTGTATAAAACCATGCTGCCAAACTGAAACTAATTGATGCATCACGGAGTTCAACCTAGTAGCTAAGATCTTTGAGTATATTTTGGCATCGCTATTAAGCAATGTAATGGGCCTATATGAACCCAAGCTAATTGGATCTTTCCCTTCTTTAAAAAATCACAATATTGGCTGTGCCCCAAGAACCGGGTGGTAGAGCTCCCTCCCTAATCTCCTTAAATAACCCAAGCAAAGCCGGACAGGTCTCTCTAAAGAAGACCTTATAAAACTCTATAGGAATACAGTCCGTACCTGTAGCTTTGCCAGCAGGTAGGGCTTGGATTGCACAATGTAACTCCTCCTGAGAGATAGCCCGCCCCAGTTGTATGCCCTCCTCTTGGGATATCTTTCCCCTCGGTAAAAATTCCAACTCAGCATCTTCCGAAAAAGTAACAACAGGAGTAGTACTATATAAGTCCTCATAAAACTCCCTAAAGGCCTCTCTAATATCCCCCGGGTCTGTAACTACCGTCCCCTCATGTTCTTAACCCGTTCAATATGTCCAGACACGGCCAGTTGCCTAGTCCTTACTGCCAATAAACGACCGACATTCTCACTAAATTCATAACAATCTTGCCGTTTAGCCAAAAACAACCCTGCTGTCTTTTCTACATTAAAGTCGGATATACAGGCTTTGATAACCGTAATAGAGTTCAAAATTGCGGAGATATCTTCTCCCTTAGCCACCTTATGAATCAATTCTGTTTCCAGACCGGCAAGTTTCTGATAAAATAATTTGATCTGTACAGCCCCTTTTTTCTGCTTAGTCAGACTATATTGCAGTGTCTCTCCTCTTGTTGCTGCCTTGAACGCATCCCATATCATTCCTGGTGGGGCACTATCAGAATTATTCTCAAAAAACTCCCGAATCCAACACCTCATATGTTCAATATATTCATTATCTGATAACAGTGCCCTCTCAAATGTCCAGCCTGTGTGCTCCCTTCTAATCCCGCTACAAAGTATCTCAAGGACAATTGGGTTGTGGTCTGACATTACTCTGGGAAAGAGTTCCACACTAGCCTTACGCAAAAGAGATGGGGAGACTAAGAAATAGTCAAGCCGAGCAAATTTAAAAAGGGAGAAGAGCTGATTTTTATTGCGATGGCAGTTTTAAGACTCTGTGTTGCTTCTGCCTGGTTAAGCCCGCAGCCTCCTACTTTTCAACAATGGAAAAGCCGTTTTCTGCATATTTATAATTTGGAAAAAGCACTCTACGAGCGCAGAGGGAGAAAGGGTAGGATAAAGGGGAAAAGATCTGGGGCACATTCACAGATTGGATTATTCCATTTATCCAGGAAGAATGAAGTATCTGGCCATGAAATTTTTTTTCTTGTATATAGCTTGGTCTCCAATGTAATCTCTTAGCTCTTTAAAAATATTTATTGCCTGTATTCAGATTCTATGCTGCCCTAGGCTTTTGTTATGGTCTTGATGATAATGGCCCTTATTAGCTATTTATCGTTTTACATTATTTGTATAATAAATTCTGTGATTTTTTTTATTCTTCAGCTGTATATGAAATCGATAATAATAAAAAAAAAAAAGAAAAAAAAAGAAACTTTTTGGAAGAAAAATTGTCAATGTTATCCTATGGAGGAAAAACAGGTTATCGGTTCAAAGGTAAGTTATCGACTGTGGGAGTTAAGGTTCTGGGGTTAGACTCAGGGGTCCCCCAGGGTCATTGATGCACTCTTGTTACAGCCTCAGTGGCACTAGGGCGGCCGGGTGCAGAGTGTTGAGGCCCAATGTTATTCTATGGAGGATAGGGGGTCTCCGGTTGGTGGCGGCTGGCAAGCAGGCCACTGGGTTGTGGGAGCAATGCTCCTAGACTTTAGCTCAGGGCAAATGGGGAAACAGCTTAGCACAAAAGGTGCACCCTCAGCGGCACTAGGGCGGCCGGGTGCAGGGTGCTGTTTCATCATCGGAAGCCCAGTTGTTTCCAATCGAGAACCTACGGTTAGCAAAAGCACTGCAGGCAGGGAGATGAAGGACTTCTGGGTGCGACAACCACTTCGAGAGGTAAGTTGGGAAGTTAGGGGTTGGTTAGGCACCGTTGGTTTGGGCACACAAGGCCGTGGGGCGTCGGGTGCAGGGGTACCTTTTGGGGTCGGAACGGCTTACCAGCTCCGGGTCGCGGTTAGGGGGGCCTTTTGGATTTAGGCTGCAGGCGTCGGCTGGAGGCTTGAGGCAGGACAGGGGTTGCCGGATCTAGGGTCAGGATTGCCGGGGTGACCTCCTCGTGGTGTTTTCCCACTCAAGCTCGGGCCGTGGACGGCGGGTGCAGAGTGGGGCAGGTTCGCGGTCTCCGGCTGCTGCCAGAGGTTGCAGTTTGAACAAATCCGGTGTTCACGGGAGAAGCAGTCTTTGGAAGTGAAGGCAGGCAGGTCCTCTGGGGTTTTTGAGGTTGCTGGCTGCAGGATACACCGGGATTTCGCAGGAGCAGGTTCGAGGGGAGACAGGCCGGTAGGGCTGGGGCCAAGTCAGTGGGCGTCTTCCTCTTGTTAGCTGGCTGCACGGCTGTTCGGTCCTTCTTCTTCTTTTCTTCTTGTTTCTTGGCTGGATCTGAGGAAGCAAGGTTCAGGGTGCCCCCTAAATATTAGATTTAGGGGCCTTACAAGAAGGTAGAGGGCAGGGACCAATGGGTCCCTTCCCTGGGGTGGGTACAACCCCTATCGTGCCATCCTCCAGTGGGAGGGGGGCAGGAGCCTGTCCCTGGTTGTTTGGGTCCCCCTATCCTCAAGATGGCGGGGACTCAGAGTTGTGCCTCACCTCGCCTCCCCCACCTGAAGGGTGGAGTTGGCAGAGGTGGGCACACCTCTCTCCCTCACTTGTTTTTCCCGCCGGTTCTCCCGCCCAAAGTGGGGGGTGAACCAGTGGGGACCAGTTGCTGAACGCAGCAAATGGTCTGGGGAGGCTCACAAAGGCGGCATGCCATTGAAGCTTCCCCTTTTGTGAACCCTGCCCATCCCGGGGGAGGAGGCTTGGCACCTCGTCCCAGGATGTGCATTGTTTCAGGCCCCTGAGAGCAGCAGGCTATTGACCCAGGGGTCCAGAAACATGTCTGTTGGTGGCAGCCTAAGCAGCCACTCAGTCGGGTCACTAGAAGTTGGTCGAGTTTCAGGGGGCATCTCTAAGATGCCCTCTGTTGTGCATTTTACATTAAATCCCACACTGGCATCAGTGTGGGTTTAATGTGCTGAGAAGTTTGATACCAAACTTCCCAGTTTTCAGTGTAGCCATTATGGTGCTGTGGATTTCATAATGACAAACTCCCAGCACCATATACTCTTAATGGCAGCACTGCACTTACAATGTCTAAGAATGGACTTAGACACTGTAGGGGTACAAGGCTCATGCACCTGTACCCTCACCACTGGTATAGTGCACCCAGCTAGAGGGGTGACTGACCTATGCCAGGGTAGTGGTTTGTAGGCATGGCACACAGGGATGTGTGCCTTGTCGACTCTTCACTTTGTTCTGCACCAAGACACGCAGCCTACAAAGGCGGTGTGTCAGTGAAAAGGTGCAGGGCCTCTAAGGGTGGCACAATAAGTGCTGCAGCCCTTAGGGGCCTTCCCTGGTCACAGGGCCCTGGGTACCTGTGGTACCATTTACCAGGGACCTACCTGTGGCCAGGGATGCCAATTGGGTTTAGGCTTCAAGGCAATTTTAGGGAAGGATATAGGCCCTGGGTACCTGATTAGCAGGAGCCCAGGGCACACTCAGTCAAAGAACATCAGCAATTCAGCAAAAAGTGGGGGCATACCATGCAGAAAGAGGGTACTTTCTCACAGTCTCCATTCAGCCAGCACCACCAGAAGGTGGGGCAGGCAATGTGGAGCCCACTTTTCATTTCCTCTACCTTGGTTTGTGAGCAAATTAGCCAATTAGGGTCAGCGTAGTGCCTCTTCCCACAGGAAGTGGTCACTTAAAGAGTGTATACACCCTAAAGGTTGGTACCCCATTGGCTACTACCTGTCACCCTCTTCAACACCCCTAAATTTAGTATTTAGGTGGCATCCCTGGACCCTGAGCTTTAGATTCAATGGGCACAGAGAAGAACATAACAAAGAAGAGCTGCTGACCCAGGGATTGAAGCCCAGATGCAGAAAAGTGGCGCCAAACCCTGCCTGCTGCCTTAAGGACTCAACAATCGTGGTGTGCTGTCTCCTCCTGCATCTGTGAGGCCTCCAAGAGCCCCTGGGCTCCTCCAACTTTCTATAAATCTCCAAAGAAGACCCTTGGAGTGGAGCTTCCACTCCCCTGCAGCCTGCAGGCACCAAACCTGCAGAACCCGGTTTCCTGACTTACTGCTCCCCAATGACTCCAATGCAGCACTCAAACCAAAAGTGGTACACCAGCTCCAGAGGGTCAGATCTGTCTCCCACCAAGTTTGGAGATACCAGGACCGGACCCTCTGCAACATTCACCAAGACAAAGAGTCCAATCCGGACGCCAACTGCCAAGGAAGCAAGCGCCTATTGAGGTACATTGAGATCCATGAGACCCAATTTGTGAGGGACCCAGCTGTCCCAGAATCACCTCTCTAAGCCGCCTGCTCCTAACCGCGAGGACATCTTGATGCATGCCGCCCAGCTGACCTATCTGCTCTGCACCCAGCCGGCCCGACCTGGGTACTGACAAACCAGCTGTGCCCCCATAGTCCTGAGGCCCTTGCGACCTGCTCTCCTTAGTGGGACCCCTCATGTTTACCTCTAAGTCCCCTTTTGTAGTGTGTTTTCAATTGGCCCCCTTCTTCATAGGAGGCCAGCTACCGACAACCTCAGCACCCTGCTACTGGCCGAATCCAGGATGCTTAAGAGGTGGAACATTGGGCCTGGCGTTGCTACTTGCCTAAATCCTAAAGGTGAACATTGAGCTCCAACTGTGTGATTTTATATGCATTTTATTATTTCTTGCCATTGATTTCAATGGTGCGTAATTGCGCACAAAGGCAATACATTTTGCGAACTTTGAAAATTCATATCCTGAGGCGTGGCCAAGCGGTCCGACATGGCGGACGCACCTTAACATCGCTCCCGCAGCCCACCATTAATCCTCCATCAATCCTGCCATCCTTTTGCAGCTACCCTCACATCGACCTCCCACGAGTTGGGTCGAACTGACGGGGCGCCCGCTGTGTCTGTACCGGGCTTTCCCGGCCGCTGCGGAACCGCTGTCTCTGCTGATGTGACCGGGCCCGGGGCTCGCCCTAGACACGCTGTGCCTCCGGTGCAGCGGATCTCCTGCCGCTGGTCGTGAGGGGCTGTGTGTCCTGCTTGCATGCTGGGGCCCCTCCGGATGCTGCCTGGGGTGTAGTTGGGGCTGGCCTTCGCCCGAGTCCTCCGGTGACCTGCTTCCTGGGGAGGTGAGCCGCCGCCGGCCGAGGGACGGCCATTTTGTGAGCGGGCGGGATGGACTCCCTGCTCCGCTAGCTTCCGCTGGATCACCGCTGTGGGTGCCTGCGCTGCCGGTGGATCGGACCGGGCTGTAGAGGTGCCGCCTCCCACCCCGGACCAGGAATATATCCTTGGACACCAGGAATCGCCCTGAACGGCTGCAGGTGTGGCTGGGGAGTCGCGACAGGACCCGGACGTGCGGCTCCCCGCCCCCTCTCCTCCTGCCTGCGACGGGGCTTAGCGGGCGTGGCCTTCTGCCTCCCTGTCCGCCCACTTTTGACACTGCGCGCCTGGTGGCCGGGGCCTTGGTGGTGGCCTTAGCGGCAGGCGGCTTCTCCTGGACTTTGGTGGCTGGCTTACCTGTGCCCCCGGTGGGGCCTGTCTCCCGTAGTGGCTCTGGGAGACCTACTTCCTCTTACCATCATCCTGGTGAGTGCTCTGGCCCCCGCTTACTCTCTACTACCCCACGCCGGGGTCACTGCCATATTGCCTGTAGCATTACATCGCAAACACAAGGAGATGATGGAGGAGTGCTGAAACTTTTGAAACACTCACCCCCAGTCACAGATCTGGGTTGAATCCATCATCATTCTTTAGCTCACTTTGCCACCCCAGGTCAGACACAGCTATATGCAAATCAGACTTGACCCTGTGCCTCATGGGAACAGTCCAGACCAAACTGACAAGCCATGTCTTCCATGGATCAGAATCAAGCATCCTGGGAACCGGTTTCAGGCTAAAAGCCCTCATCAGCCAGGCTAGCTTGAATCCAGTGGCAAAGTGAGCAAGGGACCCACGTCTCGGCATACCCTGCCAACTTAGGGCGAACAAAGCAAACACAAGGAGATGATGGACGGAGTGCTGAAACTTTTCAAACACTAACCCCCAGTCACAGATCTGGGTTGAATCCATCATCATTCTTTAGCTCACTTTGCCACCCCAGTTCAGACACAGCTATATGCAAATCAGTCTTGACCCTGTGCCTCATGGGAACAGTCCAGACCGAACTGCCAAGCCATGTTTTCCCTGGACCGGAATCAAGCATCCTGGGACCGGTTTTGGGCTAACAGCCCTCATCAGCCAGGCAAGCTTGAATCCAGGGGCAAAGTGAGCAAGGGACCCACGTCTGGGCATACCCTGCCAACTTTGGACGAACAAAGCAAACACAAGGAGATGATGGACGGAGTGCGGAAACTTTTCAAACACTCACCCCCAGTCACAGATCTGGGTTGAATCCAACATCATTCTTTAGCTCACTTTGCCACCCCAGTTCAGACACAGCTATATGCAAACCAGTCTTGACCCTGAGCCTCATGGGAACAGTCCAGACCGAACTGCCAAGCCATGTCTTCCCTGGACTGGAATCAAGCATCCTGGGACCGTGTAGGAGAGTAGGATCTGCCTCTTATGTTGCCCCCACATTTTTTCTGATGTTTACACTGGTGTCTGGCTATAGTCAGGCTGGGACCCTGCCAATCAGGGCCCCAGCCTCTCTGTTCTCTCTAAACGACTTGGAGTGCACTCTAGGTGCACTAGTGATTGGATACTGTGGTACCTTATGAGTCCCTAGTATATGGTACCTTAGGTGCCAAGGGCATAGGTACTTCACAGGCCTACCAGGGGCTGAAGCATGTATTATGCCACCCCTGGGAAGCAGACTAAATCTGACACCACAGGTCTGCTACTGCAGCCTGGGTAAGGTGCTGCATGCACCCCTTACTGTGATATAGGCTACCTATATCACTACATAGATACACACATATAAACCTATAAGTCACTCCTATGGCAGGCCTTATCAATCCTGAAGGCAGAGTGCTTGGTTCCTATGTGAGAGGGTGCCCCTGCATGAGCAGAGCCCTCTGCAGCATTCAGAGACCCTTCTCTGATGCTGTTTGTAGTGCAGCCTGACCATATACTCTTAAGCGCATTATAACCTCGCGTTAAATGCTAACTTTGGGATGGCTGCACGGAAACATGTCGTGTTTGGTGTCAAACATCTTGGAATACTACCCCCCGCCAGTTCTGGCGGCGGGGGTAGCATTCCACCCTTCTAGAGGGATAGACATGTACCTACTGTGGAAACGCGGTAGAATCCTGAAGAGCCCTGGCATCACAAAATGGATGCCACCAGTCACAGACACTGGGCTGCCCTCCTGCTGATGACCGAAACTCGCAGTGGAGGAAGCCCAACAATAGGTATCCTGTCCCAGGGAGGTGTGACCACCTCCCAGACAGGGTTTAGTGTATTGGGGCTGGGTGGGTGCACTCCTAGAGTGCTTTGAAGTCCTGCACTGGGGGAGCAGAAGGCTCCTCTGTGCATACACCAGTTCAAACCGGCTCAGGGGCTACCTGCCCCTGCTCTGGTGTGAAACTGGACAAAGGGAAGTGGGTGTAGCCACCCACTCCCCTGACCCTCCCATAGGTGGGCTCTTAGAGCTAGTCCCTCCCTTCCTTTTTAGTATAAGGTAGGGAACCCTTGAACTTGCAAACTAGATACCCCTGGATGACGCTCTGAAGAAGAATCCTGGACCTTCGACATTCCACTACCTCTGGAAGACTGAAGAATCTCCCTTGGAGTCAAGGAGTGACTCCTCTGCTTGGCAGGCACCAAAAACTGAAATGATGGTCAAAACTACGCTGCTCCCGCCGGAGCCCGAGGTCCCTGCAGCCCAAGACGAGGATTTCCTGACTTCTCCAAGGCCATCGTGAGCCCCCAGCGAAGCTGAGGCAAGTGGACCCCACGAGTGACGAGGAACCACAGTCCCTGGGTACCGTGCACTATTGTCAAGTGCAACCCCTTCATGACATTCTACGAACCTGTGCTTTAAACCACATGTGGTCCCTGCCTCTAGCAGGAATCCCTCCGAAGATCAGAGGCCTACCCCATCCCGAGTGACCGTGGGCCCCTGTTGAAGGAATCCTCCCGAGGCGTCTTTGCGATCCCTTGCCAGCCGGCTTGCGGGTCCCCTGAAGACTTTTCTACAGAACCAAAGGGCTCCCCTGATTGCTCCAGGCCTGCCCTGATTTACTCTCGCTGGGTGAGTTCCCCAGACCTTGCTGGTCTGCACCATTGACTTTTTGCTCTTTCCACGAGACTTGCTGCTACCAAGGCTTGTTGGCTCCAATCGGGTCGCCGACACCGCAGTCAGTTGCAGACTTTGTGGAACACGCTGAATCCAGCTCCTCGTTGTCCTCGACGCCTCCTGGACCTTGTGGCTGAAGAGTCAAGAAACCCGTGAATGACCTGAATCTGTCGACGACGCTGGGCATTCATCTTCCTTGCCCCGGGTCACTGCCCAGTGACTTTGAACACTGTCCCCTCTGCTTTCAGGTCTCCCTTCTTCCGAATCCGGCTTGGATTCCACCGGGCACTTCTTCTGGCTTCACAAGCAGCAAGTCTTCATTGGCTCCCATTGAAAACGACGCCGCGACCCGACACCAAAGGACACCTATGCACCCAGCTTCCCTGGGTGAGGTAACTCCAGCACTACGATGCTCCTGTGGGTGTTGGCCCTAGAACTACTTACCCTGTAATTTACTTGCTTGTAGCTACTCCCAAAGTGCCCTTTAACTCTTAATTTCCAACCGCGACTTGCCCCATTGAAGTCTACGGCGATCCGCGCCTGTGTTCACGTACTGCACGCGTCCCCCGTGGGTCCTTTACTTACCTTCCTTGGGTGGTTTCGTGAGGCCCCAGCACTTCTGAAGGCCCTGGGCCTTGTCTCTTTGCAAGTCGTTGTTCTTAAGTCTCTTTTTAGTATATGGTCTGGTACGCCCCTAGGGCCCCAGCCATATTTGTGCTTAATTTATTGTGAAACGTTGATTTATGCATATGTTCCTGTCTTCTAATCTCACAAGAGATTAGTAGAGAGTTGTTTAGTAATAAATACATATATATTTGATATATATACCTGTGTGGTGTCTTTTCATTTGGTGATTCAAGAGATTGTGTGGTAAAACAAGCTGCTTTACATTCCTCCAAGACTTAGCCTGAAGGCTGCTCTCCACAGCTACCACTAGGATAGCTTTCTATAAAGGTTGTCTTAAACCTACCTACCATAAGAGTCGAATTGTACTGGTGCAAGGTGTCCACTTTAACTAGTGAATAGCATATACCAGTCCAACTTCTCACATTGGTGGAAGCGTGTGGGATTCCAGCTTGCTATTGTTTTACCAGAAAATCTCTATTTGAATTACTAACTGAAAACCACTATAGGTACTCAAGGTACATATAAAGTCAAGCTTAGCATCAATAAGTTCTACTGAACTTAGAGCTGTGTGCCAAGGGATAGCACACCCTTTCTACAGCTCAAGCTAGTATCAGTAGGCCACAAACTAGTGTAGGTAGTACAACACTGCACAACACTAGAATGTCCTTAAAGGGTGGATCCAGTGGATCCACTCAGCCTCAGTATAAGGACATGGCTTTCTCTGACTTGAGAGCCATGTGTGCTGCAAGGCACCTAAAGCTAGGACAGAGTCCCTCCACACTACACCTGATAGATCTGCTGACAGCAGATGATCTTAGATTAGCTCTAGGAGCTAATGGGTCTGAATCAGTGAGTGGGTCAATTACAGTGTCTGGGTCAGATGATGAACATCAGGATGACCAAGACTCTGTGGTTGTAGGGCCAGGTCCCAAGGGGTCTGAACAGGACAGAGGAATTCTCCCTAAGAGAACTGACATAGTGGAGGAGAGGCCTAGGTCCCTTTCTAGGGAATCTGAACACTCCTATCACTCTGGCAGAGAATCTGTCTACCAGAGGAACTCCTACTTCTCAAGAAGAGAGACCTCCTCTGACAGAATGTACAAACTGCTGCAGTATGAGGAAGCAAGGTTTGCCCTCAAAACCAAGCAGTTGGCATTAGATAAGGAAGCCCTGGAGCTCCAGAGAGCTTCTAGAAAAGAGGGGTTAGAACCCCTGGTGGCAGCAACAGTGTCCCTAGAGGCAGAGAATATATTCCAGACCATAGGAACCTGAGCAAGGTTGTTCCTCCCTACCAGAGTGGGGATGATATCCATAAGTGGGTAACTGCTATGGAAAGGGCCTGTAGAGTACAACAGGTCCCCCAAAAGCAGTGGGCAGCAATCTTGTGGCTCTCCTTTTCAGATAAAGGTAGAGACAAGCTCCTCACTGTTAGAGAAGAGGATGCTGATGACTATGAAGTCCTGAAGAGTGCACTGATAGATGGGTTTGGCTTAACCACTGAGCAGTACAGGTTGAAGTTCAGAGACACCCAGAAGGCACAGACTCAGGACTGGACTGACTTTGTAGATTGTGCAACCAAGGCTCTGGAGGGTTGGCTGGTTGGCAGTAGGGTTACTGATTTCAAGGGATTGTATAATCTAATGATGAGAGAACAGATCCTTAATAATTGCCAGAACCAGTTGTTGCATCAATACCTGGTGGACTCAGATCTGACCTCTCCCCAAGAATTGGGAAAGAAGGCAGACAAGTGGGTCAGAACCAGGGTGAGGCAGAAAACCCAGAACCAAGGGGGTGACACAAAGAAGCAGGATTCTAAGGGCTCTGAGAAAAGTGGGGATAAGTCAAAAGACCAGAAGTCTTCACAAGGGCCCCAAAAATCTGCATCTGGTGGGGAGTCACAATCCAACAAGGGAAAAGGCCAAGAGAAGCCCTGGTGCAAATTCTGTAAACAGAAAGGGCACTGGACTTCTGATTGTAACAAGTCCAAAGACCAAACCACCACCACTCCTGCCCCTAAGGCAACCGTTCCCCCTAGTTCAGCTACTGGTGGAGGTGGTACTCAGAATAAGGGTGTAGTAGGGTTGACCCTGGGTTCTGAAGTGGACTCTGGCCTAGTCAGAGTACCCACTCAGGCAATGCTGATTTGTGATGGAGACATTGACATGTCCTTCCTGGTGAGCCCCAGTAATCTGGGCAAATACAAACAGCAGCCTGTAATAAATGGCAAACAGGCTTTGGCATTTAGGGACACAGGTGCTAGTGTCACCATGGTGGCAGAGGATCTTGTGGACCCTGGACAGATCATCCTGGGCGAAATGTACCAGGTGACCAATGCAAGCAATGTCAGGACCAACCATAGTCTGGCAGTTGTGAATTTCTCCTGGGGAGGGGTAACTGGCCTCAAGAAGGTTGTAGTCAGTGCAGACCTCCCTGTAGAATGTCTATTGGGCAATGATCTAGAAACTTCAGCCTGGTCTGAAGTAGAGTTATGGACTCATGCTGAGATGTTGGGCATCCCTGCAAAGGTATTTGCTGTGACCAGGTCACAGGCCAAAATGCATGACACTGAACCAGCTCTGGATCCTGAAACCATGGACCAGATGCTTCCCAAGAAGAGGAGCAGTAGGGGTAAGGCAGTGCCTTCCCCTCTGTCTCAGATCACTGATTCTCCTCTTGAGGGAGGAGGAGCAGATCCTGAAGAAGGAACTGCCCCAGAGGAACTTGAGCCTGATCAGGTTGAGTTCTTGGGGGCAGGGGGCCCTTCTAGGGAAGATCTGAGTAAGGAGCAACAGTGCTGCCTCTCTCTTGAACCCCTCAGACAGCAGGCTGCTGCTGAGGCTGCTGGGAGTGCTAGTGGGTCCCATAAAGTTTATTGGGATGAGGGACTCCTATATTCTGAGGGTAGAGATCCAGCCCCTGGAGCCACCAGGAGGTTGGTAATACCTCAGAAGTTTAGGGGTTCCTCTTGACCCTAGCACATGATATCCCTTTAGCAGGTCACTTGGGCCAAAACAAGACCTGGGACAGGCTTGTTCCACATTTTCATTGGCCACATATGTCAGAGGACACAAAGGAGTTTTGTCGCTCCTGTGTCACATGCCAAGCCAGTGGCAAGGCAGGTGGCACCACAAAGGCCCCCTGATACCACTACCTGTGGTGGGGGTACCCTTTGAAAGGTGTAGGGATTGACATTGTTGGTCCCCTTGACCCTCAAACTGCATCTGGGCACAGATTTATCCTGGTGGTAGTGGATCATGCCACCAGGTACCCAGAGGCAATTCCTCTGAGGACCACCACAGCCCCTGTGGTGGCAAGAGCCCTCATTGGAGTTTTCTCCAGAGTGGGTTTCCCAAAGGAGGTCATCTCTGACAGAGGTACAAACTTCATGTCAGGATATTTGAAAGCAATGTGGAAGGAGTGTGGTGTAACTTATAAGTTCACCACCCCCTATCACCCACAATGCAATGGGTTGGTTGAACGTTTCAACAAAACCCTGAAGGGAATGATTAAAGGACTCCCAGAGAAGCTTAGGCGGAAATGGGACCTTCTTCTTCCCTGCCTGTTGTTTGCATACAGAGAGGTTCCACAGAAGGGGGTTGGTTACAGCCCATTTGAGCTTCTGTTTGGGCATCCTGTAAGAGGTCCATTATGTTTGGTAAAAGAGGGCTGGGAGTTACCTCTCAAACCCCCAAACAAGATGTGATGGACTATGTACTTGGTCTCCGCTCCAGGATGGCCGAATACATGAAAAAGGCAACCAAAACCTGGAGGCCAGCCAAGAATTACAAAAAGCTTGGCATGACCAAAGGCTGTGCTGACTGTGTACCAGCCAGGACAGAAGGTGTGGGTGTTGGAGCCTGTGGCCCCAGCAGCCCTCCAAGACAAATGGAGTGGCCCCCATACAATAGTTGAGCAAAGGGAGAAGTCACCTATCTGGTGAATCTTGGAACTCCCAGGAGCCCCCTGAGGGTGCTCCATGTCAACAGATTAAAGCCATATGTTGACAGGGCTGACATGGGCTTGCTCATGGCAACTGATGAGGAACAGGAGGAGGAGAGTGACCCTCTCCCTGACCTGCTCTCACAGAACCCTGATGATGGGTCAGTAGATGGTGTTGCTTTGGCAAGCAGCCTCACTGACCATCAGCAAACTGAGTGCAGACAAGTTCTGCAGCAGTACAGACATATGTTTAGCCTGACCCCTAGTCAGACTACCTGGTGCACCCATGAGGTGGACACTGGGGACAGTCTGCCTGTCAAGAGTAAAATCTACAGGCAACCTGACCATGTCAGGGACTGTATCAGGACTGAAGTCCAGAAAATGGTGGAGTTAGGTGTGATTGAGCCTTCAGATAGCCCTTGGGCTAGCCCAGTAGTCCTAGTACCCAAGCCTCATACCCAGGGTGGTAAGAAAGAAATGAGGTTTTGTGTAGACTACAGAGGCCTCAATGCAGTCACCAGGACTGATGCCTATCCCATACCAAGGGCAGATGAGCTGATTGATACTTTGGCCTCAGCCAAGTATCTGAGTACATTTGACCTAACAGCTGGCTACTGGCAGATCAGGTTAGCTGATGATGCAAAAGCCAAAACAGCATTTTCGACTCCTGGTGGGCACTACCACTTTGTGGTGATGCCCTTTGGATTGAAAAATGCACCTGCCACTTTTCAGAGGTTGGTGAACAAAGTTCTGGCAGGGATGGAAACTTATTGCTCAGCTTATCTAGATGATATTGCTGTCTTTAGTTCCTCCTGGCAGGATCACCTGGTCCACCTCAGAAATGTTTTGGAGGCTCTGCAGAAAGCAGGCCTCACTATCAAGGCCACTAAGTGCCAGATAGGGCAGAGTCAGGTTGTATACCTGGGCCACCTTGTGGGTGGAGGCCAGGTTCAGCCTTTACAGAGTAAAATCCAAACCATAATGGAATGGGTTGCTCCAACCACCCAGACACAGGTGAGAGCCTTCTTAGGCCTGACTGGGTACTATAGGAGGTTTGTGAAGGGATATGGATCTATAGTGACCCCCTTGAATGATCTGACCTCAAAGAAAATGCCAAAAAGGTTCAGTGGACAGCTAGCTGTCAGAAGGCATTTGAAGACCTAAAGCAGGCCATGTGCACTGCCCCCATCTTACAGAGTCCAGACTACACCAAAAGTTCATTGTCCAAACAGATGCTTCTGAGCTGGGTGTGGGAGCTGTACTGTCTCAACTGAATGATGAAGGTCAAGACCAGCCAGTAGCTTTTATTAGCAGGAGGCTGACCTCTAGAGAGAAACGTTGGTCAGCTATAGAGAGGGAGGCCTTTGCTGTGGTGTGGGCCCTGAAGAAGCTGAGGCCATACTTGTTTGGCACTCACTTCATAGTTCAGACTGACCACAAGCCCCTCCTATGGCTTAAACAGATGAAAGGTGAAAACCCAAAACTTTTGAGGTGGTCCATTTCCCTACAGGGGATGGACTATACAGTGGAACATAGGCCTGGGACCCAACATGCCAATGCAGATGGACTCTCAAGGTATTTCCACTTAGAGCACGAAGACTCAACTGGTCAAGGTTAGTTTAGTGTCCCTGCGTTTGGGGGGTTGTGTAGGAGAGTAGGATCTGCCTCTTATGTTGCCCCCACTTTTTTTCTGATGTTTACACTGGTTTCTGGCTATAGTCAGGCTGGGACCCTGCCAATCAGGGCCCCAGCCTCTCTGTTCTCTCTAAACGACTTGGAGTGCACTCTAGGTGCACTAGTGATTGGATACTGTGGTACCTTATGAGTCCCTAGTATATGGTACCTTAGGTGCCAAGGGCATAGGTACTTCACAGGCCTACCAGGGGCTGAAGCATGTATTATGCCAGCCCTGGGAAGCAGACTAAATCTGACACCACAGGTCTGCTACTGCAGCCTGGGTAAGGTGGTGCATGCACCCCTTACTGTGATATAGGCTACCTATATCACTACATAGATACACACATATAAACCTATAAGTCACTCCTATGGTAGGCCTTATCAATCCTGAAGGCAGAGTGCTTGGTTCCTATGTGAGAGGGTGCCCCTGCATGAGCAGAGCCCCTCTGCAGCATTCGGAGACCCTTCTCTGATGCTGTTTGTAGTGCAGCCTGACCATATACTCTTAAGCGCATTATAACCTCGCGTTAATAAATGCTAACTTTGGGATGGCTGCACGGAAACATGTCGTGTTTGGTGTCAAACATCTTGGAATACTACCCCCCGCCAGTTCTGGCGGCGGGGGTAGCATTCCACCCTTCTAGAGGGATAGACATGTACCTACTGTGGAAACGCGGTAGAATCCGACAGAGCCCTGGCATCACAAAATGGATGCCGCCAGTCACAGACACTGGGCTGCCCTCCTGCTGATGACCAAAACTCGCAGTGGAGGAAGCCCAACAATAGGTATCCTGTCCCAGGGAGGTGTGACCTCCTCCCAGACAGGGTTTAGTGTATTGGGGCTGGGTGGGTGCACTCCTAGAGTGCTTTGAAGTCCTGCACTGGGGGAGCAGAAGGCTCCTCTGTGCATACACCAGTTCAAACCGGCTCAGGGGCTACCTGCCCCTGCTCTGGCATGAAACTGGACAAAGGGAAGTGGGTGTAGCTACCCACTCCCCTGACCCTCCCATATGTGGGGTCTTAGAGCTAGTCCCTCCCTTCCTTTTTAGGTCGAGCCTCGAGTAGCGCGCAAGCGCTGCTCTGGCGAGACTTTAAGTAAGGGGTTTGAGAAGCTGACCACACGCTCGTGCGTCGTGGCCTTTTTCGGGCGGTTACGCGCAAGCAAAAGGCCATGATGCACGAGCGTGTGGTCAGCTCACAGGCTGCCACGCTCTCTCGCCCGCGCTCCTCTCTTCAAACCTTTGTTGTAGTTCCTTTCACTTTCGCGGCCGCCGCATTCTTACAGCACGCGCACCACTTGCGTGCTTGTTTTTACAGCGTGCGCGAGTTTGTACTAGTTTTATTTGATAGCGGCCACGGCATGCAGCACTCCCTCCCCCCTCCTTCCTGCCCGCTTTCAAAAAAACACTGGTGCCCGTTTAACAACATGGGCGCCCGTATAAACAACACGGGTGTCCGCTTTCATAAACAATACAAAGCGCATATTAACTCGAGGGCACGGGTCACCTTCCATTAGCTCCTGCACTCGGCTGTCACATTCCTCACATGCTGGTTTTAAACAGTCTAGGCGCCGGCGGAACTCTTAAGTAACCATCACCCTATCCATTTAACGCATGCGCCAAGCTCGTTTGTCTCTGAAAAACATTGTAATGTTTGAGCGTGAGACGCCACTACTTTGAGCAAACAAGCATACCGCTGTTTCTTGGCTCTGAGAAGCTCTTGAGAGCGCGCACGCATGTCTGGGGCTAGATAAAGACCTTGTATAGAATAGCTCGTTTTAAATGCAACATTCTGCAGTTGAATATAGCAGCTGTGAGGTTTGTAACATGACTTCTTGCACCCAATCTTAAATGAGAACTGCTGAGCTGTTCAGGCTTATCGGATTCGTGTACTCCCCCTTGTTGGCTTGTGAACGGAAGCGGTGTTTTGCACCCGAAAGTGATACTGCCGGTTCCTTTACTCCTTTGAATTAATTCTGGCTGATTCATCGAAGGTCCGGGGAGCAGCACAATTTGAAGAATCCCCACAGAAACAGTCTGGTGTACGCTGGTAAGAGACAAAACAACCTTCATATGTTGCTCACTGAGTTGCACGCATTATCACTTCCTGATACTGACAGTTGCACTACTTCTATAACTGTGGTTGCGCAGTACCCCTCGTCGCCCGGTTGTGAGACCAATATCTGCCGCCTCTTAGTTTTACAGTTGTCTTTCTGTTTGTTACCGCAGGGGCTGCAGCTAAAACAAGGTTTCCGTGTCCCCTTCCCTTCCCTCCTCTCTATTTCCCACGTGGGAGAATGCATGCTGACTCCTGACCCCTCCCCCTCTCTTGTGTTGAAATACTTCCATTTCTTTTTGAAAAGCCATATGTAAACTCATGCTTTTAATTACAATTGGACGTTATACATGCAGTAGGAAGTTATACCCAACGTTAAGTGCTATTTATGCATTGGTGATTGGCCCAAATGCAATTTATGCACTTGTGAGATAGTCTATTAGATATTGGTGCAAAAGTGCATTGGCGCTAGTATAATCTTTAAGATCTGGGATGTCTGGTAATAATTGCACCATGAGAAATGCAATGTATAAACCCTTCCAGAATCTAGCAAGGTGGCACAATCATATCTCACCGTCTCCTCACCAGTGATATTAACTGCTTTTATAACAAAAAAGTCAATTTTATTTCATTTAAACCACAAAAATAGTACATTGAAACAGTGATAAAATAACTGATTATTACAAAAATTGCAGAGGATTACTATTACTCCCTGAGGTTGCTTCATTCACCGTCAGTGTAAATGCCATTTAGCAATTTGCAAATTACGTCTTCTTGTTATAGCTGACCATAGCCCCTGACTGAACTCGTGTTTTCCTGTCACTATGTAGAGCGCTTCGGAGTCTGTGCCCATTAAATTCTGCGTGTTAACGTATGTTATCGCGTTTCTGCGACTGCTTTTCTGACCTCAGTTACGAGTGCAACTCTAAGTTATGCTAACAGATTGCTGTGCGTTCTAGTTTACATGCCATAATGCCGATGTGACCTGGCAAAAATGAACCCAAATTAAGTATTATTTTTTTTAAATGAAACAAAGTGGCAGTGTATTGTTTGAGCGCCAAGTCGCAAAATACAAGAACCAAAATTAAGAGCATCGCTTGAATCATGGCAACGAATTGCAGTTGGAACGGTTTCAAAACTACTGGAAGAGCCAGCTGTATAAAATATACGTCTATGCCGCCAAACAGACAGGCATCCTTGTCTGGTCTTTGTAATGCCAGGCCTCTCCTCCCCCAAACTGTTAAATGACAGAGGCCGGCTGGCCTGCGTGCTCATCAGAGCTCAGGAGAGTGTGCCCCTGCTGTGGGCTAATGGACGTTGCCTTTCATAGGAAAGCAGCCTACGCCAGACCACTTATTTTTGGAGCCAAAGCCGCAGGAGTGCTTTCAGTCTTTTGCTATGCGCATAAGAGCCTGTGTCCCCCAGAGTACAGAGGATGTTCGCTAGTCTTCAAATCAAAGATATAGGCCAGCTAGCAGAGCTTTCCCATTAAGTCCAAGGACAAACCAGCAATTTTTGAAATCACTTTCCTTTTTAATCATTTTAGCCTACTTGTGTCCGTCCACATGTACTTTGATTTATTTTCTCTGTCAGAAGAGTTAGGAAACAGAATGTAAAGTCTTGCAGGGGACCGAGATGGTCATCAGACATGCACAATGTGAATGAAAGGGGCCTCATTCGGGCTCCGGGGAAGTGGCCCGAGCATAGGGACCTCAAAAGTGGGGGTGGGTGGCCAGGGACTCAGATACCCACCACCAGTACACCAGATGCACTTTGATTTATTTTCTCTGTCAGAAGAGTTTGGAAACAGAACAGGTAATAACTAGAACTTTTGCCTGGGTCCGAGATGGTTATATGTGAAAGAGGCCTCACTCGGGATCAGGGAAGGGTCTGAACCTACATATCCTTCGTCCATTTTAAGCAATGCTTCAGGTTGAGGACATAGGAACTTCAACAAGCATTGGCATAGCCAATAGGTCTCGCCTTTGGGACCATATAAATGTTTAGCCATGCAACAGTTGATGTTGTTGCACCAGGGATATTGTGCTGCATAACTAAATACTTATAAGGTCCCAAAAGCGAGACCTATTGGCTATGCCAATGCTTGTTAGTATAAGGTAGGGAACCCTTGAACTTGCAAACTAGATACCCCTGGACGACGCTCTGAAGAAGAATCCTGGACCTTCGACGTTCCACTACCTCTGGAAGACTGAAGAATCTCCCTTGGAGTCAAGGAGTGACTCCCCTGCTTGGCAGGCACCAAAAACTGAAATGACGGTCGCAAACTATGCCGCTCCCGCCGGAGCTCGAAGTCCCTGCAGCCCAAGACAAGGATTTCCTGATTTCTCCAAGGCCATTGTGAGCCCCCAGCGAAGCTGAGGCAAGTGGACCCCACGAGTGACGAGGAACCGCAGTCCCTGGGTACCGTGCACTATTGTCAAGTGCAACCCGTTCGCGACGTTCTACGAACCCGTGCTTTGGACCACGTGTGGTCCTAGCCTATAGCAGAAATCCCTCCGAAGATCAGAGGCCTACCCCGTCCCGAGTGACCGTGGGCTCCTGTTGAAGGAATCCTCCCGAGGCGTCTTTGCAATCCCTTGCAGGCCGGCTTGTGGGTCCCCTGAAGACTTTTCTACAGAACCAAAGGGCTCCCATAGTTGCTCCAGACCTGCCCTGACTTACCCTTGCTGGGTGAGTTCCCCAGACCTTGCTGGTCTGCACCATTGACTTTTTGCTCTTTCCACGAGACTTGCTGCTACCAAGGCTTGTTGGCTCCAATTGGGTCGCCAACACTGCAGTCAGCTGCAGACTTCACGGGACACGCTGAATCCAGCTCCTGGTTGTCCTCGACGCCTCCTGGACCTCGTGGCCGAAGAGTCAAGACACCCATGAACGACCTGAATCTGTCGACTACGGTGGGCATTCATCTTCCTTGCCCCGGGTCACTGCCCAGTGACTTTGAACACTGTCCCCTCTGCTTTCAGGTCTCCCTTCTTCCGAATCCAGGCTTGGATTCCACCGGGCACTTCTTCTGGCTTCACAAGCAGCAAGTCTTCATTGGCTCCCATTGAAAACAACGCCGCGACCCGACACCAAAGGACACCTATGCACCCGGCTTCCCTGGGTGAGGTAACTCCAGCACTACGGTGCTCCTGTGGGTGTTGGCCCTAGAACTACTTACCCTGTAAGTGACTTGCTTGTAGCTGCTCCCGAAGTGCCCTTTAAATCTTAATTTCCAACCGCGACTTGCCCCATTGAAGTCTACGGCGATCCGCGCCTGTGTTCACGCACTGCACGCGTCCCCCATGGGTCCTTTACTTACCTGCCTTGGGTGGTTTCGTGAGGCCCCAGCACTTCTGAAGGCCCTGGGCCTTGTCTCTTTGCAAGTCGTTGTTCTTAAGTCTCTTTTTTAGTATGTGGTCTGGTACGCCCCTAGGGCCCCAGCCATATTTGTGCTTAATTTATTGTGAAACGTTGATTTATGCATAAGTTCCTGTCTTCTAATCTCACAAGAGATTAGTAGAGAGTTGTTTAGTAATAAATACATATATATTTGATATATATACCTGTGTGGTGTCTTTTCATTTGGTGATTCAAGAGATTTTGTGGTAAAACAAGCTGCTTTACATTCCTCCAAGACTTAGCCTGAAGGCTGCTCTCCACAGCTACCACTAGGATAGCTTTCTATAAAGGTTGTCTTAAACCTACCTACCATAAGAGTCGAATTGTACTGGTGCAAGGTGTCCACTTTAACTAGCTGAACAGCATATACCAGGCCAACTTCTCACATTGGTGGCAGCGTGTGGGATTCCAGCTTGCTATTGTTTTACCAGAAAATCTCTATTTGAATTACTAACTGAAAACCACTATAGGTACTCAAGGTACATATAAAGTCAAGCTTAGTATCAATAAGTTCTACTGAACTTAGAGCTGTGTGCCAAGGGATAGCACACCCTTTCTACAGCTCAAGCTAGTATCAGTAGGCCACAAACTAGTGTAGGTAGTACAACACTGCACAACACTAGAATGTCCTTAAAGGGTGGACCCAGTGGATCCACTCAGCCTCAGTATAAGGACATGGCTTTCTCTGACTTGAGAGCCATGTGTGCTGCAAGGCACCTGAAGCTAGGACAGAGTCCCTCCACACTACACCTGATAGATCTGCTGACAGCAGATGATCTTAGATTAGCTCTAGGAGCTAATGGGTCTGAATCAGTGAGTGGGTCAATTACAGTGTCTGGGTCAGATGATGAACATCAGGATGACCAAGACTCTGTGGTTGTAGGGCCAGGTCCCAAGGGGACTGAACAGGAAAGAGGAATTCTCCCTAAGAGAACTGACATAGTGGAGGAGAGGCCTAGGTCCCTTTCTAGGGAATCTGAACACTCCTATCACTCTGGCAGAGAATCTGTCTACCAGAGGAACTCCTACTTCTCAAGAAGAGAGACCTCCTCTGACAGAATGTACAAACTGCTGCAGTATGAGGAAGCAAGGTTTGCCCTCAAAACCAAGCAGTTGGCATTAGATAAGGAAGCCCTGGAGCTCCAGAGAGCTTCTAGAAAAGAGGGGTTAGAACCGCCTGGTGGCAGCAACAGTGTCCCTAGAGGCAGAGAATATATTCCAGACCATAGGAACCTGAGCAAGGTTGTTCCTCCCTACCAGAGTGGGGATGATATCCATAAGTGGGTAACTGCTATGGAAAGGGCCTGTAGAGTACAACAGGTCCCCCAAAAGCAGTGGGCAGCAATCTTGTGGCTCTCCTTTTCAGATAAAGGTAGAGACAAGCTCCTCACTGTTAGAGAAGAGGATGCTGATGACTATGAAGTCCTGAAGAGTGCACTGATAGATGGGTTTGGCTTAACCACTGAGCAGTACAGGTTGAAGTTCAGAGACACCCAGAAGGCACAGACTCAGGACTGGACTGACTTTGTAGATTGTGCAACCAAGGCTCTGGAGGGTTGGCTGGTTGGCAGTAGGGTTACTGATTTCAAGGGATTGTATAATCTAATGATGAGAGAACAGATCCTTAATAATTGCCAGAACCAGTTGTTGCATCAATACCTGGTGGACTCAGATCTGACCTCTCCCCAAGAATTGGGAAAGAAGGCAGACAAGTGGGTCAGAACCAGGGTGAGGCAGAAAACCCAGAACCAAGGGGGTGACACAAAGAAGCAGGATTCTAAGGGCTCTGAGAAAAGTGGGGATAAGTCAAAAGACCAGAAGTCTTCACAAGGGCCCCAAAAATCTGCATCTGGTGGGGAGTCACAATCCAACAAGGGAAAAGGCCAAAAGAAGCCCTGGTGCAAATTCTGTAAACAGAAAGGGCACTGGACTTCTGATTGTAACAAGTCCAAAGACCAAACCACCACCACTCCTGCCCCTAAGGCAACTGTTCCCCCTAGTTCAGCTACTGGTGGAGGTGGTACTCAGAATAAGGGTGTAGTAGGGTTGACCCTGGGTTCTGAAGTGGACTCTGGCCTAGTCAGAGTACCCACTCAGGCAATGCTGATTTGTGATGGAGACATTGACATGTCCTTCCTGGTGAGCCCCAGTAATCTGGGCAAATACAAACAGCAGCCTGTAATAAATGGCAAACAGGCTTTGGCATTTAGGGACACAGGTGCTAGTGTCACCATGGTGGCAGAGGATCTTGTGGACCCTGGACAGATCATCCTGGGCGAAATGTACCAGGTGACCAATGCAAGCAATGTCAGGACCAACCATAGTCTGGCAGTTGTGAATTTCTCCTGGGGAGGGGTAACTGGCCTCAAGAAGGTTGTAGTCAGTGCAGACCTCCCTGTAGAATGTCTATTGGGCAATGATCTAGAAACTTCAGCCTGGTCTGAAGTAGAGTTATGGACTCATGCTGAGATGTTGGGCATCCCTGCAAAGGTATTTGCTGTGACCAGGTCACAGGCCAAAATGCATGACACTGAACCAGCTCTGGATCCTGAAACCATGGACCAGATGCTTCCCAAGAAGAGGAGCAGTAGGGGTAAGGCAGTGCCTTCCCTCTGTCTCAGATCACTGATTCCCCTCTTGAGGGAGGAGGAGCAGATCCTGAAGAAGGAACTGCCCCAGAGGAACTTGAGCCTGATCAGGTTGAGTTCTTGGGGGCAGGGGGCCCTTCTAGGGAAGATCTGAGTAAGGAGCAACAGTGCTGCCCCTCTCTTGAACCCCTCAGACAGCAGGCTGCTGCTGAGGCTGCTGGGAGTGCTAGTGGGTCCCATAACGTTTATTGGGATGAGGGACTCCTATATTCTGAGGGTAGAGATCCAGCCCCTGGAGCCACCAGGAGGTTGGTAATACCTCAGAAGTTTAGGGGTTCCTCTTGACCCTAGCACATGATATCCCTTTAGCAGGTCACTTGGGCCAAAACAAGACCTGGGACAGGCTTGTTCCACATTTTCATTGGCCACATATGTCAGAGGACACAAAGGAGTTTTGTCGCTCCTGTGTCACATGCCAAGCCAGTGGCAAGGCAGGTGGCACCACAAAGGCCCCCTGATACCACTACCTGTGGTGGGGGTACCCTTTGAAAGGGTAGGGATTGACATTGTTGGTCCCCTTGACCCTCAAACTGCATCTGGGCACAGATTTATCCTGGTGGTAGTGGATCATGCCACCAGGTACCCAGAGGCAATTCCCTGAGGACCACCACAGCCCCTGTGGTGGCAAGAGCCCTCATTGGAGTTTTCTCCAGAGTGGGTTTCCCAAAGGAGGTCATCTCTGACAGAGGTACAAACTTCATGTCAGGATATTTGAAAGCAATGTGGAAGGAGTGTGGTGTAACTTATAAGTTCACCACCCCTATCACCCACAATGCAATGGGTTGGTTGAACGTTTCAACAAAACCCTGAAGGGAATGATTAAAGGACTCCCAGAGAAGCTTAGGCGGAAATGGGACCTTCTTCTTCCCTGCCTGTTGTTTGCATACAGAGAGGTTCCACAGAAGGGGTTGGTTACAGCCCATTTGAGCTTCTGTTTGGGCATCCTGTAAGAGGTCCATTATGTTTGGTAAAGAGGGCTGGGAGTTACCTCTCAAACCCCCAAACAAGATGTGATGGACTATGTACTTGGTCTCCGCTCCAGGATGGCCGAATACATGAAAAAGGCAACCAAAAACCTGGAGGCCAGCCAAGAATTACAAAAAGCTTGGCATGACCAAAGGCTGTACTGACTGTGTACCAGCCAGGACAGAAAGTGTGGGTGTTGGAGCCTGTGGCCCCAGCAGCCCTCCAAGACAAATGGAGTGGCCCCCATACAATAGTTGAGCAAAAGGGAGAAGTCACCTATCTGGTGAATCTTGGAACTCCCAGGAGCCCCCTGAGGGTGCTCCATGTCAACAGATTAAAGCCATATGTTGACAGGGCTGACATGGGCTTGCTCATGGCAACTGATGAGGAACAGGAGGAGGAGAGTGACCCTCTCCCTGACCTGCTCTCACAGAACCCTGATGATGGGTCAGTAGATGGTGTTGCTTTGGCAAGCAGCCTCACTGACCATCAGCAAACTGAGTGCAGACAAGTTCTGCAGCAGTACAGACATATGTTTAGCCTGACCCCTAGTCAGACTACCTGGTGCACCCATGAGGTGGACACTGGGGACAGTCTGCCTGTCAAGAGTAAAATCTACAGGCAACCTGACCATGTCAGGGACTGTATCAGGACTGAAGTCCAGAAAATGTTGGAGTTAGGTGTGATTGAGCCTTCAGATAGCCCTTGGGCTAGCCCAGTAGTCCTAGTACCCAAGCCTCATACCCAGGGTGGTAAGAAAGAAATGAGGTTTTGTGTAGACTACAGAGGCCTCAATGCAGTCACCAGGACTGATGCCTATCCCATACCAAGGGCAGATGAGCTGATTGATACTTTGGCCTCAGCCAAGTATCTGAGTACATTTGACCTAACAGCTGGCTACTGGCAGATCAGGTTAGCTGATGATGCAAAAGCCAAAACAGCATTTTCGACCCCTGGTGGGCACTACCACTTTGTGGTGATGCCCTTTGGATTGAAAAATGCACCTGCCACTTTTCAGAGGTTGGTGAACAAAGTTCTGGCAGGGATGGAAACTTATTGCTCAGCTTATCTAGATGATATTGCTGTCTTTAGTTCCTCCTGGCAGGATCACCTGGTCCACCTCAGAAATGTTTTGGAGGCTCTGCAGAAAGCAGGCCTCACTATCAAGGCCACTAAGTGCCAGATAGGGCAGAGTCAGGTTGTATACCTGGGCCACCTTGTGGGTGGAGGCCAGGTTCAGCCTTTACAGAGTAAAATCCAAACCATAATGGAATGGGTTGCTCCAACCACCCAGACACAGGTGAGAGCCTTCTTAGGCCTGACTGGGTACTATAGGAGGTTTGTGAAGGGATATGGATCTATAGTGACCCCCTTGAATGATCTGACCTCAAAGAAAATGCCAAAAAGGTTCAGTGGACAGCTAGCTGTCAGAAGGCATTTGAAGACCTAAAGCAGGCCATGTGCACTGCCCCCATCTTACAGAGTCCAGACTACACCAAAAAGTTCATTGTCCAAACAGATGCTTCTGAGCTGGGTGTGGGAGCTGTACTGTCTCAACTGAATGATGAAGGTCAAGACCAGCCAGTAGCTTTTATTAGCAGGAGGCTGACCCCTAGAGAGAAACGTTGGTCAGCTATAGAGAGGAGGCCTTTGCTGTGGTGTGGGCCCTGAAGAAGCTGAGGCCATACTTGTTTGGCACTCACTTCATAGTTCAGACTGACCACAAGCCCCTCCTATGGCTTAAACAGATGAAAGGTGAAAACCCAAAACTTTTGAGGTGGTCCATTTCCCTACAGGGGATGGACTATACAGTGGAACATAGGCCTGGGACCCAACATGCCAATGCAGATGGACTCTCAAGGTATTTCCACTTAGAGCACGAAGACTCAACTGGTCAAGGTTAGTTTAGTGTCCCTGCGTTTGGGGGGTTGTGTAGGAGAGTAGGATCTGCCTCTTATGTTGCCCCCACTTTTTTCCTGATGTTTACACTGGTTTCTGGCTATAGTCAGGCTGGGACCCTGCCAATCAGGGCCCCAGCCTCTCTGTTCTCTCTAAACGACTTGGAGTGCACTCTAGGTGCACTAGTGATTGGATACTGTGGTACCTTATGAGTCCCTAGTATATGGTACCTTAGGTGCCAAGGGCATAGGTACTTCACAGGCCTACCAGGGGCTGAAGCATGTATTATGCCACCCCTGGGAAGCAGACTAAATCTGACACCACAGGTCTGCTACTGCAGCCTGGGTAAGGTGGTGCATGCACCCCTTACTGTGATATAGGCTACCTATATCACTACATAGATACACACATATAAACCTATAAGTCACTCCTATGGCAGGCCTTATCAATCCTGAAGGCAGAGTGCTTGGTTCCTATGTGAGAGGGTGCCCCTGCATGAGCAGAGCCCCTCTGCAGCATTCGGAGACCCTTCTCTGATGCTGTTTGTAGTGCAGCCTGACCATATACTCTTAAGCGCATTATAACCCCGCGTTAAATGCTAACTTTGGGATGGCTGCACGGAAACATGTCGTGTTTGGTGTCAAACATCTTGGAATACTACCCGCCCGCCAGTTCTGGTGGCGGGGGTAGCATTCCACCCTTCTAGAGGGATAGTCATGTACCTACTGTGGAAACGCGGTAGAATCCTGAAGAGCCCTGGCATCACAAAATGGATGCCACCAGTCACAGACACTGGGCTGCCCTCCTGCTGATGACCGAAACTCGCAGTGGAGGAAGCCCAACAATAGGTATCCTGTCCCAGGGAGGTGTGACCACCTCCCAGACAGGGTTTAGTGTATTGGGGCTGGGTGGGTGCACTCCTAGAGTGCTTTGAAGTCCTGCACTGGGGGAGCAGAAGGCTCCTCTGTGCATACACCAGTTCAAACCGGCTCAGGGCTACCTGCCCCTGCTCTGGCGTGAAACTGGACAAAGGGAAGTGGGTGTAGCCACCCACTCCCCTGACCCTCCCATAGGTGGGGTCTTAGAGCTAGTCCCTCCCTTCCTTTTTAGTATAAGGTAGGGAACCCTTGAACTTGCAAACTAGATACCCCTGGACGACGCTCTGAAGAAGAATCCTGGACCTTCGACGTTCCACTACCTCTGGAAGACTGAAGAATCTCCCTTGGAGTCAAGGAGTGACTCCCCTGCTTGGCAGGCACCAAAAACTGAAACGACGGTCACAAACTACGCCGCTCCCGCCGGAGCCCGAGGTCCCTGCAGCCCAAGACGAGGATTTCCTGACTTCACCAAGGCCATCGTGAGCCCCCAGTGAAGCTGAGGCAAGTGGACGCCACGAGTGACGAGGAACCGCAGTCCCTGTGTACCGTGCACTATTGTCAAGTGCAACCCCTTCACGACGTTCTACGAACCTGTGCTTTGGACCACGTATGTTCCCAGCCTCTAGCAGGAATCCCTCCGAAGATCAGAGGCCTACCCCGTCCCGAGTGACCGTGGGCCCCTGTTGAAGGAATCCTCCCAAGGCGTCTTTGCAATCCCTTGCCAGCCGGCTTGTGGGTCCCCTGAAGACATTTCTACAGAACCAAAGAGCTCCCCTGGTTGCTCCAGGCCTGCCCTGAGTTACCCTCGCTGGGTGAGTTCCCCAGACCTTGCTGGTCAGCACCATTGACCTTTTGCTCTTTCCACAAGACTTGCTGCTACCAAGGCTTGTTGGCTCCAATCGGGTAGTCGACACTGCAGTCAGCTGCAAACTTTGTGGGACACGCTGAATCCAGCTCCTGGTTGTCCTCGACGCCTCCTGGACCTCGTGGCCGAAGAGTCAAGACACCCGTGAATGACCTGAATCTGTCGACGACGGTGGGCATTCATCTTCCTTGCCCCGGGTCACTGCCCAGTGACTTTGAACACTGTCCCCTCTGCTTTCAGGTCTTCCTTCTTCTGAATCCAGGCTTGGATTCCACCGGACACTTCTTCTGGCTTCACAAGCAGCAAGTCTTCATTGGCTCCCATTGAAAACGACGCCGCGACCCGACACCAAAGGACACCTATGCACCCGGCTTCCCTGGGTGAGGTAACTCCAGCACTACGGTGCTCCTGTGGGTGTTGGCCCTAGAACTACTTACCCTGTAAGTGACTTGCTTGTAGCTACTCCCGAAGTGCCCTTTAACTCTTAATTTCCAACCGCGACTTGCCCCATTGAAGTCTACGGCGATCCGCGCCTGTGTTCACGCACTGCACGCGTCCTCCGTGGGTCCTTTACTTACCTGCCTTGGGTGGTTTCGTGAGGCCCCAGCACTTCTGAAGGCCCTGGGCCTTGTCTCTTTGCAAGTCGTTGTTCTTAAGTCTCTTTTTTAGTATATGGTCTGGTACGCCCCTAGGGCCCCAGCCATATTTGTGCTTAATTTATTGTGAAACGTTGATTTATGCATATGTTCCTGTCTTCTAATCTCACAAGAGATTAGTAGAGAGTTGTTTAGTAATAAATACATATATATTTGATATATATACCTGTGTGGTGTCTTTTCATTTGGTGATTCAAGAGATTGTGTGGTAAAACAAGCTGCTTTACATTCCTCCAAGACTTAGCCTGAAGGCTGCTCTCCACAACTACCACTAGGATAGCTTTCTATAAAGGTTGTCTTAAACCTACCTACCATAAGAGTCGAATTGTACTGGTGCAAGGTGTCCACTTTAACTAGTGAACAGCATATACCAGGCCAACTTCTCACAGACCGGAGCCTACAAAGGCGGTGTGTCAGTGAAAAGGTGCAGGGCCTCTAAGGGTGGCACAATAAGTGCTGCAGCCCTTAGGGGCCTTCCCTGGTCACAGGGCCCTGGGTACCTGTGGTACCATTTACCAGGGACCTACCTGTGGCCAGGGATGCCAATTGGGTTTAGGCTTCAAGGCAATTTTAGGGAAGGATATAGGCCCTGGGTACCTGATTAGCAGGAGCCCAGGGCACACTCAGTCAAAGAACATCAGCAATTCAGCAAAAAGTGGGGGCATACCATGCAGAAAGAGGGTACTTTCTCACAGTCTCCATTCAGCCAGCACCACCCGAAGGTGGGGCAGGCAATGTGGAGCCCACTTTTCATTTCCTCTACCTTGGTTTGTGAGCAAATTAGCCAATTAGGGTCAGCGTAGTGCCTCTTCCCACAGGAAGTGGTCACTTAAAGAGTGTATACACCCTAAAGGTTGGTACCCCATTGGCTACTACCTGTCACCCTCTTCAACACCCCTAAATTTAGTATTTAGGTGGCATCCCTGGACCCTGAGCTTTAGATTCAATGGGCACAGAGAAGAACATAACAAAGAAGAGCTGCTGACCCAGGGATTGAAGCCCAGATGCAGAAAAGTGGCGCCAAACCCTGCCTGCTGCCTTAAGGACTCAACAATCGTGGTGTGCTGTCTCCTCCTGCATCTGTGAGGCCTCCAAGAGCCCCTGGGCTCCTCCAACTTTCTATAAATCTCCAAAGAAGACCCTTGGAGTGGAGCTTCCACTCCCCTGCAGCCTGCAGGCACCAAACCTGCAGAACCCGGTTTCCTGACTTACTGCTCCCCAATGACTCCAATGCAGCACTCAAACCAAAAGTGGTACACCAGCTCCAGAGGGTCAGATCTGTCTCCCCACCAAGTTTGGAGATACCAGGACCGGACCCTCTGCAACATTCACCAAGACAAAGAGTCCAATCCGGACGCCAACTGCCAAGGAAGCAAGCGCCTATTGAGGTACATTGAGATCCATGAGGCCCAATTTGTGAGGGACCCAGCTGTCCCAGAATCACCTCTCTAAGCCGCCTGCTCCTAACCGCGAGGACATCTTGATGCATGACGCCCAGCTGACCTATCTGCTCTGCACCCAGCCGGCCCGACCTGGGTACTGACAAACCAGCTGTGCCCCCATAGTCCTGAGGCCCTTGCGACCTGCTCTCCTTAGTGGGACCCCTCATGTTTACCTCTAAGTCCCCTTTTGTAGTGTGTTTTCAATTGGCCCCCTTCTTCATAGCAGGCCAGCTACCGACAACCTCAGCACCCTGCTACTGGCCGAATCCAGGATGCTTACGAGGTGGAACATTGGGCCTGGCGTTGCTACTTGCCTAAATCCTAAAGGTGAACATTGAGCTCTAACTGTGTGATTTTATATGCATTTTATTATTTCTTGCCATTGATTTCAATGGTGCGTAATTGCGCACAAAGGCAATACATTTTGCGAACTTTGAAAATTCATATCCTGAGGCGTGGCCAAGCGGTCCGACATGGCGGACGCACCTTAACATCGCTCCCGCAGCCCACCATTAATCCTCCATCAATCCTGCCATCCTTTTGCAGCTACCCTCACATCGACCTCCCACGAGTTGGGTCGAACTGACGGGGCGCCCGCTGTGTCTGTACCGGGCTTTCCCGGCCGCTGCGGAACCGCTGTCTCTGCTGATGTGACCGGGCCCGGGGCTCGCCCTAGACACGCTGTGCCTCCGGTGCAGCGGATCTCCTGCCGCTGGTCGTGAGGGGCTGTGTGTCCCGCTTGCATGCTGGGGCCCCTCCGGATGCTGCCTGGGGTGTAGTTGGGGCTGGCCTTCGCCCCGAGTCCTCCGGTGACCTGCTTCCTGGGGAGGTGAGCCGCCGCCGGCCGAGGACGGCCATTTTGTGAGCGGCGGGATGGACTCCCTGCTCCGCTGCTTCCGCTGGATCACCGCTGTGGGTGCCTGCGCTGCCGGTGGATCGGACCGGGCTGTAGAGGTGCCGCCTCCCACCCCGGATCAGGAATATATCCTTGGACACCAGGAATCGCCCTGAACGGCTGCAGGTGTGGCTGGGGAGTCGCGACAGGACCCGGACGTGCGGCTCCCCGCCCCTCTCCTCCTGCCTGCGACGGGGCTTAGCGGGCGTGGCCTTCTGCCTCCCTGTCCGCCCACTTTTGACACTGCGCGCCTGGTGGCCGGGGCCTTGGTGGTGGCCTTAGCGGCAGGCGGCTTCTCCTGGACTTTGGTGGCTGGCTTACCTGTGCCCCCGGTGGGGCCTGTCTCCCGTAGTGGCTCTGGGAGACCTACTTCCTCTTACCATCATCCTGGTGAGTGCTCTGGCCCCCGCTTACTCTCTACTACCCCACGCCGGGGTCACTGCCATATTGCCTGTAGCATTACATTGCAAACACAAGGAGATGATGGAGGAGTGCTGAAACTTTTGAAACACTCACCCCCAGTCACAGATCTGGGTTGAATCCATCATCATTCTTTAGCTCACTTTGCCACCCCAGGTCAGACACAGCTATATGCAAATCAGACTTGACCCTGTGCCTCATGGGAACAGTCCAGACCAAACTGACAAGCCATGTCTTCCATGGATCAGAATCAAGCATCCTGGGAACCGGTTTCAGGCTAACAGCCCTCATCAGCCAGGCTAGCTTGAATCCAGTGGCAAAGTGAGCAAGGGACCCACGTCTGGGCATACCCTGCCAACTTAGAGCGAACAAAGCAAACACAAGGAGATGATGGACAGAGTGCTGAAACTTTTCAAACACTCACCCCCAGTCACAGATCCGGGTTGAATCCATCATCATTCTTTACCTCACTTTGCCACCCCAGTTCAGACACAGCTATATGCAAATCAGTCTTGACCCTGTGCCTCATGGGAACAGTCCAGACCGAACTGACAAGCCATGTCTTCCCTGGACCGGAATCAAGCATCCTGGGACCGGTTTCGGGCTAACAGCCCTCATCAGCCAGGCCATCATCTCCTTGTGTTTGTTTTGTTCGCCCTAAGTTGGCAGTGTATGCCCAGACGTGGGTCCCTTGCTCACTTTGTCACTGGATTCAAGCTAGCCTGGTTGATGAAGGGTGTTACCCAGAAACTGGTTCCAGGATGCTTGTTTCCGGTTCAGGGAAGACATGGCTTGGCAGTTCGGTCGGGACTGTTCCCATGAGGCACAGGGTCAAGACTGATTTGCATATAGCTGTGTCTGAACTGGGGTGGCAAAGTGAGCTAAAGAATGATGATGGATTCAACCCAGATCTGTGAATGGGGGTGAGTGTTTGAAAAGTTTCAGCACTCGGTCCATCATCTCCTTGTGTTTGCTTTGTTCGTCCTAAGTTGGCAGGGTATGCCCAGACGTGGGTCACTTGCTCACTTTGCCACTGGATTCAAGCTAGCCTGACTGATGAGGGCTGTTAGCCCAAAACCGGTCCCAGGATGCTTGATTCCGGTCCAAGGAAGACATGGCTTGGCAGTTTGGTCTGGACTCTTCCCAAGAGACACAGGGTCAAGACTGATTTGCATATAGCTGTGTCTGAACTGGGGTGGCAAAGTGAGCTAAAGAATGATGATGGATTCAACCCAGATCTGTGACTGGGGGTGAGTGTTTGAAAAGTTTCAGCACTCCGTCCATCATCTCCTTGTGTTTGCTTTGTTCGCCCTAAGTTGGCAGGGAATGCCCAGACGTGGGTCCCTTGCTCACTTTGCCACTGGATTCAAGCTAGCCTGGATGAGGAGGGTTGTTAGCCCGAAACCGGTCCCAGGATGCTTGATTCCGGTCCAGGGAAGACATGACTTGGCAGTTTGGTCTGGACTGTTCCCATGAGGCACAGGGTCAAAACTGATTTGCATATAGCTGTGCCTGAACTGGGGTGGCGAAGTGAGCTAAAGAATGATGATGGATTCAACCCAGATCTGTGACTGGAGGTGAGTGTTTGAAAAGTTTCAGCACTCTGTCCATCATCTCCTTGTGTTTGCTTTGTTCGCCCTAAGTTGGCAGGGTATGCCCAGACGTGGGTCCCTTGCTCACTTTACCTCTGTATTGAAGCTAGCCTGGCTGATGAAGGCTGTTAGCCCGAAACCGGTCCCAGGATGCTTGATTCCGGTCCAGGGAAGACATGGCTTGGCAGTTTGGTCTGGACTGTTCCCATGAGGCACAGGGTCAAGACTGATTTGCATATAGCTGTGTCTGAACTTGGGTGGCAAAGTGAGCTAAAGAATGATGATGGATTCAACCCAGATCTGTGACTGGGGGTGAGTGTTTGAAAAGTTTCAGCACTCCGTCCATCATCTCCTTGTGTTTGCTTTGTAGCATTACATCGGCCTGGGGGGTGCCTTCCCTCTGTGACTTGAGGCTCTCCCTGTGACTGAACGGTGCCATTACCTGGGTCTATCCGCTAGGGGGGTAGGGGGCCTCCACCTGCGGAGGCGGCTGTGTTAGGTCTCGGTGTGGCTTGTGGGTGCTGGGTCCTCCCCCAGAGACCGTTGTCAGCCGGCCGGTGGTGCGTACCTGCGGTGGGGGCGGTGCTATTCCCCCACTTCCAGTAACCTCCCTCATTGGACTGTCCTTCCCCAGATTCGTTCATAATGGCCAAGGACAATCCCACTGGAGCCATGTCCAAACAATCTACCATGGACAAGTACACTGGGGCCACCGCCCAACCTCCCGGTCTGGAGCCCGCGGCACCTGCCATCCCTGACAACGCCGCACTGTTGGCGGCTATCACACAATCTCGGGATGCCCTAGAAGCCAAAATCGGTGCTGTGGGGTCCGACGTCATGCTCCTTCGGCAGCACCTTCGTAATGCGGTGCAGCGGATCACCGAAACAGAGACGTGAATCTCTGCGATGGAGGACGCTGTTACTACCCTCCAGAAAAGGGTTTCCTCTTTGGAGTCACTAACGCGCGGTCTGGCGGCCAGAGTGGAGGATGCGGAGGGCCAAGCTCGGAGGAACAACCTCCACTTCGTGGGCTTTCCCGAGGGCTGTGAGTCCAACGACGCTGCCACCTTCTTGACCAAATGGCTTACCGATTGGCTCCTTCCTGAATCCTTGTCCCCCTGCTTTATCATCGAACGGGCGCATCGTGTTCTGCAACAGAAGCCGCCCCCTGGAGCTGCCCCCCGTCCACTGATCGCCCGTTTCCTCAACTACAGGGACCGGGATATGACTGTCCAGCAGGCCCGGATCAAGGGGATTCTCACCTACGCCTCACAGCCTATCATGATCTCCCCCGATTATACCAAATTGGTCCACCAGCGCCGACAGTCATTCACCGAGGCCAAGGCCTGTCTGCGTGGCCTGAAAATCCAGTATTCCTTATTATTCCCGGCCCGTTTGCGTGTTTCATTTAAATCACAAACTTACTTGTTTGACTCCCGGAAGAGGTCTTCAACTGAACAGAGGAATCAGTTAAACGGAAGGTCAATACCCCCTCCGGAATGGACTCTGACGTTACATCAGCAGGCTCCGACCGGGACCTGCCCAAGCCCACTGGAAAGCATCAGCGCCGGTCGCGCTCGAGACGAGGATCCCAGCCCGCAGCAGCTCTCGTAGGTGCGCAACAGATGGTCGGCAGTCCCGGTCCCCTACATGACTGAACATTGCCGAACTTCAGTTAAGATACATTCCTTTCGATGGCAATCTAAACTGGGCTGCATAGTTCTGTACATTTTGGCAAGACTCCAATAGCCTTGATGTACTCTTTATGGTTTGTTGGGATCCATTGGATGGGAGCGGATCCCACCCCCGTTGGGGGCGGGACGTTTGCCATACCGCGACAGATGCTTCAACGGTTTTGAGGTATTGGAGAGGGGAGGGTGGGGGTTTTGAGGAATTGTTTGCTGTTTGTTAATGTCACATTGATCTCTTTCCTGCTCTGAGTCCGCGCGCATCCCAACACCTATCCACTGGCCATTTACGCGCTGCTAACCCGACATGACGCTCACTCAGGATAGGCGCTTAACCATTGTTAGCTGGAACGTCCGGGGCATACTGGACAAGGTTAAAATAGGGGCAGTACTCTGCCAGGCTAGGCGTTATAACACTCACATTCTCATGCTGCAAGAAACACACCTATTGGGCAATAAGACGCTCTGCCTGGCACGCTTTGCTCAGACCTATCACTCAGGCTTCACCAGGGGATCCCGGGGGGTGGCGATTTTGATCCATCGCAAACTGCCGTTTGTCCACGGCCGTTCTTGGTCCGATCCCCAGGGCAGGTTTATAGGGGTGTCTGGCACGCTCTATGGTGAGCCTCTTACGCTGGTGTGTGTGTATGCCCCCCCGCCCCTGTCATCGTCCTTGGTGGAACGGGTGACTTCTCTTTGGGCTGAATTTCCGCCGGGCCTGCTGTTAGCTGGGGGCGACTGGAATGATGTTATGTGTCCCTCGCTGGATAGATGGCGTAGCACAGGTCCGATGACTGGCATGCGCGAGTCGAAACTACACACGCTAGCCCAGGGTTTGGGGTGGGTCGATACCTGGCAGAAACTACACCCTGCTGCAACCGAATACACGTACTTTTCCACCACGCACAGTTACTTCTCACGCCTAGACTATATGTTTATATCTGCCTCACACGTCCACAAGATTGAGAAGGCTGAGATCTTACCCAGAGGCTTGTCAGATCACATTCCCATCACACTAGTAGTGCAGCTGGGCCCGGCTCGATCCCCGCCCCGCTGGCACATCTCTTCATGGTTACTACAGGACGATTCATACCACCAACAGATGTACGTGGCCCTTACTGAATATTTCTTACTTAATAACGGCACTGTGGATTCTTCGGGGACCCTGTGGGAGGCCATGAAACCAACTGAGGGGGGTAGACATTGCCTTCTGCACCGCGCGGCGTCGGCAGCGCTGCTAGAAGCTGGTTCACTCGGAAGCACAAATCTTAGACCTGGAACGCAGGAGTAGAGAAGCTGACGGTGCGGTAGCTCGTCGCCAGCTCCCCATCGCCCAACAGTTATACGCCAGTGACCTACTAGACAAGGCCAAGCTGTACTGTCTGGCCACGCGTAGGCGCATCTATCAATGGGGGGATAAATCCAGCGCCCTCCTGCACCGCCTGTGCCAGCAGACGCTTCGCCCGTGACACTTCCCGGGATCCGGGGACCGGCGGGCCAGGTCCTTACTGACCCCGCTAGCATCGCGGCTAGCTTCGCCGACTACTATGCGAACTTATACACCCCGCAGGAGACTCTCCCTGCGGACGTCATCGACCGATTTCTGGCTGACCTGCCCCCGCGGTCTCTATCTGACGACGTGCGGGACGATTTAGATGCCCCGATCACTGTGGAAGAGGTCCAAATTGCCCTTGCGGATATGCGCTCGGGTAAATCACCGGGACAGAACAGGTTTCCGTGTGAGTTCTTCAAGAAGTACTCGTCCCAAATTTCACCACACTACTTGCCGGCTCTTCAGGCTGTGGTGGATGATGGCAGTCTCCCGGCTGACTGGCGTCACGCCAAGATAGTGGTTTTCCCAAAGCCGGGCCGACCCCCTGAGCTGCAAGCCTCCTACAGACCAATTTCTCTCCTGAACGTAGAGGCCAAAATACTTGCCAAAATTATCGCTAACCGCATTCTCCCGCATATCTCTACCCTTGTCCATCCTGACCAGGCGGGCTTTATGCCCAATCGTGCTACTCGACACAATATTCGTCGTGCACACAACGCGATTGCCTCAGTTGACCGGTTAAATGAGCCGGCCGCGCTCCTACTTGCCGATATGGATAAGGCCTTTGATTCCCTCAGTTGGACCTATATGTTCGCACTCCTTGACCGCTTAAACGTTGGCCCCAGACTTCTTCAATACATTCGTCTCCTGTACACTGACATCACGGCCTCAGTGCGAATCATTGACTCCACCTCGCAGCCTCTGCATGTCGGGTGAGGCACTAGACAGGGTTGCCCTCTGTCTCCCCATTTGTTCGCACTTGCCATGGAGCCACTTGCAGCTTGGGTGCAAATCGATGCCCAGATATACGGCTTTGAGTGGTCACGTGAGGTGTCCGATCGTATAGCGCTCTACGCGGACGACGTCCTATTCTTCTTCACACGTCCGAATAGATCTGGCCCCCGGCTCCTCCGAATAATGGAAATCTTTGGTCAAAACTCCGGCCTCTATATGAACGCCCACAAGTCCTATCTATGGCCTCTGCGTGGGAGTGATCAGCATGGGACTTGGACGCAACAAGTCACGGTTGTGCCTGATGGCTTTAAATATCTTGGGGTGTTCCTGTCGTCGTCTCAACCTGACTCCTGGTCTAAAAATTTGGCCCCCCTACTGCCTCAAATTAGACAACAGGTGAGCACTTGGTCGCATCTGCCTCTGACGCTGATCGGCAGATCGGCCATTTTTAAAATGGTTTCGCTGCCTTACCTACTTTACCAACTCCAAAACTATCCATACCCAATACCCCACTGTAGTGTCTTCATGTTATGTTTATTGTGTTCAACTTTACCTTGTAACTAGCTGCTCAGTCAGTGTGAGTGTTCTGTGTGGAATGTTGGTATGATTGACATGAGTGGAATGCTTGGGTGCCTGGTGTGAGTGTTGTCAGTTGGAAGATGGGCTGAGCAGCTAGCAGGCTGCTCCTGGTGGGGCTATTACTATGGATCTTAACAACTCAATAAATATCTTAAAGACATCTCCTGGCTACGCCTGCTGAGTCACCTATATGCATGGAAATCACTTGTTACATTTGGCGACGAGGATGGGATGGTTTGGACGCTCGAGCGCATTTACCTTCGTCCTGTAGGTCGCGCGATGTCTCTTCAGTGACGTCCACCCATCACGATCCTGGAATCTTCTGTTGCAGTGTCTACGTAGCTCTTCTGGATGCTGAGGAATGTTTTGGAGCCCTGAGGAGCCATCTGGCGCTGCGTGGAGTACGTGCCGCCATCTTGTGGTTGCATGTAGCTGATTTTACCACTTCTGGTTTCTGTTCTCTTTCTGCCAACTACGTCTTTGTCTTGGTATGGCTTACAACACTCTTGGCGTTTGTGACGCTGCCGAGCAATGTGTCTTGGGAAATGGCTTGCGACATCCAAAGAAGGTATGGTGCGGCACTAACGAGTCCAAGGCTGAGAGCTTACTTATCCACCTACAACGCCTTCACAGTACTTTGCAAATTTACAGTGGTTTGGTTCTTTTGTTTGAGCATTTTCCTGCTGTGCTGTGTTAGGGGCTCATCCGCTGCTTAGGTGCTTTTCCGGCCGGATGGGGTGATGTTTTTCCCACGTAAAAGAAAAGGTTCTTGCTTAGAATTTTGTGACCGTTGCCGCTTTGGATACGGTTTAAGTCTTCTTTGCTTGAGTGTTTGACGGCATGGTGGAGCACAGAGTAACCACTGGTACTTTCTTCTTTGTTCTTCTTGTGCATGTACATGACTTAACACAGTGCATAGTCGTAGGGTTGCCACTAAGCTCTTTAAGGTGACACATGCGCTGCAACTTATGAGGATCCCAGTTTTTGGGTATTGTGATTGCCTGAAGCGAATTACGACCAGCACTACCTGTTTTTTTGCTTACGTTACTATACAGCAAAGATACCACTATGTTTGGCAGTTTTCCTTGGTCTTTTACAGGTTATTTTTCTGTTGGTGTTATTTGTCAAGTGGGTGATAAAAGTGATACTATTCGGGTGAGAGGTCGCTCACCGGCATGAGTCACAGTTTTATATGTACTACATTTGGAATTGTTTGGTGCAGTGGGTCACAGTTTTTAAATGTACTACTTTGGGATTTGTTTTTGTTGTCTTATGGAACATTTTCGTGTTTGGTGACACCACAGTTTACGCTTTATAGTTGGGTGGCCCATGTATTTCAGTGTGTGGTAGTCACAGTTTTATCCCTTATATGAGGGATGTGTTTGGGTTATAGTCCCATCACAGTTTTATCCCTTACAGGAGGGATGGGTTTGGGTTATAGCCCCGTCACAGTTTTATCCCTTACATGAGGGATGGGTTTGGGTTACAGTCCCATTTTTACATTTTACAGTTCGTGACCTCTACATGGGGGTACGATTTATGGGTGTTTTTCCATATACACGTATTTATGATGGCAACCCTTACACAGGGTTAGGTTATGGGTGTTAGCCCCACTTACATGTACAAGGGTACATCCCTACATAGGGTGTGTGGTTATGGGTATTGTCCCATTTTCACTTTGTGTGTAAGTCGCCCTGTGCCTCACATGTTTCTGTCTGGTGTGTGTAAGTCGCCCTGCGCATCACGTCTTTCTGTGTTGTGTGTAAGTCGCCCTGCGCTTCATGTGTTTTTGTTTTGTGTAAGTGGCCCTGCGCTTCATGATTTTTTTTTTTATATTTAAGGAGGAGGTTGGTGTTAGGTTGTTTTTGTCTTTTCACCCTTCTCTCTTCCTTAGTCTAGTCTGTTCCCTCTCGTGGTGTGGTTTTTACCATTTACCCCTGGGTTTTAGACTATTGATTTCATCTGTATATTTTGTGTATAGTTGTTGTTAATTTTTGTATGTTTAATTAATTTTAAAATTGTAAAGAGAGAAGATAATGTAGTGTCTTCATGTTATGTTGATTGTGTTCAACTTTACCTTGTAACTAGCTGCTCAGCCAGTGTGAGTGTTCTGTGTGGAATGTTGGTATGATTGACATGAGTGGAATGCTTGGGTGCCTGGTGTGAGTGTTGTCAGTTGGAAGATGGGCTGAGCAGCTAGCAGGCTGCTCCTGGTGGGGCTGTTACTATGGATCTTAACAACTCAATAAATATCTTAAAGACATCTCCTGGCTACACCTGCTGAGTCACCTATATGCATGGAAATCACTTGTTACACGCACACATGGTTCTGACAACTGAACTCAGCTCTCAGCCATTTCCTCTGGGGAGGGGAGGCTCCGTGCGGGTCGCCTTGTGAACATGCTTCCAGTCCATGTATTGTGGGGGCCTCGCGACACCGGATGTCCAGACTTACCATGGAGCATCCCATCTCCTCGTCCTAAATGACTGGTGGTACGGCGACCGGCGCAACCCTGCCTATGCGCTCAAACGTTGGCTAATGGACCCTAAATCTCTGCACACGATTCTACACTCTAACGCAGCACTTAGAGCGCTACCGCCCGCAACCCGGACGGTCTTTACGATTTGGCGGCAGGATCTGCGTAGGATCGGTTGGTGGGGCAGGCTTATTAAGGAGACTCCCCTCCGGTGTAATGGCCTTTTACCACAGTTGCTTGAACTTTCGGGATTTGCGGGTTGGAACGCTATCGGAATCTCAACGGTTGGCGATGTCCTCCGGAGCCAGACCCTCAAGTCATTTCAACAACTACAGGCTGACTTCCAAATGCCCCGCTCCCAATTCTACAAATACCTTCAATTCCGACACGCCTTCTCCCCTTATCTTTCGCGACAAGACACCATTCCCGATTTCAACCCTATCGAGGCCAAGGTGTTCATGGGCGAGATGGGCGCACACAAAATCACAGCATTATACCGCACCCTAGTCACTAATAGTCATGATACACTCCGCAAGACTAGGGAGGCTTGGCTGGACGACCTGGGTCCACTTGACGAAGACGACTGGGTGGAGGCTCTTGAATCCCCGCGCGGCACTGCCATAGCAGCGCGTCTCCGTCTTATACAATTCAAATACCTCCATAGGGCGTACTTTACCCGCTGTAGGCTCTGGCGCGCTGGGATGATTGCATCTCCCTCGTGCCTGCGCTGCGGGTCGGCTGAGGGCACCTTCCTTCACACGGTTTGGGACTGTACCGCCCTGTCGCGCTTCTGGTGCGGGGTGCTGACCTGCCTGTCTGAGGTCCTGGGATGGGACATCCCATGGTCTCCGCACCTAACCATGCTCCATATTACTGACGAGAGCGGCGGTAATAGGTACAAAGGGCACCTGCTATTCCTAGGGCTTACCCTTGCTAAGCCCGACATTGCCAGGGCATGGAAGGCGGCTTCTCCCCCCTCGTTGGGGGCCTGGAAGCGCGGCCTTGATTTCTCCATGGGGCTCGAAATCCCAATTTTCAAGGCACGCGGATGCCCCCAGAAACACTTGAGAATATGGAAGCGATGGGCCGACTATCGCGGTCTCTACCTTGAACTAGTTCCCCCGGCACGAAGTATTGATGATCTGCTATGATGATTTCAAGTTGGGTATGCACACTGGGACCTATTGTACATATACTAGTCTATTGCTACTGGAGCTTTTTCCAAATACCAGCTGCGTGGATCATGTGACACATTTGTTCTTTGTTTGTAATGCGTATTCTCCACTGATTCTGTCTTATGTATCCTTCTATTCTAGACGAACTCACTGTAAAAAGTTGACATCTTTACTAATGCCATGTCATATATGCGATGTACTGCCCCGGACCCTCCTGGGCTTTCTTTTGTCTGTCAACAATAAAATCTGTTGTGAAAAAAAAAATCATATCCTAAAAAGTATTTACTGTAAAATGAAGTTCTTGGTCTGAAATATTTATAGAAATCAGTGTTATTTTTATAAATTTGTCTCAGATTTAGTCTTGAATATGTGTCTCATTTATTGCCTCTGTGAGTACAAATATACTTAGCACTACCCTTTGATAATGAGAGGGTTCTCCAAGCACTCATAAAATTACTAGCTTTGAGATCGTGGTATCAACAGTTCTTTATTAGATTCCAATGTTCCAATTTAGCCCTTGAACTTGAAACTTGCCAACACGTGTTTCGTTGTATGCTGTATCTGTCCCAGCAGACTTCATCAGGGCTAAAACATAAATACATTCATATTTTTAGGTGGAGAAATTGACTGTAATAAAAGTCCTGTCACGGGGGTTCAGTCTCAGAAGAACCAGGTGTGTTTTAGGTCTAGTTTGGTCTCATATGACTTAATCTTTGTCATATTATTTGTTAATCATAACAGAGCTCTTCCATACAGAGCAACTGTGTCATGTGATGTGAAAAGAAAAGTGAAGAAAAGTCTAAAAGAGATCCAAAATTTCAAAGACAACGTGGGAAAAGGCCTCAAGGTGCAGCTACAGAGGTGAGTAATGGAGCATATCTCTTACACCTACCTTATTTCGAATCAGTCCCAACTTCTCTATTCCATGCACAATAGAGTATCACCAATTCTAGTAATTTGTATAGACATCATGCTTCACGTCAGGAGAGTATTCCTCACTTTGTTTTATATAGATGCAGTAGAATTATTTAAGCAGTAATAGGCGAGTCAGTCTAAGATGTCACACCACAGTATTGTCTGAAAAAATAATAATGATGACCTCTGTCAACCTGACTGTATGACATCATAACTAGGTAATAGGTAATACGATCTTACCTCATGTTGCCCCCCTGACTCGTGTGGAGCCTGGGGCCATATGTGGTGCAGTATCAAAGTCTGTAAATAAACGTGCACTACATTAGAAATGTCTCCCACATAGCCGTAACGCTATCTCAAAGAAAGGTATATCAAAAACACTTGCTCAGTAATTATGTGTGTTTTATAGTAAACATGCGCAGCAGTAACCGGTTAGCGATGGTGCCCACACCCAGAGTGTTGGAACAATAACAGACAATAGGCGGTAAAGCCGCTATTGGGAAATAATCTCTCGATTCCCATTAACAAAGTACTGCCGTATACTCACTCTGGTCGAGTACATTCATGGATAAACGTAGCTAAGTGCAAGGTATAAAATCCGAATAGGGTCTAATAATAATCGCAAATAATTCTGTGTGTATTCGCAAACCGCCCCTACTGGGAATATAAATTCAGCATACCTGTCGGACGGCGATCCCGGGTGGAATCGGGTATCTTGGCGTTCTGCATCCACGCCATTTTTTGAACATTTATATGGTACCAGTGTGTATCGGCTGCTTTATATGGCATGGGGGTCTGGGGCCATCATAATGTTAATTTTCTGCAAATCGAGGAAAATCGCATGTGTAGGCGGCTTCTTTACTGCCTCCTACTAGCTCTCATTTCATCATCCATTCAGAATAATGGGGCATATGTATCAATCTATTTTGAGGTCGCAAATACTGCGATTCGCAAAAAAACAGTGTTTGCGATTGCAAAATAGACTTGTCCTAGGTATAAAATAGGTTCGCAGTGCAAAATAGGTATTCACAAATATTGTGACTACCTATTTTGCGAGCCCCCAAATTTGCGAATAATCATTGCGAAATCACAATTAGCATCACGCTATTTGCAATAATCGCGAATAGCGTAATCGCAAATTGCAAATTCGCAAAGAAATGTATAAAAAAATCGCAAATTGCGAATTCCTGAAAATCGCAATTTTGCACATGGATTTTACCACCAACTCAAGGCAGGTGGTAACCAGGTGCAACCTATTTAAACAGGCCCACAATGCAACTGGGACTTCCACAATGGCAGCGCTGTATGTGATAGCCAGGAGGATGCGAATTCGAGCTGCAGCACAGAGAAGGAGGCGACAGGAACGGATCTTCAGAGTGCGCATCACTCTGTTCCAGCAGACTGACAAGGAGATCCATGAGAAGTATAGGCTGGACTCAGCTACTATTATGGACTTGATAGATGAGCTAAAACCCTTGCTGGAACACCCAACACGCAGGACCCAAACCATTCCAACCCATGTGCAGGTCCTGTGTTCACTGCACTTACTGGCATCAGGGAGTTTCCAGGGGGTGATAGCAGCAGCAGGAGGGGCCTCCCAGAGTTGCCTGTCGCGCTTCTTCCATGCATTCTTGGATGCAATGGTACAGAGGCTACATCATCACATCCAATTCCCCAGCACACAACAGGCATTACAGCACACAAAACAGGACTTCTACCAGATTGCCCAATTTCCCCACGTCATTGGCGGCATAGATGGAACCCATGTGGCCCTCTCACCCCATCAAACAATGAGTATGTATTCAGGAACCGCAAATCTTATCATTCACTCAACATACAGGTCATCTGCAATGCTAAATATATCATCACCGATATTGTTGCAAAGTACCCTGGCAGTACACATGACTCCTTTATATTTAAACACAGTGGGATATACAGACGTCTCACTGGGGGCGATTTTGGAGAGGGCTACCTGCTAGGTAAATGCATGTGTAACACTCTAACATACAGTTAAGGTCTGAAGTGAGAGGACAGTGATTAACCTCATGTCTTTCAACCTTATAGGAGACAGTGCATATGCTGTGCGAGATTTCATCCTAACACCGTACCTCAATCCAGCCAATGCAATGGAGTGAAGATATAATCGTGCACACAAATCCACGCGCTGTGTAATTGAGCGGACATTTGGGATACTAAAGAGCCGGTTCCGCTGCCTGCATAAAAGCGGAGGAGCCCAGATACCTGCTGCAAGATTGTGGCTACTTGTGCCATGCTCCACAACATAGCAACTAAAAAAGGCATTCCAGTTGAACTTACTGATACAGATTCATCTGAGGATGAGGGCCCAGGTCCACGTTGCAGACCAGCAGGTGGTGTAGGGGCAGCTGCCTGCCGACAGAGACGTGATGAGATAACACGAAACTATTTCTAGGTGAGTAATGATGACACAATGCAAAAGATGATTTGTGCAGGACTGTGTTTTATTATTCCTTTAGCTGCAGGTAAATATCAGTCACACAATCTGAACACACACTTTATGTGTCACAATATGTTGCACATGTTATGCCCACAGTGCATGGATGAAGGCCAAACAAAAGTCCACATGCAATGGGTTGCTTCTCCCATTGGCATTCTGCTGTGGTCACAGTTTATTTTTTGCGTGCATGTCCTGCTGTCGCACGCTCAGGGTGCTGACTGCTCTCCCTTGAGGCATCCGCTGTTGTTCCCTGCCTCACACTGCGCCGTCTGTGTTGGGTAATTGGTGGGGTGATGCTGCTTCTGCTTGAGAGCTCCTCACTATCCCCTGAGCCCAGGAGTCCTGTGGCACCTATGGTAGCGGTCTGCAGCTGTTCTACAGCATTTGTCACCTGCACCAACCCTTTGGCCACATCCTGGCTGCAGTGTGCCATTTCAACCTGCATGCTTACTGAGCGGCGTGTCAGCAGGGAAGTGGCAGTACACAGGTGCTTGACCGCCTTGCTGTAAGTGTCCAGACGGCTGTAGAGACGTTGTCTCCCCCTGCGTCTGGCTGCCTGGTCTCTCTTCATGGTGGCACACAGTTCTTTGATTGCGCCCGTCATTTCCCTGATGCCCTCCTTCATGTCACTCAGGTTATGGTTTACAGACACCAGCTGCCGGTGTATTGACCTCATTGATTTCGTTTGCAGGCGCTGTACCTTTACCATGGTGCCTTCCAGTCCGGCAAACACCGTGTGATCCTCAACAGCAGCTGCGCTGGTGGTTGCCCTTGGCCTGCGTCTCCTGCATGTTTCTTCCCTACGGTGCACAGGGGGCTGTTCTTGGACCTGTTCTGCACGCTGTCCCTGGTCTGGCTGGGCCTCATCCCCTATGGACTCTGGTTCTCCCTCTAACAGTGGAAGTGGAGGCACAATATGACGCTGTCTCCGTGGGACAGGTGTTGGCAGTGTGGTTTGCTCTGTCCTCTTGCCCTGCCTGTTCCTCTGTATGTGCTGCCTCCTCAGCTCCTGAACTGTCATCCTGTGTATCAGGTAGAACTGTAAATGAAAAGGCACATTTTAATTGTGTGTTCTGCTACACATTGTTCACTGAGTAGAGTTTTCTGATTTTGGGTTAGCTAAGTACTGTCCAGCGTTTTTTGCCTTTACTGATTTACTTCTACTGATTCTACATTGCTGTGTCTCATTGCTCCACTGTATGATGCGGGTGACTACATCTCCCAGGATGCATTGCTGGGTGTGCTGGAAAAAGTGTAATGGAGTTGCATTTTTTACTTTGTAGTTGGTGCATTCCTGAGTGTGTGATTGAGATGGTAATGTGTCAGGGATGATTTGACATGCATCTTACCTTGTCTGATGTTGGGAGGGTCGGAGCTGTGGATGTCAGCCACACCACTGACACTCTCTGGCTGTAGGGTGGACTCCACCAACTCCTCAAGGGGCATAGATTCAGCCTCAGTGGATGTTCCCCCACCAGTCTTCTTTGCCTCTGCCAGCCTGGTTGCCACCTTGACCTTGGACCTGGAGCGCATATCGTACCAGCGCTTGCGCAGGTCGCCAACAGAGCGCTGGGTCACACCGATGGCATTGACCTTTGCCTGGATGTCCAGCCATATTTTTCTTTTTTGTGACTCTGGCACATGGAGTGATTTTTTGCCAAAGAGCAACTCATGACTAAGGACCATTTCTTCTATGAGCACCTCCTGCTCCCTCTCACTGAACTTTTGCTTCCTTTTCCTCCCAGCCTCCTCCTTATCCTTCTCTTTCTCCTGGGGATCCATTAGAATTTGTTGGAGTTGCAGTACAAAGTGGTTTGCTTCTCCTCCCAGCCTCTCACACAGCCTCAGGCAATCAGGAACAGCATGGGCAGTCACACTTCCTGGGTGTGATGTCATCAAGCTGCACCTGAATTGCAGATTCTCTATTTTTGCGATTCCTTACTTGCGAATTCGCAATTAAGGAATCGCTAATAGCGAGTTCGCAAACGATTTCTGTGAATTTTTGGTAATCGCAAAAATTTTGCGATTTTTCATTTACATCGCATTTTGCGATTCTCAAAATGCAATTCACTAAAAATTGCATTTTGAGAATCGCAAATTCCGATTTTCATACATATGCCCCTAAATCTCTCATATACCCCTGGTTAAGCTAAATTGGCCCCTCTTTTACTTTGGTTCAGTTGACTAATATCGAGGTGAGTCTTAACCGGAAAATGATCTTAGACTGCCTTAAACCGGACAAGGGCTCTTCAATTCCCTGTCTGGCCTACATTGAAAACATCTTAGAGGAGCTGAATTTACATGATTTATTCCAGGCATTATCTACCATAAAAAAGGCTGACAAATTAAAGATGAAGCTTCCTTTTTCAGAGGTTCAGAGGTCCAACAGGTGCAGAGGGTGCATAACTAGCAGGGCAAAGGCTCTATTAAAGACTGTCTCATGATCTCAGCATCAGTTGACTCCACGCTGTATTTGACCCTAGCTATGACATGTTGGGAAAGATCTCTGCTGTGGTGTTTTCCTGATGCCTGGGGCACTAGACGTAGTTTAATGCAATCTTGCCATTGTGATGACCAGGCTGAGCAAACGATGATGCACTTTATGTTCTCTTGTAAATTTTACATCTCCTTTTTAAGCTTTTTATCAAATCGTTTTTAAAATTCATGGGTTCAGGAAGCGCAGTGATTCACTGTTTTATCTTCAACTTCTAAAAAGCCCCAATGCTTGCTTAGGTGTCTGTTCCTTTTTTAAAGCAGCAGTGAGATGTAGATCGATGTAGGTTAGGTTTTAATGTTAGCGCCCTGATTCCCCTGAATGAGCAGTAATAGATCAATACCTTGAGCGGGAGGGGCGGTGACATAGGCATGAAGGATTTGCAAGTACGAACTGATTGGCTGCTATGTCCCGTTCAGCCTATTTAACCATCTATGATTCCATGATATAAGCTACCGTTAGTAATTCTTTGTAAAGTTTTCAATCGTATTGCTGCTTTTGTGTGGTATTTTTATTAATCTATTCAATTGCTTTATTGTTTTTATGTACCGGTTTTGTATCTTTTATGGCAATATTTATGCCGAATAAGGTTTTCTGAACTGAACTGAATGGAGATGGATCAAACTCCCGAGAGTATCTCACTGAAATCAAAGCATTCTGCTCTGCAGGTATATCCCGTATCACCATGACTAAGGCCACATTACTACCATCAAAGAAGCAGCCAACAGTAATAAAGCACACTCAAAAGAAGTTAAGAAATTGTCTACCATAACCCTCAATATTCCAATCAGTTGACAAATAAAATGCCACCAATCACTTTCTCGCATATCAATAGATCAAATAAAAGGATATCTATAAAGACTACACAAAACAGACCTCTATACCACCTCTGATCCCCATCACTCCACCCTCCCAGAGGAAAGCCTTCAATCTCATATAGTCTGCTTAACTCCCTAACATCCTGAATTTATTCAAGGCCTCCTCCTACAAAGATGACAATTCTTCTATCGTCCACCATTGATTCTATTTGAGGAGATGACTACACATCAACATCGTCAATGCCTCTTGCATTCAAGGAATCTTCCAGGAAACCTTCAAGACAGGACAGATCTTCCACCTTCCAAAGAAATTGATGCTGGGTCCACATGATTTTGGCAACTTACTCTGCACCACTCACTTACTATTCTTAGGAAAAATCAATGAACATAAGACTCTACCTACCTACAAGAGCAGGTTAACAACCACAATTTTGTTCAGGATTAGAAACCTATCTTAAGACTGCTCTGCAGCACAGAGACAGTGACTCTTCTAGTAGTCAAGAACGCCTTCCTCATCAATGACATAAACAAACCCTTCCTGCTGATCCTGCTCTATTCGACTGCTGCGTTCAACACCAGCCACTAATAACCACACTAGAAACATTCATTGTCTTCTTCAACACACTGCTGCGGTTGTTCTCCTAACTTACCAGCAGCCATCAATTCATGTAGCTAATGGTTGCCATCTCCCCCCCACCTCTCCCCATCGCTCAAACGTCTACAAAAACCCCCTCTGATTTATACCGATCAGAGTATCAAAATCCATCAGGCAGTGACTACACTAAGCCCTACTTCAAAATATCCTCCGTCTATGACATTCAGTGACTCAAAACATCTTCTTGTTCAACAACAGCTCCAAGCTTCCACGGAGCTGACAAACAAAGCACCAGGTCTCCAGCCTAAAGAAAGTGAAACCCTTTGTCCCTGTATCCAACTGCAGAACAACAGCGGAAGCCTCATCTTTCCCATCTGGTTGGAGCCAATTCTCTGCTCATCGGCCTCCCAGACACTATTTGGACACCTCTGATAGGCATCCTACTCACTGCAGAATGTATCATCAAGGGTTGAAGAAATTCACCCACATTACCCTAATGTTCCAGGAATTCTATTCAGGCCAAGGCGGGCATCATGGCAGTCGCTTGAAGTGCGATCTCCGCCATGAACCAACCTGATCTGGCCATCATCCGAAATGCCAGCAGCTGCTGCTCATTCCCCTGCACCGCAACCCACCCGGGAGGACCCCCGCTGGCTCCCGCGGCTCCAGGTGGCTGCCAAGCGGCTAGATCACTGCGCAGCTACAGAGACAAGGGACTGGGCCTACACAGTGGCAGAAAGCCTCTCCTGAGGCGAGTGGACAGCTGGCACGTGGGGGACTGGTGTGGTATGGAGCGATGATGCCCTGCCACAAACTCCTGCTAGGCTTAGAGGTGCCCCCCCCCCCGGTGACGAGACTGTACGGCACTCCTGACGGCCTCCATCATGGCGACTGGGCATTCCCTGTAGCCCGGTCTGATATGCTGTATGCCTGGACAGAGCCCTCTTCCCCTCCCCCACCCTCCTGCGGCAGTGGTCTCGCCGCAGCCGGTGGTGCCTCTCCCAGAAGGCCCGGCAGAACCGAGCACCTAAATCCAACGGTACTGGCACTGCACCTGAGGGTGAATTGGAGGACTGTGGCCTTGCCCGGTCCGGGATGAGAGTGGCACGCCTGGAGGCTGCTGACCCACCCGAGGCAGTGGCAGATACCGCTGCAGGGCCCCCCTCTGGCACCTCGGGTCTCCACACAGCCCCTGCGGGTAACGACCTCGCTGCACATTTCGGTGCAGGGATCGGCGTCTGGGCCGTCCCCCTGGAGTGGCGGACTGAAGGATACGCGCCGACAGTGGTGCAGGCCCTCGCTGGAGGTTGCGAGGGACTGATGCCCAAGGACCTGATGCGGCCCCCATGGCATAGGAGTAGGAGTGGCATGCTGATTGGAAGTTGCCCCCCTGAAGGCCCAACTTGTGACACCCCCGAAGCCTGAAGAGACTTGCCGATGAGATACCCAACCGCAGACACAAAGATCCTCCGGTGAGTCGGCGGGCGGCTCTCCCCCCGTACACCTTGCCTGGTCTTCACTGCACAGACTGGTGCAGTTGGCCCGGCTGCACTGATGCCTCTGCGAGAGTGAGCTGACAGTGTTTAGCCGCGGTCTGCCTGTTGGGACTGGCGCATCTGGGTCCCGCGAAGGGGAGGGGCCCTGAGACACGAGTTGGACACCAGACTGGGGCGTCCGCCCCTCCTGACGGCCAGACCACCTGGTCCTCCCCAGCTCCAGGCCCACTTGTCCCCTCCCCCCACCATTGAGGGCCCGGCGCAGAGCATCCCAGAGATCCTGGGGAGCAGCGGGCCCCCCTTCACCGAGCAGCGGGTGACTCTCAGACTGGACTCAGGAATCATGTTGCACCAACGAGTCTGTTGGGGTTGACTCACTGCACAGTTCGGTGCAGAGCCCCTGGAGGGGACTTCCGCCTTGCTCCCTCACTCCCCCCTGATGCGCATACAAGGACAGGGTACTACCTTCCCGCCCCAGACTAAAGTGGCTCCAGTTGGTGCCGGGGTTTTCCACACCGCTGCTCCCTCTCCCCGGGACCGCAGGACTGTGTCCCCCCAGATTCCATTTTCGGAGGCCCTGGGCTGGCCCTGCGGGGTCCCGGTTATGCCCCAGCCATGGGCGAGGATAAGGCCTCACACGCCGCATCAACGCAGATGCCAATAGACCACTACACTACCTGCTCCAACGGTCATGACTCGGGCCCGCCGGGCCTCTCGGACTCCGACAAGTCTGGGGCCCCATCCACTGACCTCTCAATCATTCTGCAAGCAATCCAGGCCACCCAAGCACCAGTGGAATCCAGAGTCGGTGAGGTGAAAATGGACATCGCAATGCTCCGTCAAGATCTCCGCAATGCTATTGTCAGGATTACAGAGACAGAGTCACAGATCTCCACAGTAGAAGATGACGTCTCAATCCTTAAGTCTCAGGTCTCAACACTCCTGGCCCGTACATCGGAACCTTGAAAACTCAGAAGGAGTGAGAAGGTTGATGGGTAAACCCTCAGCTTCCCCAATTCTAATCGTAAACTTACAGAGAGGGGTAACCCAGTTTATCTGAAAGACTGTTTCTTATGTGTGCAGCATGAATGTTTAGTTGTATCTCAAGCGAGTGAGCGGATAGCACCCAGGTAAATTAGTGCCCACATCACATTTCTTGCATACCTTGGTATGTCTCTTTCAATTTTGAGATATAAATACATTTATTCATGGAAGTCCTGGAACACTGCATCCAAACAACATCTCATCACGTTTTGAATCTTGCCCTAGACCCTACAGAATAAAAATCAACTAAATGGGATTTAGAGGCATTTTTAATTCACTCATACTCCCTGCACACTTATTTAGAAGAGCTCCGCTTACAAACGCGTCGAGCCCACTCATTCACCCTAGGTGTCCGAGTGAGGGTCCAATGATAAAGCAAGCCACAGGTGGTACCTGCGAGTGTGGACCCTACATATATATATATATAAATCTGGATCCTTTGGGATCCAGATTTTTGCCCTGGCTGGCTGTTGTTTTCTTGTGATCCTCCATCTTCAAGTATATATATATATATATATATATATATATATATATAATATGACACGTTACAACGCATGCATTTACAACGCATGCCATTACAACGACCGAGTTGTTATGACGCATACCATTACATAGCAAGTCATTACAACGACTTGCAGTAGGGGGGCGCTGAAGTTTGAAATAGTATAATTTACTATTCCAACTCCAATCTGTGCAACAGTAGGGAAGGTGTTGGATTTTAAATCCAACACCTTCTGCCCCCTACAGCAAGTCGTTGTAATGACTTGTTATGTAATGGTATGCGTCATAACATATTTTGAAAATAAAAACAAACTTTATTCAAGGTTTGAGCTTGATTTATGAAGCACAAACACAGAAGCCTGAACAATTTCTCTGGCCCATTTAGGACCCTGTATATATACTAGTCTGGATGACTCAGTATTTAAAGTCCCAGTAAATGCAATTTATAAGACTGTAGGATACATTATAAGGATACAGTATAAGTTTTTTCTCACCACTATTTGCACTTTGTATGTGTTTATTCTTCAAGTATTTTTTGATTTCTCAACATGTCGTTAATGTGATTTGTCGTAAATATTTTCATTTTTTGTCTTGATGTGGTTGTAAATAGTGATGCGTGGTTGTTTTCATGAATTTATATTTGTGTAAACTGTGATGTAGCCGTCTGGCGTATGTTTTCTTAATTCTTTACAAAAAGGGAAAAATATTCCTAAAAATAATTCAAAATTTAAAAAAAAAGCAATTAATATAAGCTTAGAGTCAATAAAAGGGACTCTTGTTGAAAATTGATTATTGTTGTATCTATGGTTGGAGAGGTTTATTTTCCATGATACCACGAATGGAATTTCCAACATTTATTTTCTGACCGCAATTGGACGCGTTTCGGCTGAACACAGCCTTGTTCACCAATAATGAGGCAACATTCCAAGCAGTCTTTTGTTCATTTCATTCATCACGTGCTATAACTTTGTGTTAACTAATAGTGAAAACAGACTGGTAGTTTTACAAATAGCGATATCGAGTTCATTTTTATGTAAAACTCAAATGTTTGAATAAATTCAAAATCATATTAAAACGAACTGTCGTAAATCGTAAATCGCTATATTAGACCTTATTTTGTAGATTCTCATCAAAGTGTTTACATGCTCCATCGTTGCATAGACGTAACTTATTTTATGGTGCTCTGTTTGCCGGCAAACTTTCTCATTTTGATGTCGCCACGCCAGTTTATAAATGTATCCATTATAATAAATGAATATATATCGATATTCTATGCTGATTCAATTTCTGCAAGAATTCCTAATTCCGCCCTAGTGGGCAAAGTTTATACACACAAATAATTTTCTCGACGCTAAACCACCATGGCTTTCATCTAACTTCAAAAGATGAACATCAATGTCCTTAATTTTATACAGAGTTGATTTCTACACATCTAGTTGAGCCCAAGTGGGCAAGAATATCTAATACAACCTTTGTTATTTTTGTATAATACCAGTCAAAATTAAAGTGCTCTAAAACGTGCTTTGTGACATTAAAAACCAATAAAATCCACTTTTTAAGGACAACGGGACAGTCATTGCAAAATAAATTCATTGTACATACATTATAAATGCGTATGGAGGTCCTCTCCAACATTGAGGCCTCCTGGACCTTTGTGTCGAGTTCAATAATATATCTTGATTCTAGCTTCCTCAGCTTCTTCTCTCTGTTTCCCCCCCTAGTATTTGCCTCCACTGCATCTATGACAAAATATGTTAAACCTTTGATGTTTCTGTTATGAATTGCTTCAAAGTGACGGGCTACTGAGTAACTTTGGTCTCCATTTTTAATTGCACGCAGGTGCTGTAAAATGCGTTTATGCACCTCTAAAATGGTACTGCCCACGTAGCGTAAGCCACACGGGCATTGAAGCACATAAATTGAATATTCCATTTTACACGTGAATTTTTTACTAATCTTTCTTACTCTGCTTGATAGACTTGATGTAAAGTAAAAGGGTATTTTTGCCATGAAGGCAGGCTTTGCACTTAGTGCATTTTATAAATCCTTGTTTTCTGCTTAGCCATGTAGTTTGTGTTTTTATTTTACTGTCCTTCAAGATGTTACTAACCAAGGCTTGTTTCATCAATTTGACTTTTCTAAATGTTATAGATGGACTACATGATGCTACTTTACATAGAACTGGATCTTTTTTGATGAGGTACCAATACTTCCCCGTAATTGCTCTTATGCTCACTTGTTGTCTGCTGTAAGGTGTAATCAGCCTAAAATGTATATTTTCTGTTTTCTTTTTGCTATTTCTTTTCACTAGATTACTTAACGGAGAAGAGGCCGTTGCGGGAATGCTCTCTGCTCTCCACCAACAATGGAGGTCCGGCTGTTGACCCGGTTGCCCGCACCCAGCCCGACCCAGGGTACAAAGATACCGCTCCAAGAGACGACGCAGTGGGACACGCTCAGCCTCGCCACTGGGATCCCCCTCGACACTGCCCCGACTCGGAGGGGCCTCAACTAAAGATCAAGCAGCAAGCTGAAAGGGTGAGCCCGGGGCCATCGAGCACCCTCCGTCCCCCTCCTTAAATGACTCCTCGATTCCTCAGCCAGACTCAAACCTCTCCCGCCGTCCTGTACTCTGCCCACCCTCTGGCGTGGAACTTGGCACCTGAGGACATCACCGGGGTTCTCCCACACTCGCTGGGGTATAGTTGGTCCCATGCCTAACCTCCTCAACCTGAATGAATATTGGTCTTTCAGCGACAGCTGGTGTTGATACATCATGTCTATACATTGGTACAACCCCAAACCCAGTTGAAGACTCAATAATGCAATATTCAATGTTGTGTCTTCACTGTTCCATTTCCTTGGGTGACAGATACTTCTAGGGTAGAAGTATGGGGAGGCATGGGAATTGGGGGGTGGGGTTTTCTTTATAAGTATTTGTTGATAGTTTATGCCCTTTTTTTCGCTCTAGGTACCGGCACACTCAATAGCATCTCTTGCGACCATGACCCCGTAGCCCTGTCCAATTTCAGAGTCCCCCAGACACCCGCTTTAATGCCACACTGGCCCCCCCTGAAGCCCCTTGCTAGGCACGCAATTCGCCCCATGAACACACTTGATTAAACCCGTTGACCTTCAAGGTACTGTCATAGGGGCATATTCTCAAGGACTTATCGCCGATTTATCGGCACTTTAGCGCCGCAAAAGTGGCAATAGATTTTTCGCCCTATTCACAAGCTGGTGCAAACTGCCGACATCGCCAGTTTCCCTGCGATAGCTACCGCAAAAAACATCGCCACGGATGAGTGCGACAACTAATGCTAATGATATGCAGAGTAGGCGTTCCCGTGCAAAAACACATGAAAACACCACTTCGCGCGATTCTCAACGACCAGTCAGATCTGCGATGCGAACCAAGAACAGGCGATAAGGCGCGTTAGCTGCAGGGATTTAAAACCTGCCTTTTGCTGGTGCTAAGCAGGACGACTACCTGCAGTATGAAAGGGAGCCCAGCCCAGAGCCACATCTGAAGACCCACAGATGCCATGGAGCCAATGAACATGCAGCTCGGAGACCCAAGAGGGCCACAACACCCACCGCCACCACCCCCAGGACCCCCTCTGGACTACCACCGAGGCAGCGTAGGACAAGACAGCGGACCTTCCGAAAACGGCATGGCCCCTCAGCCACACAAGTGCAGAATGTGGGGAGAGGTGGGAACCAAGTATGTGTGAAGGAGGCAACTCACCCATGAAGAAGAATGTACACAATGCCAAGTGTGGCGGTGATGTGCTGGACCGACCACAGAATGCAGAGCACAGACATGTCCATGTGGACATATACTGCTGGGGTTTGTAGTGTTGTGGACAGTGGACGCAAACATGTTATCTCAGGCAGTGGGGAAGACCTTGGACATGTAGCTGTGCCGTCCCCCCCTGTAAGCGTAAGCGCAGTGGGCTGGGCCGGCGTACACCACTCCAGCGTAGGAGTGCGGATAAAAAGGCCAGGGCTCTGGGTGTGGTTCTCTTCCGTGATGGGCAACGTGTCTGCCAGGGCGGCGCACCTCACCCTGCCACGAGTCTGCCGCCGTGACCTCCAGACTCCGCGACACAGGCCCCCAGCGCATCCAGCGGCACAGCAACACGGAGTCATGTGTGTGCCGGATACTGCCTTAGTCCTACACTGCGGTCAGCAGGTCCCACAATTCAAATCGTGCCACATTTCTGTTAATGGAGGAAACCACTAGTCAACAGACATTGCCCCCAGTGCGGCCCGCCCGGACGACGCATCATCGTTGGCTGTGCACCTGCTGAGCGCTCCAGGTGCCACTGACCCTGTGCAACACAAGTCGACGCCACGTGGCAAGATTGAGGCAGAATTCAGTAGGCAAAAAAACATTGCTCCCAGTGTGGCCCGCCTGGACGACGCATCATCGTTGGCTGTGCACCTGCTGAGCACTCCAGGTGCCACTGACCCTGTGCAACACAAGTCGACGCCACGTGGCAATATTGAGGCAGAATTCAGTAGGCAAAAAAACATTGCTCCCAGTGCGGCCCGCCCGGACGACGCATCATCGTTGGCTGTGCACCTGCTGAGCGCTCCAGGTGCCACTGACCCTGTGCAACACAAGTCAACGCCAAGTGGCCGTGGGCCCTTGCTGACCGCTGCCTCCGGCCTACACTGCAGACAGCAGGGCTCACATGTCACATCCTGACCTGCAAAGACACCCCATCATAGTTGGCTGTGCACCTGCTGAGCGCTCCAGGTGCCACTGACCCTGTGCAACACAAGTCGACACCACGTGGCCCTGGGCCCTTTCTGACCGCTGCCTCCAGCCTACACTGCGGTCAGCAGGTCCCCCAAGTCAATTTCAGTCTTGATTCATTTATGGCAGAGTCCAGTAGGCAACAGATATTGCTTCCAGGGTGGCCCGCCCGGACGACGCATCATCACTGGCTGCGCACCCGCCGAGCACTCCAGGTGCCACTAACTCAGTGTAGCTCAAGTCATGGACCCTTTATGATGTAATCATATGTGTGTGAGTCCAGTTCTGGTGCCCCAACCTCAGTGCACTGCAAGTCATGGACCCTTTATGATGTAATCATATGTGTGTGAGTCCAGTTCTGGTGCCCCTACCTCAGTGCACTGCAAGTCATGGACCCTTTATGATGTAATCATATGTGTGTGAGTCCAGTTCTGGTGCCCCTACCTCAGTGCACTGCAAGTCATGGACCCTTTATGATGTAATCATATGTGTGTGAGTCCAGTTCTGGTGCCCCTACCTCAGTGCACTTGCAAGTCATGGACCCTTCATGAGTGACTCTGTGTGTGTGATCTGATGATCACTGTTCTAGTTGTTGCCAGCACCAACCACTCCCTGAGGGCTGGCTTACACTCACCTCACACCCATCCAGCACAGGCGTCACTGGACATGTGACCCTGGTAATAAAAAGGGGCCGGGCGCACGTGCCTGTAGCCAGTCCACTATCTATCTAAGTGTGTCCGTGTGGTCATTATGTATGCGTGATGGCCCCTGGCCCTACCACATCACATCGTGCTGTGGACAGCGGACACAAGCATGTCACCTCAGGCAGTGGGTAAGACCTTGGACATGTAGCTTTGTCCCCCCCCTGTAAGTGTAAGTGGAGTGGGCTGGGCCGGCGTACGTCAGTCCAGCGCAGGGGTGTGTAGAATTAGCCCGGGGCTCAGGGCGTGGTTCAGTTCTGGCCTGGACAAGGAAGTCACCAATGCGTGTGTCTCTGTTGTAGTGTCGGCGCCACCCGGCCCGCAATTGACAATGTTGCAATGTAGCATGCACCCGGAGGGCGGGCTCGCACGAACGGAGAAATGAAGGAGCGCAAGACCGCTCGGGGTCTTGGCTCATACATGCCAAGTGTTGTGTGTATCTGATTGCCGCAGCATGAGCCAAATGCCTAGCCTTAGTCGCAGCGCGAGTTCAGCCAGGCATGAACTCTACTTCTGTGTCTGCACTATCCTTACCATAGGCCTACACTCACGTGGCCGCCCACCTTCAACGGCCAACATCACAGTGTCGTTGTCAGGCTTGTGGACATGCGCATACAGGCATGAGAATGGTGTGCCGTTGGAGTGCAAGTGATGCAACCGCGCAGCGCGCACAAGTAAATAGGCTCGGGGGGAGGGAGGAGCAGCTGTGAGGCAACGTAACACACAGTGTTGCCGCTCATTTGCCACATGCAAGTCATGTCAAACATGAATCCCAAAGTCGCACACATCCCACCCCACACCCAACAAGCCACATCACACTTCATGAATGCAAGCAGATGACAAACTGACATTAGGGATGAAAGCTCCTTTGTCTGAACTATCAGGCGGAAGCACATCTGCACATCCGACGTCGGAATTGCATGTGCCCAGCACCCCCTGACAGATACGATAGCAGTTGAGGATGACTCCCACACTACACACAGCCCGACGACAGACCAACGTATACACACCCCACACACAGAAGTCCTTGCTCGGAGTATCTTGCATGGAATGGCCTTCACACTTACTCCCACACCATCCCAGACGTACAACCGTTGCACACTTCAACAACTCATTGATCCGAGCTGTGGCATTTCATCCACAGAACTGGTGCAGGTCAGAACATTGCCGCTTCAACCAGAGCCACTAACGCAATGGCAGACCATCCCGGACACATGCACAACCCCTGTCACGTGGAACTATACCGTGCACGTATGCTGCATTTACTGGGGGCACTGCCATTGGTAGTGCTGCGGATCAGTTACCGGCTAAGCTTCCGCCTTGCCAACGTCACCTGCGTGCAGCCTGTGTTGCATTGTCGCTCGTGCATATTCGAGTGGTCCATGGATGTCTGCCTATCCAACAGGACGGTAGCCGAACTGGATTTCGACATGTGTGTGCGCCCCTGTTGGCCCACGACCATGAGTGTCACCGTGACACCCGTCTATGGGATACCTGGATACTTGGCATACATGCTGGCAGCTGGACCTGGGAGATTGCAGAACTCCTCGTGTGCAGTGACCAAATTGAGCTGCTCCCCTATTGGGCTGTAGTGCTAATTGGTGAAAGGGGGTGGAAGCAGCACATCTGTCCGGACCTGCTAATGGTTAGCCTCGCCGTCCTGTTCGATGAAGTCGACAACGACCTCATGTTGGAAATGATTGCCTACGAAGCTGCACTAGCTTTCATGGACGTGTAACTACGTACCTCCAGACACAACAGTTTGGAACACATTGCACATGTCCCGACACCTTGTTGGAACTTGGGGTTCTGGTCACATCTCCCATGACGACAGTGGACATGGCTGCATTCGCCTGGACTCCGAATACATGAGCGGACAACAATGCGGGGAAACACACACCTGTGAATGGTGCGGCACTCCCCCGGAGTGGACAGCGGCGCTTGGCAACGTTCCACGTTCTGACATACTGCTGCATTGGTCTGCATGTTGTGGCACTTATCTTGGCTGTACTGACACGCATATGCTAATAAAGTCTACGCACCTTCACTTGTATTCAACTGTGATGAGTGTTGATTTGTATGACAATTTGTGTCTCACTGCCTATCTGGGTCACGGCCATACATGCATTACTACACCATCAGGGACGTGGGGTTGTACTAGTACATTATCATCTCACAGTTTCCTGCTATGCCACATGCGAATGGCCATTTTCCACACACAAGCGGCAGCAGTTGTGTCCTCTGTTCTGTTGTGCTGGTGTTGCTGTTTGTTCAACATTGTTGTAAATGTTGTGGTGCTCTGGTTCTTATGTGTGTGTGCTGCATTGTAGGTGAGTTGCCCCTTCAGCTCTGATTTGGCTGGCCCTTATCCCTTTCAGGTGGTGTGGCTTTCACTTCTGTGCTTATGCAGTGCTGTGATGTTGCAGACTTGGGTAAATTGGGCTCTTGGTTGGAGCTGTGACTCTTGGCCATGGTTTGTCCGCAAATGTGCTCTACTTAATTGTGCATGTGTGCCATTGTGCCCATCTCCCCCGTCCCCCAGTCCCTGGTGGTTACTCACCCTGTTGCTGTTGTGTCAGGTCATGTTGAGCAGTGTCCGGTCCCCTAACTCCTGCCACCGTCTCCCCACTGATGACTGTGGTCACCATTTCCTCCATCTCATCCAGCTCCTCCTGTGGCGCTGGACTCCCACCTCCAGTCTGCATTGCTGCCTTCTGGTTGTCTGCGAGTTTCTGCTTGGTCTTGCGCTTCACATCATTCCAGTGCCTCTTGACCTCGTCCATTGTCCTCCTCAGCACTCCGACTGCATTCGCCTTGTCCACGATGGACTGCCATATTCCATTTTTTGTTGCCAATGACACAGTGGAGGTGATGAACAGTTGCTGATGGTGTTCTATCACCTCCGTGATCAGGATCCTGTTTTCCTGCGGACTGAACCGCGTCTTCCTCTTCTTCTTGTCCTTGCCCTTCCCTGACCCCGAGGTCCCAGGCTGGTCCTCCGGGGGGCTTGTGGAATTCTGGTCGTCCTCTGTACCTGCTCCGGCTGCCTCCATTGTGCTTCGATGTAGTTTGGTTTTTGTTTGTGTTTTTTTTTCTTCTGCTTTTGTAGTGGTTTTTCCCGCCTGACGTGTGTGAATTGCAGGCCTGGCGCTGCTTTTCGCTGTTTGTCTTATCGCGGTTGGGCCCATCGCAACTTTTTTCACGTTCGGGTTTGGATTTTTATCCCCGTCCCGGTACTGTTATCGCGGACATTTGCTGCGTTATCGGGGTACTATCGCATGTTACCGCCGTGTTGAGAATGCCACGTTGACACAGAGTTATTTTCCCACGATATGAAAACTTGCGCTAACCTATTTTGGCAATGTTTATCGCACGTTCTTGAGATTTTCCCCCATAGAATGTTAATGGTCTGTTAGACCAGATAAAGCGCTCAGCAGTCTTTGCATCTGCCCATCACCACTTTCCGGAGGTCCTCCTCCTGCAGGAAACCCACCTTCAGGGCGAACGCTGCCCTTTCCTGGCCTGCAAAGGCTACGACAGGGTCTTTCATGTGGGGTCCTCACAGGGCAAGATGGGTCGCTATCCTCCTGCACCCCTCCTTTCCTCTGGTGGTCTCCCTAGTTTCTTGTGATTCAAAGGGGCATTTTATAGCATTGGAATGCACCCTGGAGGGACAAATGATCGTACTACTATCCATCTACATCCCCCAGCCACCCTGTCAGGCTGCCTAGCGGACCTCTCAACACTTCTCGCCTGCTTGCTGCAGGGTCTCACCATGTTGGGTGGTGATTTTAACAAAGTCCTTGCACCGGCCCTCAACAGCACTGGCCCCACTGCCTCCAGGGGCCCAGGGACCGGACTTCTCATGGACTGGACTTCCTCATGGGGCCTCTGTGACGTTAGGCGGTCCTGGTACCAGACGCCCTGCAAATTCACGCACACTTCAGCCTCCCACCACACACACTCCCCCATTGGCCTGATTCTCCTGGCAGCTGCGAGCTGCCAGTCCTTGAACCACATTGACATACTACCCAGAGGGGTCTCGGACCACTCTTCCCTACTCCTCCACCTTGGGCACTCCCCCTTGGCACTGAGACCCATGTGGCGCATCAATACGTGGTACCTCCAGGGCAAAATCTTTGTCCAAGCACTGAAAAATGAGCTCCAATCCTACTTCCTTAATAACTCTGGAACGGTGACCCGAGTGAGCACACTCTGGTCTGCCAGCAAAGCCACCATGCGCAGATTCGCGAAACACTTGGTCAGGAGGTGGGAACGTGAGCGTCTCTCCCTCATCACTCAGCTAGAAACCCAGGCCTCATGCCTGGAACAGCCCCTCCTCTCTGAGATACAGGAAGCAATTTCCTGTCAACTGCGTCTTGTCCCCTCTCCTCTTCGCCCCTAGCCCAAGTCATTCGTGGGAACCTGCTGTACAAGTGGTGGCTGTGGGCTATCAACCATGAGGATCGCATCGCCCTATACGTGGACGACGTCCTCCTGTATTTGGCGGTCCCTGGGAGGAGTGGCCCCCAATACCTCCACCTGCTTGAGGCCTTTTGACAAGCCTCAGGCCTGAAAATGAACCCCTCCAAATTGGTGCTGGTTCCCCTGGCCCCCTCGAGGGACTGCTTTGACTGGCAGTCATCCATCCCTCTCCGCAGACTGAGCTTCAAGTACTTGGGCGTGTGGGTGACATTGCACCCAGAGCTCACCTGGGCCCTGAACCTACAACCGCTGCTCCAAAAAGTAAAAGCGGACCTGGCTACGTGGCAAGGCCTCCTTTGGCCTCCTGATGGGCCAGATAGCCCTGTGCAAAATGATGATACTGCCCGCTTCCTCTACATCCTCTACATCCTCCTAAACCTCCCTCTCCAGATTCTGAGGTCTTGGTTCCAGAAGCTGGAAGGAGACGCACGGACCTTTTTATGGTAGGGATCACAGCCTTGACTAGTGCTCATCCACTGCCAGCGAGGCCCCTTTGATGGTGGGCTGGGCATATCTAATCTGTACCTCTAGATCTTGCCTCTCATCTCCTCATCGCCCATGACTGGTTCAACGGGGAGTGGTCAGACCCTGCCTATAAACTAGAACTCTCGCTGCTTGGTTTCCCTACTTTACAGGCATTGCTATATGGCTCCCCGGTCCCTTCTCAGTTGCCCATGGTCACATAAGTAGTATTTCTAGCTTGTGCCACTCTGCGACATGTGCATTGGGATGGTAAACTCACACAACAAACACCTCTATGGCACGGCACCTGGCTGACGGAGGTGGCAACACTCTCCGGCTTCAAAACATGGGACAGCATCAGGATTTTCCAATTAGGAGACATGTGGTCAGGAACACTCATACGCTCCTTCGCAAATCTACAGGAGTCATTTGCCCTTACGCACACCCAATTCTACAGGTACCTCCAGGTCAGGCACGCCCTTCATAGCCATATACAAGACACAGAGACCCTCCCGGAGTTTAACCCACTAGAGGCCAAAATCCTAATGGGTAACCTGGGACGCGGAGGAGTCTCACAAATCTATCGTACCCTCATAATTAACACCCCTGGCTCACTTAACCATCTCTGGACCCTATGGGAAGGCTGGGTAGGCCCACTAGAAGAAGAAGACTAGTGTGACACCCTGATGGCCCCCGCGAGCTTACCATCTCCTCCAAACTGTGACTAATACAAACATATTACCTTCACGCAGCGTACCTCACCCCCTCGCGCCTGCAAAGGGCTGGCCTCCGTCCCAATTCCACCTGCCTCTGATACGCAGTTACGCCTGCAGACTTCTTCCACATGGTATGGTCCTGTGTAACAATACAAGCATACTGGACCGCAGTAACAAGAGACCTGGCAGATCTGCTGGGGTGGGCGATTCCCCTCTCTTCCATCTTGATCCTCCTGGGAATAGCTGAGGGTGCAGGGGGCACCAGGTGTTAACCTTCACTCACCTGAAATCCAGGTGTTCCAGATGAGAGATGAGAAGATATTTTCCTATGCCCCCTAAGACCTAGTTCCTCCTAAACCTTTGTCAATAATCAGCTTGGATTCTTAGGTCCTCGGGGGAAGGGGAAAAAAGGGACAAAAGAACCAAAACGATAAACAAAACGACACTCTCGCCACTCTCTTCACTTCAGTAAGAACACATCTGACGGCAACCTCTGTCGCGGTCCATTGCCTATAAAACAATAAACAACAATAAGTGCAGCACTATTTACTTCTAATACAATCATCCACATGTATCTAGCGTTAATGCTATTCTTTGCCCTGTCAATACCTTTGCGTTTATCCTTTATATTCAAGAGATGATTAAAAATGCTTGTCTCTCTCTCTTTCTCTTTTCTGTAACAAATATAAACACATCAGTTTAAAATCATTCGTGTTGCACCTTACATAAATGTGCACCTCGTTTTAGATCACTTACATAACGTCAGGTTTCTTGTGACGCTTTACAAATGCCCCAAATAAGAAACAAAGAGAGCGAAATTGTTCTTTGCAATGATTGAGTCACAGAGCCTTCTTTCAGTAACTCTGTTGTAACCCTTGCGTTGTTTTTCTCTTTTGTGTGTCTTAGGTCTTTAGTTAGAAGATCGTGGCAGGAAGGCTTACTTCAGCCAAACAGTTTTGAGATAAGTATCTCCTATTTCACAATTTTAATTGTCTTTCATGCATGCATGCGAGCGCGCTCCGCGAGCGGAACGTTCTTACTTGTCTGTTGATTCTGTTTCTTCTTTTTCTCCGTTGCAGGTCAGATGAAGAAACTGGACCAGGAAATGAGCGCCGGAAGATTGTCGGGGGATGGACCAGGAAATGAATCGCCAAGGCAGAGGAGTGCAACGAAAGCCGGAAGAAATCCGGAAGTCGAAGATGAGACCAGAGCGCTGCAGCGTCGTCGGGAGATTCCAGGTAAGTGGAGATGCTGGATAGCGGTAACGTACACAAGCATGCGTCAGCGGGGGCGGCAGTCTTTTATAGCTGCAGAAGGGTGGGGTTTCTCTGCACGTTGCTAGACACGTCTAACAGCGTAAAAGGAAAGCAACATGCACACAAGGCAGCGCACCTGTTCCCTGTTGCTCGAGTCCAGTGACAGTCTTATGGAAACAAAAAATAAAGCACTGACAAATACAAATAGCAGCAGAATCGGAAGCTCAATCGTTTTAACATGGGTTTACAAAAAAGGCACATTGACCAATTACAAAGCCATGCTGACAATAGGGATGGTGTTACCACAGAGTAAACCTGACCAGTTAAACACAGTTTGGTCAAGCTTACCTTGCTGTGATTAACACTTGGTCAAACAGTTCTTTTCAATCTGAATCTGGAGGGCTATTACGACGGCTGCGCTCTACAAACCCCAACACCAGGGCGGAGAAGGCCTTCCTGGGTACAGCACTTCTGGTTGCAAAGCACAACATAGCAGCGAATTGGCTGAATCCCTCTCCCCCCACCATTGCAATGTGGTGCCACAGAGTAGACTGGTGTGCCCAGCAGGAGAGGGTGGTGTTTGAGGCGAGGGGCTGTCCTCAAAAGCATTGCCGTGTGTGGGGGAAGTGGCTGCTCCTTTGATTTATTGTATTCAAACTGCTGCGTCTGGGAGACCTATTGTTTCACTCATGTATATGCTCTGGCTCACATGGTTGCAACCTGTATGCTAGACTTGTGCCTTGTTTCCTGTTGGCCATATTGTGGCTGTTAAAACCCGATAAATATTGTTTATAAAAAAAAAATGTTCCAGGAATTACAATGGCTTTTCTTCCAGGCTTCTATCATCTCCAGGACTAGCAGCATCATCTAAAAGGCCATTAGAAACAACATTCAAATGTACTTGGCCAAGAAACTAATCATCTCGGGCAAACATTACCAGACAAAGATCCAAGACATCATCAGAATGAAAAGAAATAAAGGGCATATTCACAACAGAATGTCGGAGCATAGTGCAAGGGTGCCTGCATTGCAGAGGGGGCCTGCTTTGCAGGGAATGATTGTTCATGTGCAGGAAGGTGTCCCTTCCTGCACATAAACAATCACTAATGGCGATTTGTAACTTCTATGTGTGCTGCAGAATGCAGCACATGTAGAAGTTGCAACTCATCCTTATTTAATGATTGTTTATGTGCAGGAAAGGGCACCTTCCTGCACATGAACAATCACTAATGGCGATTTGTTCTTTATATGTGTGCTGCAGAATGCAGCACACATAGAAACAGCACAAACGAGGAGAAATTTATAATTTATTCTCATAGTACCAGTTTAAGACAAGGTTTTCCCTGGTCTTATTTTTGGCGCTGCCCCATATTTACGCCAGCCTTGTAAATTTGGGACAGCGTCAAAAAGCAACGGGTGTTGCGGCGGAACGCCCAGTGCAACATCCATTGCCCGCCCCTTTCACACTAACTGCTGCGTGAATAGGGGCATTATTTACCAGGCAGCGTTAAGCCACGTTGTGTGGCTTAACGCCGCCTTGTAAATAAGAGCAGGTAAGTGCGCCTACAAGGGATTTATTCGAAGATGTTTCAGCAATAATTGATCAATTCGATTTAGGTAAGTTCTATTCAAGTAACTCACAATTAGATTATTCAGAAAACAATTTAAATAACTTATCAATGAGTAAATCATCAAAAAAAGAAGAAAGAATTAAAAGAAACACGGGTGTATATATTAAAAAAATAATTTAGTATTGATTCAAGATAGTTCATTTATACAGGGTACATAAAAAACAACAACACAATGTAGCCAGAAGTGATGATTACATGGGATTGAATATCCTTCACAGCTACACTTGTGGACACCTTTTCACAAAAAATTTTATTAAGGCAATTTGACGAGTTTACACAAAGCTAACATTGTCTTCAATACATTGAAGTAAGGAATAGGTGTGATAGTCGACGTTTCGGTCTAATTATGGCTGTATCAATGAACTGTTGTCTTTCAAAATATTGCGGTTCTTAAATACCAAATAGAATCCCTACGTAATGAGAAGGGTCCTTTTTAATCAACATATTCAATGTCATGAAGATGGTCTAAAGGACGCAGCCATAATTAGACCGAACGTCGACTATCACACCTATTCTTAATTCAATGTATTGAAGGCAATGTTAGCTTTGTGTAAACTCGTCAAATTGCCTTAATAACATTTTTGTGAAAAGGTGTCCACAATTGTAGCTGTGAAGGATATTCAATCCCATGTAATCATCACTTCTGGCTACATTGTGTTGTTGTTTTTATGTACCCTGTATAAATGAACTATCTTGAATCAATACTAAATTATTTTTTTAATATATACACCCGTGTTTCTTTTAATTCTTTCTTCTTTTTTTGATGATTTACTCATTGATAAGTTATTTAAATTGTTTTCTGAATAATCTAATTGTGAGTTACTTGAATGGAACTTACCTAAATCGAATTGATCAATTATTGCTGAAATATCTTTGAATAAATCCCTTGTAGGCGCACTTACCAGCTCATACTAAACTGCCTAAGCCATCAAGAGTTTATTGGGTCCCCCATTCTTTGTGGCCTTGTAAATAAGGCAAAGGGGTTATCGCCACTAGAACGTCAAAAAAAAGTGACGTTCTGGTGGCGATAACCCCTTTTAAATATGCCCCAGACTGTAAGAAATTAAGGAAAAAAGCAGGACTTCTCTATCTATAAACACAGGATCTGGAACGACATTCTCACTTACATGAGAAATGTTTCAATTGTCCTGCAAGTCAGAAAAATGAATACTCATCAATTCAGGGAACATTACTTCCATGAACATTTTTAAATCACACGTTTTGCCCTTTGTTCAATGCTCCGTAGCTTCCCAGCTAGGTTTACGCTGTACAAGTATTGTTTCATTCACACATGAATACACATGTGATGGCACGATTCATACATACCTACATGAGGACTCCTGGGACAAAAGAAAAAATTCTTGAATAGGACAGCTGGTGCAGACAGCTGTGGGCATTCATTCTTTCATGTGGGGTCCGCATGAAGTAAGTACTTTCAAAGAGAAAGCCAGCAGCACCGATGTCTGTTCATATGTATTTTTATGTTGGAAATTCACACATTTTGAATTGTCATTAATGTCTCAACCCTCTTATTTTTTAGATGCACAGGTCACTCCTAACACACTGTTCAACCAATAAACAGTCACCAGACACTAATATAGAAACAGGCAGTTCTACAGCTGTTCATTCCTCAAATTGGGACATAAACGCATAGGGTAAGCAAACTTCTCATGTTTGCCGGGATGGTGTCAGGCTTTTATAGTGCATTCTGGTATTCCAACACTTTTTGTGTAAACCCAATACACGTCCCAAATTTGGAGGGAGGATCGCGTGATCACGAACACTTGAGTTAAAATTGTGTACATAGTTCCTTCCACCAGCCCCTACTTGCCTTGTGATGTCACCTTCAAGTCTTGGTGAGAAGGAAATCTGTTAAAAAACAGGAGTGGGTGCTGAGAGCCGAGCACCAAGATGGGCACAAAACCATGAGGCTCTGTGGGCCGGCTACTTTACCTGCCATAATCCTGCACCACTGCGCATCCAAAGCTGGACTCTGGGTACTCAGATAAGCACACAGTGGATGAAGCAGATGTCAAGCAACTGCTGCTAAATATGCAAAACTGGCTCATAGCGATCAATGACAATGATCAATGGTTTTATTTAAAGCAATTGGATAACATTTGTTTTATCCGGATAATCTTATTTTGAGTTGATCTGGGAGAATGTTGAATCTCCGATATTGAAGACAACTCAGCCACCAGAAACGAAAAACATACTTGCAGATGGAGAAGGCCCTGGAGGTAATTAAAGCATGAAGATTTGGAGGATCATTGGAGAACAAATAACTTACATATATTAGGAGTGCCAGAGTCAATGGGCACTGGGAAGATTGAGACATTCATCAAAAGTCTACTGATGGAGTTATTTAATAGAACACATTTTTCATCATTGTCTATTGTGGTGTACACACACCAGTTCATGGCACCAAGAGACCCCCATCGGATGCATCTACACTGTCAATAATAGTTCACTTGCTCATTTACAGAGAACGAGACACCAGCTGTCGGTTGGCACAAGAACAACTCTATGTGGTATACAAAAGCCTCACCATTTCAATCTTCCTGGACTTCACTCTTCTTGTACAGAAGGCCAGGTGAGGCAATCAAGGAAAACTCCAGCTTGCCAGTATACCACATGATATGGTCTATCGTCTGCCTGAAGACTTTGTTATAGGGGGACCCACATATTTTCTCTGACCCCAAGCAGATGACTCCCTACTTGAAACAGCCTGGAAGTAGGTATTTAGCATGTCAACTGGAAGGAGCTGACTGGGGGGGGTTCTCTCATCTCAGTGACACTGATGTACTGCTACGCCAATGCTATAATCGTAATCTGATGTGTTTTGTTTTCATAAATGTTATGTTGTCATTGTCACCTATCTACAGTATCTAGCTAGACTCTAAGAGTTTCTCAAGTCTCTCATTGATTATTGCCTCTCTCACTGATAAAATATGATGTTTTGAATGCCTGCCAACATGGGCTATAACAAAGATCTAAATGTCAGCCTGAGGCCCTTAAGACTTGTCTGTGGTTCAATTTTTCTAAGATACCAAGCTCTCTATACTCAGTGTAGTTACTGGGCCTATCTTCTAAAAAGTCTGATGCTTTAAATGGAATTATAGAGGGATCTTTAGTGTGCTTTTTGCTGCCCATTATAACAGCCCCGCAAATAAGATATCCAATAACACATTACCAATCATTTCCCTCCTGCCACCTCCACCAGAGAGTAGGTACATCACACTTGGTCTTGATACCCCGATAAGCATAGTCTGCTTGTTTTGGTTTTCCTGTTTCCAGATGCACCCTCTGTGTTGAGGGGACTACTCAGTTTTTGTTTCAGGGTCATGGGGAGTATTTTTCACTAGCAAGTTTGGGCCATTGTGGGAGGGGTAGGAAGCTAGGGGATTCCCTGTTGTAACCCACATGTTTTCACCAAGGTTAAAGGTCCCAACAGCACCAGTGTCTGGGGCTACATCAAAATTTGGGGCGCATTTAAATGTGAAGTGAAAGTGGAAGTCAGATGTAAGTTATGAATATGAATCAAACATTGTGGGACTAATTTAGGAAAAGAAGGAGCACCAATATCAAAACAATCAATTATTGTAGTCCTTGTAATGATTAATCTTTAGGCAGTTGATTCAATTAAGAATTCTTCTTCTTTATTGAAAATATCACAAAAGTTCATTTCAAACACGTGTGATTTTCATTCCCAAATTCTGTTTATAACTCCATCATTAACATCAAAACTTCAATTTCTGAATCAGCCAACGCGTTTCATCCTATTTAGGACATCATCAGGGCTGAAATAATGAAACAAAAAAATATAATAAAAAATAAGTCAAAAAATACTATTCACAATATTACTTCATACTACCACGAAAAATTACGTAACATCTTTACTTTAACTTGATTGAACAACATCTCCTGCCTATATCCATTCTACACTGTTCACAATCATCAAGATGGATGAAAAATACCAATTATCCACATTAATTATTCAAACATAAGAAAATCTTATAAGACCTGCGTTAAAAACATTTAATAGAAACATATAATTCATGATCATTTCTAAACATGTAACTGTATGATATGTACATATCTAATATTATCCTAATTTGATCTGCCTATTGCCCTCCTAATGGGAGTACCCAGAGTACCTAATGAAACGTAAACCATTTAAAGACATCTGGTCCAAACCAGTGTGCCAATGTGCCAATAACCATAATAAACTATCACTCACCAAAATTAGAAATTCATAACGATTTATTTGATGTTCAGTTCACTATTTTATTATCTTCAAGAGAATTATTCTGAAAAGACCGAAAGAAAGCCACATCACTACCAATAAAATCCACTACACACTTGTGTCTCTAGAGTCTTGTCGCAAAAGAAACATCACTCACCAAACTCCAATTACAAACTTTGCATCATCAAGTCCTCCGTTTCAATTCTAAACTGCAATAATAAAAGAATGTGCAAAATTACTTCTCAAAAAAACCTTCAATAAGTTATCCTAACGGTATGCAAACCATTCCCTTCATGACACTCACCTACATCGAGTCTATTCCATGTGTTACTGCTCAGCGCGGCCCGATAAATCCCGCTGGTGTTTGCTGCCGTGTAGACCCATTCCTTTTAAATTGTTCATCAACCTATCACGGACTTGCCATTATTTAATGCTCCAACCAATGAAGAGTCAGAATTTCGAGCCTACCTATTTAAGATTTCTAGTCCCCTCCGTGGTCCGCTATGCCTATTCAACCAATCACGAATTACGTTTCAGGAAACACTCCACCATTCCTTTTAAATTGTTCATCAACCTATCACGGACTTGCCATTATTTAAAGCTCCAACCAATGAAGAGTCAGAATTTCAAGCCTACCTTTTTAAAATATTCTAGTCCCCTCCGTGGTCCGCTATGCCTTTCAACCAATCACAAAAATTAATTGTGAATTACGCTTCAGGAAACACTCCACCAATGGCCACCTGCCTATTAATGTTACTCGTTTCCTCTCTGGTCCGCTGTACCTTTCGTCCAATTGCGAAAGTCCAATACCAAAAACACGCTTCAATAGCGACCAGCCCCCACGTATAACAAAACAAAATAATTCACTAGTCTAACATACCTATTGAGTTCCGAAATGTTAAAACGAAGCTGCGCAGGACATCCATCACCGTTCCTTTTTACCTCGAAAGAAATAACACCAAAGGCTACTACGTTACGCATGTGCCCTCTACGGTCCACTTTCATTATCAAGATTTCAAAGTGGGCAGACAACCATCAATTTCCTGCTCCATACGCCCGACACCGAGGGCTACTCCGTTACGCATGTTCCCTCTACGGTCTGCTCATTATCTACATCCAATAGCGAAAGGCATTCTCAAAATGCACTGTAATGAGTCATTGAATACATTTTTATATAAAACCCGACACTGTGTGATACACTTGAACATTTATAAATTAACGACATTACTACTTGCCTAAATATCTAATATTTTGAAATTTAGTCACTTTTAAGGTGTCTGTTTCCTGACAAGATTCTTAAATAAAAAATATCATATTAGAACAACTGGACCTCCATAACCCGAGGAGACGATCTAATTCAACCCAGAGTGGGAGAAATATATTCTATATCTACGTCATCCCTGCACATATACTGTACTGCTTTTACAATCCTCTCATCACTAGAACAATTATTATATCATAACTAGAATCGTTCCAACACCCAAGATTATTACCCCAGTGTGGCATCACATATAAATTATATTTTGCACATTTTATTACTATTTACAGAAAATAATGCAATTCATTGTCACTGTTCAATCCCTGTGATACTGTCCTGCATCTACTAATCCATTTAGCTTCTTGCTGCCTCAATGCACGTTCCCAATCACCACCCCTGACATGAGGTACAATTCTTTGTAAACCATGAAATTTAAAACCTGTTCTTAGTACATGATTATTCTGCATATGCTGATATAATGGCGAACTCTCATCTTTGTTGCGCACAGCTCTTCTGTGCTCCTGTATTCTAATTTTTAGAGTCCGCTTCGTACTTCCTATATAGATTTTGGAACATTCACAAATGAGTGCATATACTACTCCTATGCTGTTACAATTAATAAACTCCTTGATAATGTATTTTTCTTAGTATTGAAATTAAATTCCTTGATGCGATTTATGCCCAAATTACAAACATTACAACTGCCACAAGTAAAAAACCCTTTTGGTTGACTTGAGAGCCAGTTACTCCCCTGTGTTCGCAATGGATCTAAATAATTCCTGGTAATCATCTCCCCTATGGTGGAACCTCCCCTATATACCACTTTAGGTTTTTCTGAAATGACTCCTACAAGACCTGGTACTCCTTTTAACAAACTCCAATTTTTATTCAAAATTTTAAAAATCTGATTATGATGAACACTAAAGGAAGTGATAAATGACACTTGATCTTGTGCCCGACATCTTTCCTTTTGAACCAGCGTAGACTCTCTTTTAACCTGTTGTATACGTGATCTGGCTTGTGCCAAACTTCCACTAGAGTACCCTCTACTACTCAGTCTATGTACTAGTACATCCATTTCACAATTGAAATCAACCTCTCTACTGCAATTTCGCCGAATACGAATCATTTCTCCATAAGGAATGCCTTTCACTACAGAAGCGGGATGGGAACTGTCCGCCCTTAATATGGAGTTAGTGGCAGTCTTTTTACGAAATAATTTACTATGTATTTGGTTTTCAACAACAAACAATTCAACATCCAAAAAATCTATCCTAGTTTTATGATGATTCATCGTCAAAGTAACATTAAAATCATTATTATTGGGAAACTGGTGGTAATCTTGCAACTCTACATCCGAACCTTTCCAGATCACCAGAACATCGTCAATAAAACGACCCCAAAACAAAATCTGATCCATCCATCCTGCAGCTCCTCTGCTCCAGGCATGCTCCCTCTCAAACCAACCCATAAATAAGTTGGCGTAAGAGGGAGCAAACCTGGAACCCATCGCTGTTCCTCTTATTTGTTGGAACCAATCTCCTTCAAACATAAAGAAATTATTTTTTAATATTAACGAACTCATTTCTATGATCATTTTAGAATGTTCTAATAAACTTGCACTCCTTTTTCTTAGATAATAATTTAGAGCTTGTTCTCCTTATCATTAGCAATGCAAGTATACAATCCTATAACATCAAAAGTCACAAAGCTCAGACATTCATCCCAGTTCAGATCCTGCAATTTGTTCAACACATCCAAAGTATCCCTTAAGTAAGCCGGCAAATTCGTTACTAGGGGTTTTAAAAATAGATCTACGAATTCCGAGAGATGTTCTGTAATGCTGCCTATACTTGAAACTATTGGTCTCCCTGGTGGGTTCTGCAGGGACTTATGTATCTTAGGCAGAACATATATAAAAGATGAGACAGGATTAATGATCTTCAAATATCTAAATTCCTTCTCATCAATAAGCCCTTGTTCCTTCCATGAGAATAACCTTTCATTTATCCTGTTGCTAGCGTCCTTAATAGGATTAAAATTCAATTTAAGGTAACAATCCGTATCACTCAATTGTCGCTTAATCTCCAAATTATAATCATCTCTGTTCATTAACACAATATTACCGCCTTTATCGGCCTTGCGAATCACTATACTGGTGTCATTCTTTAAACTATTTATGGCTAACCATTCTTCCTTGGATAAATTGTCCTTAGTCCTAATCTTGTTATAACCAGATAGCGATTGGTCTTCAAATTTGTGCACATCTTCCATTACTTTTTCAACAAATACATCAATGGCTGCAAACTGCGACCCTTGAGGTATAAATTTAGAAGCAGGTTTCAAACCGCTAGTACAGGAATAATCAACCGGTATATTCAATAGAGAAGTAATATCTTGTTCACTATATACATCCCCCTCTGTTAAGGACAAAAGCAATTGTACATCCCTTACATGTGCTAAAGAAATATCAGATTGTGCAGTCATAACATGAACACTCTGAGGTTTATCATAAGTTGAGAAAAAACTTTTTAATTTCAATTTCCTTGCGAACTTAAACAAGTCAATTTCAATATCCGTAAATTTACATTTTGTACTTGGACAAAAAGATAGCCCCCTTTGTAGTACCGAAATTTCATGAGAGTTCAACACTCTATGTGACAAATTAACAACTTTTAAATCCGAATCCTGTCTGATGCCTTGTATCCTGTATTCTGCCTCCAAAGTCTCATTCACTACTTCCTCAATTTGTCCTGGCTGCGGGTGCCTATCCTTATATTTTCTATGCCTCCGCTTGCCCCTCCTAATTGGTTTCCCACTTTCTTCTTTCCTCTCTTTATGCGTTGAAGCTCCTCGGAAAAAGAGGATGTATTCGCTGGTCTCATTCCCCCTGAGTTCAATCCGCCCCCTTCCTCAATTGATGAAATGCTTGAGCTACTGTAATTAACAGAGCTCAATTCTCCTGGTGCTTCCACTGTCCCAACAACCTTAGATTTAGAAGACTCATCAAAGCCTCTGCCGAAAGTGAACACCCGTCCCTGTTCATAATCTCTCTGATCTCTTCGTATTTTACTCAACTTTTTCTCCTTAATTTGCAACTGATGTCTATTAATGACATCCTTTAATATGCTGTAATTTTTATCAGTTAATTCAGGTAAATTCATGTCCTTTATCTCTTTTTCAAGGTCTGATATTTGAGCTTTTAGTTTCTCCACTTTCCTTTCTGCATTTTTAACCAATATATGCATCATGCAAAATGAGGAAGAGTGTAAATTGTCCTCCCACTCTTTTAACAAATCATCATCCAAATCGTCAAAAGTTGGAAAAATTAAAATTCTTAATCCCCTGGGTACTCTTTTCTGATCTATATAATTCTTAAGGGTGATACCATCCCACCACTTAGATAATTCTGTTTTTCTCAATTTTTCTAATTTAAGAAATTTTACTTTCAAACTTCCACTCGAGGAATCCTTTTTCGTATCCCCTACAATCTTTTTGCTTTGTGCAAAAAGCTCCGGAGCCAATATCTCACGATCATCCTCCATCTTGATATGTAGACCAAACGAAACTATTTCACGCTATATAAATATTAGATTCACTTCAACTGTGCAACAAATGCCCTTCAAAAATGCAAAATACTCCTTATACAGCCACAGCGGTGAGGGCTTAGTACCACAGCGCACTAGTTGATTCAAAAACTATATATAAAATTACATTTAAAGAATGTTAGTGCTCACTCCTCATGGTCCACCGCATCAAAACCAACCTTACAGAGATAATAAATTTTATAAAGAAGGAGCACCAATATCAAAACAATCAATTATTGTAGTCCTTGTAATGATTAATCTTTAGGCAGTTGATTCAATTAAGAATTCTTCTTCTTTATTGAAAATATCACAAAAGTTCATTTCAAACACGTGTGATTTTCATTCCCAAATTCTGTTTATAACTCCATCATTAACATCAAAACTTCAATTTCTGAATCAGCCAACGCGTTTCGTCCTATTTAGGACATCATCAGGGCTGAAATAATGAAACAAAAAAATATAATAAAAAATAAGTCAAAAAATACTATTCACAATATTACTTCATACTACCACGAAAAATTACGTAACATCTTTACTTTAACTTGATTGAACAACATCTCCTGCCTATATCCATTCTACACTGTTCACAATCATCAAGATGGATGAAAAATACCAATTATCCACATTAATTATTCAAACATAAGAAAATCTTATAAGACCTGCGTTAAAAACATTTAATAGAAACATATAATTCATGATCATTTCTAAACATGTAACTGTATGATATGTACATATCTAATATTATCCTAATTTGATCTGCCTATTGCCCTCCTAACGGGAGTACCCAGAGTACCTAATGAAACGTAAACCATTTAAAGACATCTGGTCCAAACCAGTGTGCCAATGTGCCAATAACCATAATAAACTATCACTCACCAAAATTAGAAATTCATAACGATTTATTTGATGTTCAGTTCACTATTTTATTATCTTCAAGAGAATTATTCTGAAAAGACCGAAAGAAAGCCACATCACTACCAATAAAATCCACTACACACTTGTGTCTCTAGAGTCTTGTCGCAAAAGAAACATCACTCACCAAACTCCAATTACAAACTTTGCATCATCAAGTCCTCCGTTTCAATTCTAAACTGCAATAATAAAAGAATGTGCAAAATTACTTCTCAAAAAAACCTTCAATAAGTTATCCTAACGGTATGCAAACCATTCCCTTCATGACACTCACCTACATCGAGTCTATTCCATGTGTTACTGCTCAGCGCGGCCCGATAAATCCCGCTGGTGTTTGCTGCCGTGTAGACCCATTCCTTTTAAATTGTTCATCAACCTATCACGGACTTGCCATTATTTAATGCTCCAACCAATGAAGAGTCAGAATTTCGAGCCTACCTATTTAAGATTTCTAGTTTCCTCCGTGGTCCGCTATGCCTATTCAACCAATCACGAATTACGCTTCAGGAAACACTCCACCATTCCTTTTAAATTGTTCATCAACCTATCACGGACTTGCCATTATTTAAAGCTCCAACCAATGAAGAGTCAGAATTTCAAGCCTACCTTTTAAAATATTCTAGTCCCCTCCGTGGTCCGCTATGCCTTTCAACCAATCACAAAAGTTAATTGTGAATTACGCTTCAGGAAACACTCCACCAATGGCCACCTGCCTATTAATGTTACTCGTTTCCTCTCTGGTCCGCTGTACCTTTCGTCCAATTGCGAAAGTCCAATACCAAAAACACGCTTCAATAGCGACCAGCCCCCACGTATAACAAAACAAAATAATTCACTAGTCTAACATACCTATTGAGTTCCGAAATGTTAAAACGAAGCTGCGCAGGACATCCGTCACCGTTCCTTTTTACCTCGAAAGAAATAACACCAAAGGCTACTACGTTACGCATGTGCCCTCTACGGTCCACTTTCATTATCAAGATTTCAAAGTGGGCAGACAACCATCAATTTCCTGCTCCATACGCCCGACACCGAGGGCTACTCCGTTACGCATGTTCCCTCTACGGTCTGCTCATTATCTACATCCAATAGCGAAAGGCATTCTCAAAATGCACTGTAATGAGTCATTGAATAAATTTTTATATAAAACCCGACACTGTGTGATACACTTGAACATTTATAAATTAACGACATTACTACTTGCCTAAATATCTAATATTTCGAAATTTAGTCACTTTTAAGGTGTCTGTTTCCTGACAAGATTCTTAAATAAAAAATATCATATTAGAACAACTGGACCTCCATAACCCGAGGAGACGATCTAATTCAACCCAGAGTGGGAGAAATATATTCTATATCTACGTCATCCCTGCACATATACTGTACTGCTTTTACAATCCTCTCATCACTAGAACAATTATTATATCATAACTAGAATCGTTCCAACACCCAAGATTATTACCCCAGTGTGGCATCACATATAAATTATATTTTGCACATTTTATTACTATTTACAGAAAATAATGCAATTCATTGTCACTGTTCAATCCCTGTGATACTGTCCTGCATCTACTAATCCATTTAGCTTCTTGCTGCCTCAATGTACGTTCCCAATCACCACCCCTGACATGAGGTACAATTCTTTGTAAACCATGAAATTTAAAACCTGTTCTTAGTACATGATTATTCTGCATATGCTCTGGGTACTCCCATTAGGAGGGCAATAGGCAGATCAAATTAGGATAATATTAGATATGTACATATCATACAGTTACATGTTTAGAAATGATCATGAATTATATGTTTCTATTAAATGTTTTTAACGCAGGTCTTATAAGATTTTCTTATGTTTGAATAATTAATGTGGATAATTGGTATTTTTCATCCATCTTGATGATTGTGAACAGTGTAGAATGGATATAGGCAGGAGATGTTGTTCAATCAAGTTAAAGTAAAGATGTTACGTAATTTTTCGTGGTAGTATGAAGAAATATTGTGAATAGTATTTTTTGACTTATTTTTATTATATTTTTTTGTTTCATTATTTCAGCCCTGATGATGTCCTAAATAGGACGAAACGCGTTGGCTGATTCAGAAATTGAAGTTTTGATGTTAATGATGGAGTTATAAACAGAATTTGGGAATGAAAATCACACGTGTTTGAAATGAACTTTTGTGATATTTTCAATAAAGAAGAAGAATTCTTAATTGAATCAACTGCCTAAAGATTAATCATTACAAGGACTACAATAATTGATTGTTTTGATATTGGTGCTCCTTCTTTATAAAATGTATTATCTCTGTAAGGTTGGTTTTGATGCGGTGGACCATGAGGAGTGAGCACTAACATTCTTTAAATGTAATTTTATATATAGTTTTTGAATCAACTAGTGCGCTGTGGTACTAAGCCCTCACCGCTGTGGCTGTATAAGGAGTATTTTGCATTTTTGAAGGGCATTTGTTGCACAGTTGAAGTGAATCTAATATTTATATAGCGTGAAATAGTTTCGTTTGGTCTACATATCAAGATGGAGGATGATCGTGAGATATTGGCTGCGGAGCTTTTTGCACAAAGCAAAAAGATTGTAGGGGATACGAAAAAGGATTCCTCGAGTGGAAGTTTGAAAGTAAAATTTCTTAAATTAGAAAAATTGAGAAAAACAGAATTATCTAAGTGGTGGGATGGTATCACCCTTAAGAATTATATAGATCAGAAAAGAGTACCCAGGGGATTAAGAATTTTAATTTTTCCAACTTTTGACGATTTGGATGATGATTTGTTAAAGAGTGGGAGGACAATTTACACTCTTCCTCATTTTGCATGATGCATATATTGGTTAAAAATGCAGAAAGGAAAGTGGAGAAACTAAAAGCTCAAATATCAGACCTTGAAAAAGAGATAAAGGACATGAATTTACCTGAATTAACTGATAAAAATTACAGCATATTAAAGGACGTCATTAATAGACATCAGTTGCAAATTAAGGAGAAAAAGTTGAGTAAAATACGAAGAGATCAGAGAGATTATGAACAGGGACGGGTGTTCACTTTCGGCAGAGGCTTTGATGAGTCTTCTAAATCTAAGGTTATTGGGACAGTGGAAGCACCAGGAGAATTGAGCTCTGTTAATTACAGTAGCTCAAGCATTTCATCAATTGAGGAAGGGGGCGGATTGAACTCAGGGGGAATGAGACCAGCGAATACATCCTCTTTTTCCGAGGAGCTTCAACGCATAAAGAGAGGAAAGAAGAAAGTGGGAAACCAATTAGGAGGGGCAAGCGGAGGCATAGAAAATATAAGGATAGGCACCACGCAGCCAGGACAAATTGAGGAAGTAGTGAATGAGACTTTGGAGGCAGAATACAGGATACAAGGCATCAGACAGGATTCGGATTTAAAAGTTGTTAATTTGTCACATAGAGTGTTGAACTCTCATGAAATTTCGGTACTACAAAGGGGGCTATCTTTTTGTCCAAGTACAAAATGTAAATTTACGGATATTGAAATTGACTTGTTTAAGTTCGCAAGGAAATTGAAATTAAAAGTTTTTCTCAACTTATGATAAACCTCAGAGTGTTCATGTTATGACTGCACAATCTGATATTTCTTTAGCACATGTAAGGGATGTACAATTGCTTTTGTCCTTAACAGAGGGGGATGTATATAGTGAACAAGATATTACTTCTCTATTGAATATACCGGTTGATTATTCCTGTACTAGCGGTTTGAAACCTGCTTCTAAATTTATACCTCAAGGGTCGCAGTTTGCAGCCATTGATGTATTTGTTGAAAAAGTAATGGAAGATGTGCACAAATTTGAAGACCAATCGCTATCTGGTTATAACAAGATTAGGACTAAGGACAATTTATCCAAGGAAGAATGGTTAGCCATAAATAGTTTAAAGAATGACACCAGTATAGTGATTCGCAAGGCCGATAAAGGCGGTAATATTGTGTTAATGAACAGAGATGATTATAATTTGGAGATTAAGCGACAATTGAGTGATACGGATTGTTACCTTAAATTGAATTTTAATCCTATTAAGGACGCTAGCAACAGGATAAATGAAAGGTTATTCTCATGGAAGGAACAAGGGCTTATTGATGAGAAAGAATTTAGATATTTGAAGATCATTAATCCTGTCTCATCTTTTATATATGTTCTGCCTAAGATACATAAGTCCCTGCAGAACCCACCAGGGAGACCAATAGTTTCAAGTATAGGCAGCATTACAGAACATCTCTCGGAATTCGTAGATCTATTTTTAAAACCCCTAGTAACGAATTTGCCGGCTTACTTAAGGGATACTTTGGATGTGTTGAACAAATTGCAGGATCTGAACTGGGATGAATGTCTGAGCTTTGTGACTTTTGATGTTGTAGGATTGTATACTTGCATTGCTAATGATAAAGGAGAACAAGCTCTAAATTATTATCTAGGAAAAAGGAGTGCAAGTTTATTAGAACATTCTAAAATGATCATAGAAATGAGTTCGTTAATCTTAAAAAATAATTTCTTTATGTTTGAAGGAGATTGGTTCCAACAAATAAGAGGAACAGCGATGGAGTTCCAGGTTTGCTCCCTCTTACGCCAACTTATTTATGGGTTGGTTTGAGAGGGAGCATGCCTGGAGCAGAGGAGCTGCAGGATGGATGGATCAGATTTTGTTTTGGGGTCGCTTTATTGACGATGTTCTGGTGATCTGGAAAGGTTCGGATGTAGAGTTGCAAGATTACCACCAGTTTCTCAATAATAATGATTTTAATGTTACTTTGACGATGAATCATCATAAAACTAGGATAGATTTTTTGGATGTTGAATTGTTTGTTGTTGAAAACCAAATACATAGTAAATTATTTCGTAAAAAGACTGCCACTAACTCCATATTAAGGGCGGACAGTTCCCATCCCGCTTCTGTAGTGAAAGGCATTCCTTATGGAGAAATGATTCGTATTCGGCGAAATTCCAGTAGAGAGGTTGATTTCAATTGTGAAATGGATGTACTAGTACATAGACTGAGTAGTAGAGGGTACTCTAGTGGAAGTTTGGCACAAGCCAGATCACGTATACAACAGGTTAAAAGAGAGTCTACGCTGGTTCAAAAGGAAAGATGTCAGGCACAAGATCAAGTGTCATTTATCACTTCCTTTAGTGTTCATCATAATCAGATTTTTAAAATTTTGAATAAAAATTGGAGTTTGTTAAAAGGAGTACCAGGTCTTGTAGGAGTCATTTCAGAAAAACCAAAGTGGTATATAGGAGAGGTTCCACCATAGGGGAGATGATTACCAGGAATTATTTAGATCCATTGCGAACACAGGGGAGTAACTGGCTCTCAAGTCAACCAAAAGGGTTTTTTACTTGTGGCAGTTGTAATGTTTGTAATTTGGGCATAAATCGCATCAAGGAATTTAATTTCAATACTAAGAAAAAATACATTATCAAGGAGTTTATTAATTGTAACAGCATAGGAGTAGTATATGCACTCATTTGTGAATGTTCCAAAATCTATATAGGAAGTACTGAGCGGACTCTAAAAATTAGAATACAGGAGCACAGAAGAGCTGTGCGCAACAAAGATGAGAGTTCGCCATTATATCAGCATATGCAGAATAATCATGTACTAAGAACAGGTTTTAAATTTCATGGTTTACAAAGAATTGTACCTCATGTCAGTGGTGGTGATTGGGAACGTACATTGAGGCAGCAAGAAGCTAAATGGATTAGTAGATGCAGGACAGTATCACAGGGATTGAACAGTGACAATGAATTGCATTATTTTCTGTAAATAGTAATAAAATGTGCAAAATATAATTTATATGTGATGCCACACTGGGGTAATAATCTTGGGTGTTGGAACGATTCTAGTTATGATATAATAATTGTTCTAGTGATGAGAGGATTGTAAAAGCAGTACAGTATATGTGCAGGGATGACGTAGATATAGAATATATTTCTCCCACTCTGGGTTGAATTAGATCGTCTCCTCGGGTTATGGAGGTCCAGTTGTTCTAATATGATATTTTTTATTTAAGAATCTTGTCAGGAAACAGACACCTTAAAAGTGACTAAATTTCGAAATATTAGATATTTAGGCAAGTAGTAATGTCGTTAATTTATAAATGTTCAAGTGTATCACACAGTGTCGGGTTTTATATAAAAAAATTTATTCAATGACTCATTACAGTGCATTTTGAGAATGCCTTTCGCTATTGGATGTAGATAATGAGCAGACCGTAGAGGGAACATGCGTAACGGAGTAGCCCTCGGTGTCGGGCGTATGGAGCAGGAAATTGATGGTTGTCTGCCCACTTTGAAATCTTGATAATGAAAGTGGACCGTAGAGGGCACATGCGTAACGTAGTAGCCTTTGGTGTTATTTCTTTCGAGGTAAAAGGAACGGTGACGGATGTCCTGCGCAGCTTCGTTTTAACATTTCGGAACTCAATAGGTATGTTAGACTAGTGAATTATTTTGTTTTGTTATACGTGGGGGCTGGTCGCTATTGAAGCGTGTTTTGGTATTGGACTTTCGCAATTGGACGAAAGGTACAGCGGACCAGAGAGGAAACGAGTAACATTAATAGGCAGGTGGCCATTGGTGGAGTGTTTCCTGAAGCGTAATTCACAATTAACTTTTGTGATTGGTTGAAAGGCATAGCGGACCACGGAGGGGACTAGAATATTTAAAAAAGGTAGGCTTGAAATTCTGACTCTTCATTGGTTGGAGCTTTAAATAATGGCAAGTCCGTGATAGGTTGATGAACAATTTAAAAGGAATGGTGGAGTGTTTCCTGAAGTGTAATTCGTGATTGGTTGAATAGGCATAGCGGACCACGGAGGGGACTAGAAATCTTAAATAGGTAGGCTCGAAATTCTGACTCTTCATTGGTTGGAGCATTAAATAATGGCAAGTCCGTGATAGGTTGATGAACAATTTAAAAGGAATGGGTCTACACGGCAGCAAACACCAGCGGGATTTATCGGGCCGCGCTGAGCAGTAACACATGGAATAGACTCGATGTAGGTGAGTGTCATGAAGGGAATGGTTTGCATACCGTTAGGATAACTTATTGAAGGTTTTTTGAGAAGTAATTTTGCACATTCTTTTATTATTGCAGTTTAGAATTGAAACGGAGGACTTGATGATGCAAAGTTTGTAATTGGAGTTTGGTGAGTGATGTTTCTTTTGCGACAAGACTCTAGAGACACAAGTGTGTAGTGGATTTTATTGGTAGTGATGTGGCTTTCTTTCGGTCTTTTCAGAATAATTCTCTTGAAGATAATAAAATAGTGAACTGAACATCAAATAAATCGTTATGAATTTCTAATTTTGGTGAGTGATAGTTTATTATGGTTATTGGCACATTGGCACACTGGTTTGGACCAGATGTCTTTAAATGGTTTACGTTTCATTAGGTACTCTGGGTACTCCCATTAGGAGGGCAATAGGCAGATCAAATTAGGATAATATTAGATATGTACATATCATACAGTTACATGTTTAGAAATGATCATGAATTATATGTTTCTATTAAATGTTTTTAACGCAGGTCTTATAAGATTTTCTTATGTTTGAATAATTAATGTGGATAATTGGTATTTTTCATCCATCTTGATGATTGTGAACAGTGTAGAATGGATATAGGCAGGAGATGTTGTTCAATCAAGTTAAAGTAAAGATGTTACGTAATTTTTCGTGGTAGTATGAAGTAATATTGTGAATAGTATTTTTGACGTATTTTTGACTTATTTTTTATTATATTTTTTGTTTCATTATTTCAGCCCTGATGATGTCCTAAATAGGACGAAACGCGTTGGCTGATTCAGAAATTGAAGTTTTGATGTTAATGATGGAGTTATAAACAGAATTTGGGAATGAAAATCACACGTGTTTGAAATGAACTTTTGTGATATTTTCAATAAAGAAGAAGAATTCTTAATTGAATCAACTGCCTAAAGATTAATCATTACAAGGACTACAATAATTGATTGTTTTGATATTGGTGCTCCTTCTTTATAAAATGTATTATCTCTGTAAGGTTGGTTTTGATGCGGTGGACCATGAGGAGTGAGCACTAACATTCTTTAAATGTAATTTTATATATAGTTTTTGAATCAACTAGTGCGCTGTGGTACTAAGCCCTCACCGCTGTGGCTGTATAAGGAGTAATTTAGGAAAAGTGTCGCATCGCTGGGGGAAACCAGCGATGCAACACTTTTCATAGCGCCATCCTTGCGACACTATGGATGCGCCATATTTACTGTACGGCCCTCCATGTCGCAAGGATTTACAGATACGTCAGTATTCCTGACGTATCTGTAGGCCCAAAATTGATTCATTGCTGGAGTGTGTCTGAAAACAGACGCAACTCCAGCAATGTATCCTTTCAGATGGGGCAAGCCCCATGTGAAAGGGCCTGTGTCAGTCTGCGTAAGTCTTACACCTGCAGTGAGGCAGGCATAAGGATTTGACGCAGTGGCGTCCTAGAAATGTCGCAGTAAAATCTCATAGATTTCACTGTGACACTTCTACTGACCCTGCATACATTATACCTGACGCAGGTATAATGTAGCGCAGGGGTTTACAAAGTGACGCATCTGCTTAGATGCGTCACTTTGTAAATATGTTGCACTGTGGTGCATATTTTACACCACAGGTGCGTCACAAAAAGTGATGCACCAGCGGCCCAAGGGGCTCATAAATAGGCCCCTCTAATTTCTCTCTTAGATTATCAAAGGACTAAATGAATCCCATAAGTCAAGGCAAGTCCTTGAATACTTAGAGGCCGATTACGATGTTGTCAGGAAGGGCATTCTAAAGCCTTCCGGAGTCGTACCTTCATGTTGACTCGTACTCGGCTTCGGTTTTCCCCAGTGACGCATTACGATGCCCGAAACCCATTAGTTAGCGACAGACTCGGTTACCTCGATTCTGGATGGATATTCCCAACTAAACGCCTTCGGAATCGTTCAATGGAGCCATCTGGAGCTACTTCCGAGGTCCGATTCCCACCGGCCAAGTACGATGCGTACTTCCGATGCGCCTAATCGGTCGCCACAACCAACGCGTCAGAGCTTTCGAAAGGGGAGTATTTAAAGTCTTCTTCACGCCACAACACGATTCCTGTGACCGAGACTGTGCAGATATGGATCCCATTGTGCATGTCCTGCCTCTACAGTATGTCTACGTTGAATACTACAACCCCAACTGACGCGGTTGTCGCAGACGGTAAGTTAGACACCTACCCCTACAGAAGAACGCAACTACCCCGCGAAAGACAACACTAGAGAAAGGGCAACTACAGTCATATTGGGTGTGGGGGTGAATACTTCCAGCAATGTCTTGGCAATTTTAGGGGGGGGGGGCTAATACTGCCATCAATGTACAGGCAATTTGGGGTTTGGGGGTTAATATCCCCAGCAATCTAGAGTCAATTTGGGGGTTGGGGGGCAAATACCCCCAGCAACGTTGAGCCAATTTAAGGGTTTGGGGCTAATACCCCCAGCAATGTAGAGCCAATTTGGGGGTTGAGGAGCAAATACCCCCAGCAATGTTGAGCCAATTTGGGAGTTGAGGGGCAAATACCTCCAGCAAAGTTGAGCCAATTTGGGGGTTGGGGGGCAAATACCCCCAGCAATGTTGAGCCAATTTGGGGGCTAATACCCTGAGCAATCTAGAGTCAATTTGGGGGTTGGGGGCAAATACCCCCAGCAATGTAGAGCCTATTTGGGGGTTGGGGGGCTAACACTCCCAGCAATGTGTAATTGACCAATGTAACTGAGCATTATGGCCGACGCCCGGTGGAGCTGCCAGACAGCTATAGAGGAGATCGGCCCTGGTTCTTCCCCTTGGCCGTCACCTACCCAGCCGGACATTGGACACAGTTTCTCCCAGCCTCCCAGTTTTGTCTCCTTCCTCCCCCTCCTCTGACCAATTTACCTTAACACTGCTTTTTTATCCTATGTTTGTTTATGCTTTGTAACAAATGTAACTTGTAACCTGTAATTCACTGATCCTCATGTAAAGCGATCTGATACCTACGGGTCTAGCCAGCGCTATATAAAACTCAATAAATAAAAAAATTAAAAAACTGGTGATCATGCAAAGTGCCTCAATACCTACAGTTGGAGTACAAGCTGCAGAAAATTACCAAAAAACAAAGCCAAAGGTCACTTTGAAGGAAATGCATTCTCACACTGTGGCAGCAAACGTAACTGGCAACTTTAAGGAATGGGCAGAGTGGAGATGTTGGGGCTCTAGGGACTGTTGAAAAACAAACAAAGCTCACCATCTAGTAAATGCCCCTTAAAAACCTGGAAAATGCTCGGGTGCTGATGCAGAAAGACGACAGACCAGCCACCCACAGCAGCTCAACGACTGTATGTGTGTGTGGGGAAGCTGTCTCAGCCTGGGCTGACACACATGACAGGGGGGGCTGAAGCCCATTGAGCCCTGTGCGTGTTGAGTCCAATCAGAAACTGTTCTGTATAGGCCTGGATTGGCTATGTGGGAAATCGGGCATTGGTCGATGGGCCGGTGCACTAGACTAACCTGGGGGCCACGGTTTGGGGGCCTTTGTAAACCACACCAAGAGATTGACTCACTTTCCCAGTCCCCACCAGGCCACAGCAATGTGGTGCCAGTATCTTGTCCGCTCACCAGCTGTGCTGCAAATTGAGGCTGGGGGCCAGATAAGGAGCATACTCACCCTGGCACCCTGCCTTACATGCCTTGCCAGAAGCAGTGTCATCTCCCCCATCCGCCCATGACTTTCAGGGCATGGCAGGTGCAGGGAGGTTGTGTTGTATGTAGGGGCCTTGCAGGGAGGCAAGTCTCATTTGGCCAGTCTAAACTACCCCCCCTCCTTGATCAGCAGCAGTGTGCCTTTTTGAAACCTCCCTTGACAGGTAAAAGCACAGAGGCTGCAATGAAAGTGATGATCACAGAATGTGTGCCAATTACTCTCTGAGTGCCCAGGCATCATTGTGATCCCAATCCGAGCATGGGTCCATAGCATGCTGTGTATGACCAATGAGAGAATGTCATCATCAGGTAGGTTCACTTAGCCCGCTAAATACTAGGAGAAACACATTTGATGGTGGAACAGGAATTGCCATAACCACACATATGTATGTATCACAAAGTTAATGCATGAGTCCACCACAACACACACTGATACACTGCAGGGCAACAGAACTGCAATGTACTCACAAAATTATGACATTGTGATGCATCTGTTTACAAAAGCCCAGAGGATACTGGCCCAGACAACACACTACTCCACAGACCCAGCCACTCAGTACTGATTTTTGTGCCTCCCACTACAACGTAGAAGTGGTTGTGTCACAGTCATTTGTAGACAAAATCCTTCTTGGTTTGGAGAGAAGCATGGACCAACAACAATGTAGGATACAGTCACCATGTGTGGACTGGAGGTGCTGCACACAACTCCCAATCTGTATGTGTACACGGTCATCTTCGGAGAATGTCATTCATGGCAAGACTGCATCTAGCTCCTCAGGCTGTAGTGTGTGCCGCAAAATAATAATCCCATTTTGAATGTGCTGATTGTGTCCTGCAGAGTAGTAGGAGTACACATGAGTCTCAGGTCGTAGGATCCACCAACAGTTATTGGAGGCTCTAGTGCACAGCCTATTGTGTAAGATAAGCTGCCAGCACTGGTGAGGATGCCGGGGGAGGTGGCTCAATCTGTGGCTCACAAACACAATCGACATAGCCATCCTCAAGCCAGGGGATATAGGTACATCTTGTGAGGATGAAGGATATGTGCAGAATGAAGTCTGCTTTGTCCACATTTGGCACTGAAACACTGTCTCCAAATCTATGAAAACATCAAGGAGACCTTCAACAAAGACATATTGCCCTCAGGCTCTAGGGCAGTGTTTAAGGGGCAAAATGGGAGCCCTCATGGACACACACAAGGGCTACCCTTGCCAAACCAGATTGGAGGTTCCAAAATATTGACAATGCTAACACTTATGGAACTCAGTGTACTGTTCCAGTGTCACATGTGAGTTTGCTTACAGTGCAATGTGTTATCCTTCAACACAACCAGAGATATCATCACCACAAGTCCACTCCCTTGGTGCCGCCATACCTTGGATATTCAAAGACAGAATGCCATGAATATCCATGCGTGTGTAGTCTACTGGGAAGTGTGGGTATGAGTTTCTGGAATAGTTTGACCCCAGGTGGCACAACAACACACATCCTTGATTTTTCACTTGAGGGGGCTATAGCCCTCTAAGCAATGGACTGCTATCCAATGTTCCGGCATCATGACATTACAATATAAGCGATCACCACCTCCATTCCAGGGCAGTATCCAAGGGCAAGAATGACCAATAACTGACTACAACTACCAACAAAGGGTAACATGCCACATGTGCCCACACATATCTCAGACAAGGCAAGGCTAGGTGGAGGCTACTTGTCCTGTGATGCCAATAGGACTTGCATATGACAGTATACTCAAAGTGGCCATTAAAACAATCAGCCATGAACATCCATTGGCAGACAGCAAGCTGCAGCAAACACATTCTGCATCTTCATATTTAATCTGGCTACTGTTTTTGCCCACTTACATACACATAAACATTTCAACATAACCACAGGGTCTGCATGAACTCTACTTGTGTGGGTATGACCCCTCTCACATCCACTTCAAAGTACATTCTCATCTCTCAAAACTGTCATACACACAAGCACATCATAAGCCCCCTCTGGTGCAGCTAGATGGAAAAGCATGTCTGCCCCACAAGCTCCCGCCTTGGACTCAAAGGCTTCCAACTCGATTCTTACAATCTCACATTGGTGCTGCCCTTCTCACATCCACACCTACATTCACAGCACCACTCTTTATCACTATGTACACAACACCTCTCACATACATGACATGCACACAATGTACTGTACTCATCCCCTCCGCAGCAGACGTCAAACGTAACATGTCAAATGGACCACTCTCATCACCAGTTGCACCCTCAGTAATGTCTTGGACTGCACTCATGTCACAACGTGCAGCATCACAGCCCATTCTGACATGTACACTTCACACATCACCACATCTCACAAGACACTTACATTGCTCAATGAATATGTACTCAGTCATTCACATATCACCATACACCCACCCTACTCTGCTCAAGTTGTACAGATTGTCATTTCTAAAACAGATGCATCTACAGATTCAAACACAACATACATCAACTATACAACACCTCACATTTCACCGTTCAGCACCCCAAATGACACAACTGGTGTATACCCTTTACATACACTTATCCACTTTGTTACATATGACAAGTTTAACCTTGTCTCACTGTGGCCCTGTCACATCCACATATGACTTCCATGATCAATAACCCCATTGACTTATGCACATTAACAACTATCTTTACTAAACAAAGAGAGAGTAAGGGTAATTCGTTGGGAACAAACTCCCAGTCCCCTAGGGTCAATATATCAAAAAAACAAAGAGGGAGTATCCCCAGGACTCAGCGTCCTAGTTATTTTGAAGAATAGAGAGCAACAGTAAAAAAATTCTTTCTTTATTTTTGAAACCCCTCACTCACCCACCTAGTTGGTGACATGCTTCATCATCGGGGTCCACCCAAGTAGCCGAATGCCACTTAGGTGTGCTTCAACGCCTGAAATACAGCGGAGCTGTTTTTTTTTAATAATGTGAAGAACAAAGTGTAAGTGAATTAAAATTGTCTTTGTTTAATTCCCTAAGATTTTTATTTGGAGCAACAAGGAAAATATTAGGAAACTAATTGTAGTTTCGCCCCATGGACACCGTGGGGGGGCAGGTCATAGATGCATTAAACTGTGACCGTCGAGCCCGCCCGAGAACCTAGAGTGTGGCCTCACGGAATCCCGAAGATTAATATTTTCCTCCCCCCTTCATCGAAGGTTGTAACGTTGCCTAACCGTAAGTACACGGTCTGGCGATTTGTGTAACCAGAGATGGGTGCGCCTTAGCGTGCGTAGACCTCCCGGTTTACACTTTTGGTCCTGACGAAAACCCAATATTAACATTAAGTGGTTGAAACATGTTGACCGACATTTTTTTCACTTACACACTGGTACTTTTTGGTCAATAGAGCCATTTTAAGTATCTCACTTGGTTTTATATTTTGTCTTGTTGCTCCAAATAAAAATCTTAGGGAATTAAACAAAGACAATTTTAATTCACTTACACTTTGTTCTTCACATTATTCAAAAAAACCAGCTCCGCTGTATTTCAGGCGTTGAAGCACACCTAAGTGGCATTCGGCTACTTGGGTGGACCCCGATGATGAAGCATGTCACCAACTAGGTGGGTGAGTGAGGGGTTTCAAAAATAAAGAAAGAATTTTTTTACTGTTGCTCTCTATTCTTCAAAATAACTAGGACGCTGAGTCCTGGGGATACTCCCTCTTTGTTTTTTCATTAACAACTATCCTCACATATTGAAAATGCCCTGTTACAGTCATTTCTCACAATAGTGCCACAGACTAGAGCTCTCATCACCTGCCAGAATCTACCCTTGTCTAGCTGGTTATACCCCTATCACATCTACCTAGTCCTACCATACCTTGCACAGGATTTAACCTGTCTAACAAGCTTGCGTACTCTGATTCACACCCCCGCATGTAAAACCACTCACATTCGGACAATGTGGATACTTCACGTCTCATACACAAGAACTGCCTATGAACTTAACTCATACCTCACACTCTCTGACAATGGACTTGGTATAACCATTTTGGGTATGGTAGTATAATCCTTAATGGTATGTACAGGAATAGGGAGGGACTCAGACTTTTTGGGAGTTTTTTTTTTGGTGCGGGAGGTACTGGACTGGGCTGGGGAAGTATGGGTTGGTGGAGGGGTTTGGGCTTGGATTTGCGGGGGCGTTTGGGCTTTTCTTTTTCGAGGGGGCGGGAGGTTTAGATGTCATGGCCGTGGGGGTGGGCTGCCTCTTCTTCTTGGGAGGGGGTTTGGATGGGTCGGTAGGGAAGAGGCCAAGGTCGCAGAGGTATAGTTTCTGGACAGAGGGGGGAACAGGAGAGGCAAGGGTAGGTGTGGTAGAGGCAGGGGGTTCTGAGGTCTGCGTAGTGTCTGTGGATGCATGTGTGTAATCTGGTGGTATGTCCCTGGTGGTGAGTGTGCTGTCTGTCTCCTGAGTGTGCATGTGTGTGGGTTTGTCCTTGTGTCTGTGTGTTTGTGTGCTGCGTGTAGCTGTTGAGGTATGTGCATGTGTATGTTTGCGTGTGCTTGGGTCAGGGAGGGTAGTTGGGACTGTGGATGGGGAAGAGGCAGGAGGAGGGAGGGCCTGCTGGTGCTGGAATACCCTCCAGGAATGATACCATTTGGGTCAAATGATTGGTATGCACCTGGAGGACATTCAGCACTGCTGTCTGCCCCACAGAGATCTGCCTCAGGATGTTGATGGCCTCCACACTGAGGGCAGCAGGGAAGACAGGGGCAGGGGGTGAGGTGCCTGGCACAAAGGAGATGGGTCCCCTGCCACAAGAGAGGCCACGGACACTGGGCCTGGGAGCACTAGGGAGGGTGGAGAAGGGAGTGGTGGTGGTGGACTCCAATGTTGAGGAATCATTCCCTGTCTCCTCCACCACCACAAGGGAGTCATCACTGGAGCTGGACAGGTCGTCAGATGCTGCAGATGTTGTTGCAGACCTGCCCTCAGTGTGGCTCCCCTAAACCTCTGCGCCACTGGATCCCTCCACATCCCACTCCGCACTGGGCCCAGACTGGCAAACTGCTCCCCCTACATCCGTGGCACTGCCTCCTCCGCTGGCCGGTGCTGATGCTGTGAAAAAAAATGAAAAAGAAACACATAAGTCATCTGTATGTAGGACATGAGAATAAGATTTGTATTGTGAATGCTTAGACGGAATTGAAAATGCCAATAAAGTCTGTTTAAAAAAAAAAAAAAGTCATCTGTATGCACTTGACACATAGGTAACATCACAAATCTTCACAGTTCAAACAACTACATCATTTTGACTAGTACTATTGTCTCTTGATACATTTACATACATGGCACTTGTCAGTCTGCAGGTTAACCATTGCTCCCTCACACATGATGTTATCTGCAACATTGGGTGTATCAACATCAAATGTCACAACCACAATGCCAACTACTTCAATCTGTAGCAGGTGATGTATCGTCTTTTGCACCTGTCTCGTGTCATGACATTCCTGTCTCATCTGGTGCAAGGAAGCTTAGAGCTCACAATGGGAATAGGATTCACACAATTGAATTGAGACATGGTATCCATTCTGCAATCCCTAGTCATCAAATTGGGAACCATTAGCTCTAATGTCACAGGTCAAATGACTTCCTTGTCATACTTTAAGGTGGCGTAGTCATTGCATGAGTCATGTCACACAGATAACCGTGATTGTGCTAATTTGTCCTGGAACTCAGGCTCTCTCATGTCGGGTCACACATCTGACTCTTATTGTCGATTCACCAAGGTAGTAGGCATAGCTAGGGTGAGAGGCCCGTGGCCCATGGTCTTGTGTCATCTATGCACAGTGTCATGAAGATGAATCAGAATGTTGTGCACATTGTAAACAGCGCACCTTTTTCAGATGTGAACAATGGTCAACACACTTCCAAGTATGATGACTGCATCTTCACAATGCTTCTGGTGGATCACCATGCCACTGGCCCGTCTGGGTGCATTGTCTGTACAGACTATTAGTACTGAATCCCCATTCTTCATGAGTCCGGTCAACACTGTGTATCAATCCTGTCTAGGCTGCAGAAGTCCCCATTTGTATGGCCCAATTCTGAATGTCCCACACTTCTATTAGACATATTGCACACTTTTAACAGCTTACATTGCTCTTCTTTCCCATCTCATTTTGTTGACTTACTTCAAAATGATGCATATTTTACACCTCTCAGGCTGACAGTGATGCATCATACACAAGGTTTACAAAGCCCCAAGTATGTATAGTCAACAGCATTTACACACATATCAACTGTTGTGAATGTGTATCTAACATCATCCCTCACATTTTCAGCCATGTTTCAACCATTGACCACCTGTGTTTGTCAATGAATGGCATGCGTTGTCACTGTTACAGAGTCAGACACATGGACTCACTCTTTTGAATGGAGAAAATGGAATCTTCCACACAATCATGTGACAGGCCAGTGTGACAGATGACCAGAGTTAGCATACCTGTAATTTTTCCATGGGATACATTTGATTACACTGACCACCATGGCTGGTACCTAACATTGGCACAATGAGCAAACAAAACTCACCAAGGCCTCAACATTGATGTCACCTGCTGCAGGGATGTATAGCATGGCCTTATCACACTTGTGTGCTCCAATAAGAACACACTTCACAGATTTGTTAAAACCACACTGAGAACAGGTCATATATTAGTCAATGTGCATCACTCCAGAAGGTTACCTCCATGCACATATTGTAATATGTGCTCATCACATGAGCATGGCACTACTGCCACTTCCCTGAACATGACTGACTCACATGTGCCTGATGAAAGGGACATAACCGAGCATCGAATTATCCTTGTGCATATGCATTTTACAAAACTGAACAGTGGGTGTGGCTGACTTACAACCTGTAAAAGGGGCAGCAGGCTAAGATACTGTAACATGCATATTTAACAAAGGTGTGCGACAAGGCACATACTCACCCCCTCCTTGCTGCTGTGTGGCTTTCAACTGCCCATCCAGGTCAGGGAAGACCACCGCTAGGATGCGGAGCATGTGGGGAGTCAGGGTTCGGCGCCCACCCCTCTTGCCTGGAAGTGACAGGCCCAGCTGGACTTCAGTAATCTTCTTGGTCCAGCCATGAAGGTCCTGCCACCTCTTGCGGCAATGACGGACGCGCCGAGTTTCCAACCCCACGGAGCGCACCTTCCGGGCGATGGTCCTCCACAGCTTGGCCTTCTCATGGGCGTTCACCTGTAAGGATGACATGGTGACAGACCCTTAGTTCACATGCAACATGTTTTTGAGTCAGACACCTGTACACATTGGTCATGGTCAGTTTGGCAATGATGTCTTAGGGCTAGGCAATTGGCATTATGTGCAATTGTCCTGTGTTCAATGATGACTCCGTCCCATGAGAACAGTTCTAAGATGTTTACCCCAGGACACACACTTCTACAGCAGTGTACCTGCCCAAAACAGTTGTCTATACACTATTAACCTTACAGAAAACAGTTTACATGCTTGCCAATGAGATTTCTAATGGTAGTATAGCATGGTAATTGCACCTGTCCAATGAAAATGCAGTATGATCATCACTCACCTGCTCCTCTGGTTTGCCATTCAGCTGGCTGTAAAGTGGGAGGAGGGTGTCCAACAGGGCCTTGTTCTCCTCCTCGCTGAAAGCTGAGGCCCTGTCCACTGTACGTGCCATAGTAGCTCCCAGAGGATGTGGACACAGCAGCAGAGAGATGGGGAGGTTCTAGGTGATGCAGGTAGTGCAGGCAAGTGAAGGCTCTAGAGAACAGACAGACATATCTGGACAGCAGAGGCGGTCTTAATTCCATGCGGCCAAAGCGATAGGTTCGCGTCGGTCGCATTTTCCGAATCGGTCCAATGCATTACATTGCTTGCAGCCGGCACACCTACTGCCACATTCAAAAACTCATCATCGGAGTGCGATTGACTTTGATACATTGGTAATGGGAGGTTACCGAGTCGGTTTGCATGCGATGAGGGCACGATCCAAAACGTGCGTCTGTCACCATAACAACTATCAGCCAATGGCTGTGACAGAACCGGTTAGGATGCGGCTACCGCGACCTTTGAATACTCACCCGCGTCTGTCACCATAACACCTTGCAGCCAATGGCTGTGACCGAATCGGTTAGGATGCGGCTACCGCGTCCTTTGAATACTCACCCGCGTCGGTCACCATTACAACTTGCAGCCTATGGCTCAGTCAGAATCGGTTAGGATGCGGCTACCGCGTCCTTTCAATAATCGGTCAGCAGGGCAGGCACTCCTGTAATTGATGTATTTTTGTGCATTACATGTGTGGAGACAGTTTTTTCATGATGAAATGGACCTTTAAATTAATAGCTCACACTCCCATGAGGAGCTTACTTTGAGGAGCACATGACACACTGTTTTTGACTCTAATACCAACATAAAACAAAACTACTCCTTTTACCCTCCTAGGCTTGGTCACAGTGCCAAAGAGTTTTGGGGCATATACAAGTGTTTTCTTTACATATTCACTGCATTTCAGTACTGTGTGACCCAGTGTGCAATCTGTGAGATTTCTGACTGTAAATGTTGAGTGTTGAAGTCATGGATAAAGCATTTACCTTTGAATGAGTAGACCGTGACATAATGCAGCCACATCAGCTTGTGTTTGTTATGTGAATTACTAGTGTATCTTTGTGTCCCAGACTTCAGTGGATGATGGCGTCATACATGCAACACCTACATTGTTCATGTTTTGTGTATGTGATTGTATCTGCTTTACAGACATGACAACATGACAGTGTCCACCCTGTGACAGTGGTGTGTATGGTTATCATTGTGAGACAATGTGGGTATCATGTGTCCCACATATCTGGCATTACATGATCATATTGTGGGTACCTCTCAACCATGTAATTGTTTTCACAAACCTATATCTTGGGTTATTTGGTGGGGAATTGTGGAGTATGTGATGCTTGATCACATGAACGCATACAGACAGTAGAGACTTTTTACACTACAGCACTCTAATTGCTGTGTCACCATACCTTGGTAACATGTCTGGGAAGGGTACTAATGCTGTGATATGTATCTAAGGTCAGCCTTTTTCATTGAAATGTGTATTTCCAATGTTCTGTACCTTTAGGTGTGTTCAGATTTCATGATCAGTTTGTCTCAATGCATGCTGCTTCGTACATTGTAAACTAACACCAACTCTGTTTACACTCTACACTTAGGTATTGCAGACGACCTCCAGTCTACAGGCCCTTTCCCGACCTCCAGACCATGGAAGAATGGGACACGATTAGGAGATACTGTTTCACCAGGCCAATTATTGAGGAGTTGTCTGAGCAGTTGGCACCACATTTGCAGCCTGGTCACACATATCCTACTGCGCTGATCCCCAAGGTGAAGGTGATGGCAGCCCTACATTTCTTTGCCATGGGTTCATTCCAACACACCGTGGCAACATCAGGTGGAATGTCCTAGGCAATGTTCAGCCATGTACTTCGGGATGTGTTGGAGGCATTGCTACATTACCTGGACCTGTACATTAAGTTCCTGACACCTGGAGAGTTGACAGACATCTAGGGGTAATTCTATGCCTTGGGACGGATACCACATGTCATTGGCTCTATTGATGGCACCCACGTTGCTTTGATCCCACCACAAGCAAATGAGCAGACATACCGACACCGCAAACATTACCACTCGAACAATGTCCAGGTGGTATGTCTGGCTGACATGTTGATCTCCCACATCTGCGCACGTTTCCCTGGCTCTGCACATGATGCCTACATCCTGAGCAACAGCGTCATCCCCCATTTGATATCTCAGCTGCAACCTGACTGGGCCTGGCTTGTTGGAAGGTGATGTTGTATGTTTATGTTGTGGTGTGTGTTGATTGTATGTCAGATAGGGCTCTGTTGCCAAACAACTGAAGTCTTTTCTGTGTTCAATGTAGGAGAGTCTGGAAACCCCAACCAGCCTTGGTTGCTGATACCACTCCGTAACCCTGTCACCCCTGCAGAAGTGTGGTTTAATGAGGCCCATGGTAGGACCAGGCAAGTGGTGGGGCAGACTTTTGGCCTACTGAAGACCCGATTCCGCTGCCTGGATCGCACAGGAGGAGCCCTCCAATATGCTCCATTGAAGGTGTGCAAGATCATCACTGCTTGCTGCATGCTCCACAACCTGGCTAAAAGGAAGGCAATACCTCTCATACTGGATGACGGAGACCAGCAACCACCAGCGAGGGAGGAACCAGGACTGAGACATGTTGCCAGTGGTGATGAGGAGGAGGGCTTGGATTTGCGACCACAGCTCATCCACAACTTTTTCACATGAGTGTAAGTATGCAATGAGAGGGGGTGACAAACCCCAATTGTTTGTTTGTGTGTTGCTGGTGTACAATGTGTATGTATGTGTGTGAGTACATGATAATTGGCATGATCTTTTTCGATGAAATTGTTCAATTAAGTTTGCAGGTTAACATGTACAGTGCTAACATGAATCCTAGCTAGTGTTCACACAGACAATTTTGTGCTTTTGATGACATTCTCTGCAAAATTGGGCCAACTGATTCATGAGTTCCTGACTCTGTTCTGTTTCTCCTTCCCAGGGTACTTTGCCTTGTCGTCTGCAGACTTGTGACCTCACCAGACCCATGATGCAGTGACATATTCCAGCACTGAACTGTTGCGAAAATCCCTGGCATGCACTAATGTCTGACCTGATGGTCATTTTTTGTTCCTTTGTGCATTATGACACAGTGTGATGTGATCTGATTTTGTGTGAAGGCGCCAGGTTGTATCTGGAGAATGAACCTGTGTTCCACATTGAAGTGTGCCTTGTCTGTTTTCACACATCCAAAGGTTATTTAGAAACAAAACATGTACCATGATGATCTGGTTTGCTGACAATGATTGTTGATTGTGCTTTCAAATAGTGATATTTTTGTAGACAGTAGACTTAAATTGAATCAGTACCATGTGCTACGGGTTGTGTGATAACCTGGGTGTGTCTATCTATCATGCTGTGACAAGGTACATTTATTCAAAGCCATTAGTTGACATTTTGGAAGTGACTTCTTGCCAATGTTGTTGACACTTTCTTCTTAGTGATTTTGTGCATCATTTCAATCTGTACATTTGGGAATATAAGTCACGACATGAGCAAGTATTTAGTGAGAAGTGATTTATTTTAGTGCATGAAGGTGGTAGATCATTCCACATAATGGCGGAGTGCTCAACAAAAAAAATAATCAGAGTGCAGATAGGAGTTGGTAGTGTTTGTAGAAGAAGTCTTCAAAAGTAAGTCCACAGTTATTTGAGTCCAAAGTCCAACTTAGACCCTCCATCCAATGTGGAACAGTTCAATGAGAGTCAACAAAGTGAACACTTGGCACACAATGGAGGATATCAGGGGCAGATGTGTCACTTCCTGGGGGTGATGCATTGCCATCTGTCTCTCAAGGATTCTTCCTCGGACGACCCTTTCCACGTTTTGGGGGGGACTCTCAGGTGACCCTCAGGTGCAGGCAGCAGTGGTGCCGGGGACTCCACATCCCTCCCTGTGGCTTGCTGATGTTGATGCACCGAATGTTGTGGGCACACAGGGAGGTGTGGTCATGTTGTTGGCAATCTGGCGGAGGCAGGTGAGAATGTCCCATTGCACTGAAGTCCTGTCATCCATTTTATTCAGGAAACTGTCCAGTTTTTGATTTTGTGCTGCTTGCAGTTGTTCAATGTTGCTTACGATCCCGACGACTTGGCCAAATTCTCCCTGGCAACCCTTGTTTCTGATGAGGATCCAGGAGAGGTTTGGGTGCTGCTCATCATCAGCACCAGCTGCATGACGGCCCAGGTCCCCACGGCCCCTCCCACCACTCCTACCCACCCGAGCAGGCCCAGTTGGTAGTGGCACAGTCAGCACTGAGCCTCCTTCCTCGTTGACAGGGGCGTTATTGTCCGCCAACTCCAGAGTGCCCTGTGTTGCTGTGCTGTCGGTGGTGGCTCGGTCTGCTGTGTATGTCAGTGTAGGGGTCGGCTGGGTGTTGTCTGCTGAGGTGGGAGTGGTCGTAGAGGATCCTGCTGTAGCCGCTGCTGGTGCTGTGGGCCGACCCATACCTGATGTGCCAGGTCGTTCCTCATCATCCAAGGATTGTTGAGAGACATCTGCGCCAGAGAGCTCCTGGTCGACCAGAGTCTGGGACTGGCTGTCCTGGTTGGTTCCAGGGGTATTCCCAGCTCACCCTGTGGGTACATAAAAGACACAATGATTGATGTGAATGTCCACAGCCCCTCAAATCATGCCCATTACATAGGCTACTGAACCTAATGATGAGTTAATATACATAGATTGTCCTCCTTCAGCCATGATGCTGGCCTATGTTTTTGGTAGACAATGTAATTCAGACAAGATGGGGATTAATGAACATGCAATTAAAGGAGTATACCCCGAGAAAAGAAGGAATCAGCGAGGTACAGAGAGGACGAAAATGAAAGGGAAAAAGTTATTCCTTAAAAAAGACCCCTCACTCACCAACCTAGTTGGTGACATGCTTCATCATTGGGGTCCCACCCGAGTAGCCGAATGCCACCCGGGTGTGCTTCAACACCTGTTTACAGTGGAGCGGATTTTTTGTTCACAACGATAGTGCAAGTGAGTGAGCAAGTGAATTAAAAATGTCTTTATTGTTCTCCCTAAAGTTTAATGTGGAGCAATAAGACAAGATTAAAAACAAGATGTGATACCTAGACAGGTTAGATTGACCTAAGGTATCTATATAAAGTGGTGGTTGTGGTGGTCTACATGTTTCAACCTTTCAAGGATATTACTAGGTTTTCTTCAGGACCTATGTGAAGACCCGAGAGGTATGCACACGCTAAGGTGCACCCGTCCCTGGGTCACATATGAACCATGCTGTGTACTTACGGTATGGGAACCTTTCAGCCTTCTGTAAAAGGTAAATAATCTGAAAGACAAATAAACAACAACGTGTGGCAATTGCAGTGTGTGCCATCTAACAACTGCAACAAAAACCCTAAATCTGGAACATGGAAAGGTTTGGACACAAAGGGCGCACACTAACTGCAACAGCATGAATGTTGTCTAACTCATAACATGCCCAAGTGGCCTACAATACGTGGGTATGACTGGTAGGAAAATAAAACAAAGGATATGTGAGCATCGTAGCACAATCAGGTGCAAAAAAGTGACTACTAAACTCACTGAGCATTTCCTCCAGGCAAACCACACTACAAATGACATGAGATGGACAATAATAGAAGTAGTCAGAACCAGAGAACAGACTCAACAGCGCCTAATTGAAAAAGAACAATGCTACATATAAAAATGGGCTAAATGATAGTATCCCGTGGAACTCCTTGAAGCAGAGGTAAATTGTCAACTTTGTCTACCTCGGTATAAAGGAACTTTCCATGCCCGTTTTTCTGCCATTGTTGATTTGCTAGAATTTGATTTGCTGGAATATGTTTTCACAATATGTTTTTACAATTCATTTCCATGCCTTGCATGCAGGCAGACACTAATCCTGATCATGTTGTCTCCCAGTACAAGGTTTGAGACTGACTCGTCTCTAATAATCCTCCTTTGACAACATCTTTTCTAATTGGTACACAATTGATACACCTATTCGAAACGTCCATTTCATTTCTGACAGCTTGCGCTAATATTACACTGGAGGCTTAAGGCTGTTTTCCTCCGCACACTACGGTGAAATTGACCCGTCCTTAGCCACGCCCCGTCTACGTCACCACGTGATCACGTGACAACGTCACGCGTCACGTTCCAGGAAGTACACCGATTCCAATCCGACTTAAAAACCGCTGGTACAAGCACTGTGGAATCCTCGGGTCTCCGTGCAGGGTGTCTCTCCAGGTTTGAAGGCGGGTGGCATGGTTTGACGAAGTGAGTATGAACCAAACGCGGGTGGGCTCCACTTGGCCACAATTGCAAAGAAAAGGTATGTGACTTAAATCCGCAATGTGACTTTATGTTTTACGCCTACAGCGTGTGACTATAACCAGCGTCCCCCACGGTCTCCATGAGGCGAGACAGAATTTAGTCTCTAGTAAGCTTGATTCCTGGTTCCCCTCTTATATGTTTGTCAGTCTGTTCACATTGGCACGAGTAGTGCACACGTGTATTTTAATAGCTCACTTTCTGGTGAGCGTTGTGACACCCACTTGGAAATATGTTTACTGTGGGTATGACACCACGAATAGGGGTGGATTTGCACTCCGGTTCGTTTTTGAATAATAACCACTGTTGCAATGTGACTTCACAGCGCACATATTGTACGTCGTGCATGGTGTGTGTGTGTGACACTATGCATACCACGTTAAAAACTTCACAATGAAGACACAAACGAGAGGAATGAATTGACTAGCACACACTAAAAATTAGCGCTGTGTGTGTTGTTTATTTGTCTTTCAGATTATTTACCTTTCACAGAAGGCTGAAAGGTTACCATACCGTAAGTACACGGCATGGTTCATATGTGACCCAGGGACGGGTGCACCTTAGCGTGTGCATACCTCTCGGGTCTTCACATAGGTCCTGAAGAAAACCTAGTAATATCCTTGAAAGGTTAAAACATGTAGACCACCACAATAAAGACATTTTTAATTCACTTTCTCATCACTTGCACTATCGTTGCGAACAAAAAACCCGCTCCATTGTAAACAGGTGTTGAAGCACACCCGGGTGGCATTCGGCTACTCGGGTGGGACCCCAATGATGAAGCATGTCACCAACTAGGTTGGTGAGTGAGGGGTCTTTTTTAAGGAATAACTTTTTCCCTTTCCTTTTCGTCCGCTCTGTACCTCGCTGATTCCTTCCTTTCTCGGGGTATACTCCTTTAATTGTTTATTGCTATTATCCCAAGGGGACTGGGAGTATTCCCTCTAAAACCCTTTCTCTCTAATTGTTGAATACAGATTAATGAACATGTCCAGCTATGTGCATAAATGGGCATGTTGTGTTTAGTTCACAATACATGTCCAGAGACATTGACTGGTTTGTGACACCCTGTGATTGACACAGGTGGGTTGGTGTTTAGCACATCGGTACTTTCACAGTGACATACGTACTCTTTATCTCCAAATGTTGGTATTTTTTAGGCCTGTGTACTGGGATTAGTGCTTGTCTTTAGCAGTCACATAGATGTGGCTGCCTGCAGACTCACTGTCTGTTTATTAACTAAGAAATTTGTGGGAATGGTGTGAGTGATGTGCTTATTGTTCTCATCTCATTATACAGAAGGGAATGGCTGTGATGAGCAAAATGTGTGACTGCTTAGCTTTGTGCCTACACAGATCATGTATTTTGTACATTTACTCCATAGACAGATGAGATCACAAACTGTGCTTTCTATCCTTTTTGTGGCAGACAAATTTAATGAACTGAGGTTTGCTTGCTTAGGCTCTAGCTGTAAAATTACACTCCTTCTCCCACCCAGCCCACCCAGGCCACCAGGAAGAGTGTTGTCGAGACAATGCTGGTAAGTGTACTTGCAAGATGGTTGTCACTGATGGCTGGTGTTTTTGGCACAAAGGGAAATTTGGTAGTTATGATAGATTCAGACATCATTCCCCAGTGTCAGCCATCTTGCTAGTACACATCCCCTCACTGTCAGGTACCCATAGGCCCAGATGAGCTGTTTGGTTTGTGTGGGAGGGGAGTGTTTGTGACTGGCTCCATCTCCCATCAGGCCCTGTACTGCACACACTCATTCTACCATGCAAAAACAACACCCCTGGAACTATGGTATCCTGAGAGTGGGTGGATATGTACTGACAAAGGTGGCAGATACTGGTGCCTGGTGTTTGTAGCACAAGTCCCTGTTGTTAGTTGTGGTAAAGTCAGACACCAGTGCCCAGTGTCATGCATCCTGCTAGTACATTTTGAAACACTGTGGGTAAGCTTAGTTCCTGTTGGGCTGTTTGTGCTGGGTGGGAAGGTGTATGTTGGACAGGGCCTTATGTAAGTTGTAGCCTTTCCAAATACTCCTCATACCACCTGACCCAGCTGACTCCTCTGAGACTGTGGCTAACTGGCAGTGAGTGGAAGTGTACTAGCAAGGAGGCTGACACTGGTGCATGGTGTTAAACTTGAATCCAAATCCCAACAAGGCCTTGTGCACCAAACACCATGGAACAGTGTCAGGCATCTTGCTAGTGCACTTCCATTCACTGTCAGGTAGCCATGGGCACAGATGAAGTGGTTGTGCTGGGTGGGTGTAGGAGTGTTTGCCATTACTCCAACTCCCATCAGGCTCTGTCCTACACACACTCTTCCCACCCAGAGAAAACTGACCACATGGCATTATTATCAAGATGTGTGACACTTGTGCCTGTTGTCAGAGTTGACCACAAATCCCATCATGGCCTTGTGGTCCAAACGCCAGTCCCCAGTGTCCGCCATTTTGTCAGTACATTTCCACTCACTGTCAGGTAAGCAGGGTTCCAGGTGGGCTGTTTGTGCTGGGTGGGAAGAGTGTGTGTAGGACAGGGCCTGCTGGGATATGTAGTCAGGGCTGACACTCGTCCTCCCACCCAGCCCAAACAGCCCACCAAGAACCATGCTTACCTGACAGTGAGTGGAAATGTATGGACAATATGCCTGACACTGGTGCCTGTTGTTTGACTTGACTGCAATACACATCAGGGCCTTCTGCTCAAGACACCAGTCCCCAATGTCAGACATCTTGGCAGCACATTGCTACTCACCGTGAGGAAAGCAGAGTTCCAGGTAAGCTATTTGGGATGGGTAGGAAGATGTGTGTCTGACAGAGCCAGATGGGAGTTGTTGTGACAGCAAACAATGCTTCTCCCAACCAGCACAGACAGTTCATCTGGGCCAACCTGACAGTGAATTGAAGTGTACTAGCAAGATAGCTGACACTGTTGCATTGTGTTTGGAGCTCAGTGCCTTGATGGGAGTTGGCTTCAAGTTCAACCCCATGTATAAGGGTCAGCCATCTTGCAAGTACACTTGCCCAAGCTATCAGGTAGCCATAGGCCCAGATGAGCTATTTGGGATGGGTGTGAGGAGTGTTTGCTGTCACTACAACTCCCATCGGGCATGGGCCCACACACACACCTTCCCACACAGCTCAAACAGCACACCAGAAAGAGGGTTGTGATGAAATAGAAATTGTTTAGGCTTATATGATGTATTGCATAAGTTAGCATTCGCTGCGCCATTTTCTGTTCAGGCGCCATTTTAGGTTGTCCGAAATTAATCTTGTTTAATTCCGAGAAACGTTCCCTATTAGGTTTCGTTTCTCCAGATAGGTTTTGTTTTAGCAATGAGCACATTGTTCATGTCAGCACATAGCTTTCTCACTAGATAGAGGCCCTCTCCCACTTGTCTGGTGGCAGGCTCCGAATGGAACGACCTTGAGTTGTGCAACTGTGTGCAGAGACATGATGAAGGAAGTGACCCGATTAGGGTCACCCAGGTCCGTCGTGACCACCTCTCAGCCTTCCATACAAATTAAGAGTCGTTCAGAGAGTAGAGAATACAAACCAATATATTTATTCAGATACACTCGAGCGGAGCCCAGTCTGCCCAGTCCCTAAAGATTGCTGCAGAGGGACTGACATTGGCAAACATGGAGATACATTATGTACAATTCAGAACCAATGAAGGCACGCCCATAATGGAATTTTCCAGGCAGATGCAGTTAAACAAAGGAGTACAGAAGGATAGGTTTCGATTCACACACTATCTCCTACCCAAGGTCACTCTGTCCGTGCCCGCCACTAGACTAGTGGGAGAAGGCCTCTATCTAGTGGGAAAGGTATGCGCTAATAAGAACAGTGTATTCATTAGCAAAGCAAGGCCCAACCTTGGAGAAAAAGAAAATTACCACAGGCCGTTTCTCATGAAGAAAATAAGGATTAGTTTCGATCATGGTTCAAAATGGCGGCCAAACATAAAATGGTGCAGCGAATGCTAACTTACATAGAATAATACGCAGACAAAATAACGAAAAAGTTTTCATTCCAACAGACCAAGGAACATCAGTATTCGGAGCAGGTCATATAGTCAGTATCAGGGATGGAGGCTGCAAGGAAAGACGTAGTCTCAAAAATACCTTCGTCAATCTGTATCAAATCGTCAATATCTTTTTGTATCATAATTGCGTCAATAGTATCATGAATTGACAGTTTCTGTTTGGGAGTGAGGATATTGACACAATAGGAGCAACAAGCTGGGAGACATTGTATACAGAGGCAACATGTAAAGATGATACCGGCAACCACAGCCAATAAAGTGAGGATCTTCCAACCCCAGGATGTTAGCGTATTCCAAAACCACCCGACAGTGTCCAAGTACCTGTTTCTTGGTGTATCTCAGCTGATATTCTATGTAATTTTTGTATAGCTGAATAAACATTGGGAGCGTTATTAGGTATATAAACACAACAGCTACTTCCAATGACGTGACAGGCCCCTCCTCTATCTGCAAGTATAACGTCTAGCACCATCTGGTTCTGCAAAGTGACTAATCTCGTAACCCGAAGCTCAGCAGTGATATTTGTCATTATCCCAGCAGTTGTATTGATAACCCCTTCAACAACTCTTGTTAACTGACGAATTTGAAGGCTGTTAGCCATGGGACCCCAAAAAGGCCCTTCATAGCGTCTCCAAATTGCTGTGGGGTGGTGTCTGTCTGATCTATATCCTTTGTGTCAACAACCCTTTTGGCTCCGGTCAGGAAGGTACTTCTATGTTGCAGCTGATGATTTTTATGATAATTAGACGGGGGAACATATACAGGGGGAAGAAGGAAGGAGAGATAACATGTACCTGACCATCCCCTCGAGAGCCAGACATGAGCTTGTGAACCACAAACAAAATAGACATTATGGGGCAGGACCAAAGGCGGACTATTAGTCGTATTCAGCTTGTAAGTAAAATTACATTTTCTCTCCCCCAACTTTATCTTCCTGTCCCCATAACACAAAAACTAGCTGTCGTATTGACCACCGACACAGGTATCAGCTAATCTTCAGTAAGATTTCGACCTCGGAAGGATTTGAAGTACTCAGAGGTATTAAACCATTGGAAATCAGCCATTTCCAGTCTAAACCAGGCCGTATCTTCACCCTACGGTACGTTTTCCAACATGACTTTGAGGACAGTGTCCCTAGAGTCCCTTATCCTGCTGGTCCTAGAAGCGTAAATATTCATTTGCAGTGTAAGAATCAGTGGATGTTATATCCAAAGTAGAAAGATGAAATTGGAAGTACACCAACCGAAAGAGTTCATACCAACCCTCACAGCTGCCAAGATATGACAGTGGCATAGACAACAGATTGTCACTCTTATGAGTGACCGAAGGGAGCCACCCAGACCCAACAATTAGTCATATTGGACACATTATGAGCATGATGCAACATTTGTATAAACGCATTGTCTGTATAGGACTGCCTATGCGCTTCTTTGTGTGGAGCTAGAGTAACAAAAATGTGCTCAGGGAGAGCGGGAGTTGTACCAACCAAGGAATGTACACAAAACTTCTCTAAAAACCAGGATATTCCATTTATTGTTGCTAGTGCAATCACAACAATTAATATGCAAACTGTTTTGCTCTTTGTCGACCAACCCCTCATTGACCGCATTGCGGTGGTGCAAATGGCTGTTCCTCCTCATCAATAGGCCAACCAAAGGGATGCATAATTAAGCAAAGAGAGAAATGCAACAAAAATGATAGTAAAAGTAAGTGTTCCCAGTGTCCGTCAGAGCCTCACTGGTACAGGCTCCTATTGTTCATCAAACGTTGGCACTCTTGAGCATCGGCGGTGGAGCTTGCTCAGTCCTTAGCTCGTGATGTATCCCACATCGATCAGGATAATATACCCCCCCTACAAGGGAGCACGTTCAATTTATCCTGTCCAATGTCAGAAACAGTGCACAAATCTCACTTCACCCTAAACTAACTCCATTGGTACTACAGCAAAGTGCATCCTAACTTATACAGTTCATCCCTGTCTAATCTGACTTCTCTTTTTGTGCACTATCCCTCAGCCGAGGACGCAGATTGTAGCTGGTGACTCCAGGCACAGAGGGATCAGTAAAAAGAGGTTCCTGAATAGCTCGTATCTCCGGTGGAACTGCTCCATTCAGCACTTCATCATTCTCTGTATCCGTTTGGGTCCAGGTCAGGTCACTAAAGGGGATGAACTGAGGCACCTTCTCGCACTCCCCCTATGCCATCCCTCACCCATTGGTCATAGGGCAAGGGCAAAGGTATCCTGTGGCAGTGGGTGGCGTGCACCCAGTTCTTTTGGCCAGCGACCTTCACAGAGGTACGTGTAGCCAGGAGGACCTGTTCTGGTCCCTTCCAGCGCGGCTCCAAACTCTTCTTCCGCTGGAAATTTCTGATGAGTATGAAATCCCCAGGCCGAATGTCGTGTCCGGGACCCTCTGGTGTGGGTGGCAGGGCTTCCCGGACCTGTTGGTGAATAGAACGCAGATTTTCAGTTAACTGGTAAAGGTAATCGATCAATAATGGAGACTCAATATCTGAAAACCGCCGAGGACGTGGGACGCCCCAGACATTTGCCGGGCGTCCGAACACGACCTCGTACGGTGACAATCCTGTCCTAGAATGTGCTGTTGTTCTTGTCGACAAAAGAGCTAATGGTAATGCATCTGGCCACTGTAACCCTGTTGTCTCCTGCATCTTTGCCATTTTCAGTTTGAGGGTACCATTGTACTTCTCAACCAAACCTGCCGACTGCGGGTGGTTTGCAGAATGAGACTTCTGTTTTATGTGCAAACCATCACAGATTAACTGAATGGCCTTGGCATTAAAATGACTTCCGTTATCACTCCAAGACCTGGCTCTTCGATCAGTAGCAGCACCACCCCCCTCTTTCCCCAGCGCCTTGAGACCCTCGCGGGTATGTAGTGCGCTTTATAAGTGACATCATTGATTGATTGAAATCAAATGGGGCAAGCCGAAACGAGGAAAGAACTCCTTCAGGAGTACCTTTGGAGTCGTAACAGCTGTATTGTGTTTAGTGGGGTAAGCCTCAACCCATTTACTGAATGCACAGACAACCACCATCACGTACTTCAAGTTATTGACCCTGTCTAATTCGATATAATCTATCTGAAAGACCTCAAAAGGAAAAGTGGGTGGTGCAAAATTACCAGGCGGTGTAGGGGTACCCTTCCCAGGATTGTGCATCATGCACACCATGCAGTACTTCACTAAATGTGCAGCTGTTTTCGAAATGTTATCATTCTGTCATACAGGGTCTAAAAACGTGCAAATACCTTTAGCACTGATATGGGCTGGGCCATGGGCCATCGTGACTACAGAAAGAACATATGGATCTGGCAACATCCATCTCTGCTTTCCTGACTTGTCAATTCAACATCCCTCATCATTCAATTGTGCTGTACTTTCTTGCCACATTGCTAATTCCTCAATTGTGGCCTCACTTTGTATCGCCTTCCATTCTCAAGTGTATCTACAAACATAGTGACTTCAGGCACCCACCTAGCAGGACCGGCTACAAACATTCTTTTCATTTTAGTCCGGGCCGTTTCCTTAGCTGTCTGATCTGCAAAAGCATTCCCCCTACCTACATCATCAGTAATTTTCCTATGGGCGCTACACTTCACTATTGCCAACTTCTTAGGGAGTGTCAAAGCAGACAAAAGCCTCAATATAAGGTGACCATGCTGGATCTTTCTACCATGAGAAGTAAGAAACTCTCTCTCAGCCCAGAGTCGCCCAAAATTGTGCGCGACCCCAAAGGCATACTGGCTGTCAGTATAAATATTGACAACCAGTCCCTCGCTCAATTCACAAGCTCGGATAAGGGCGGTTAACTCAGCTGCTTGGGCTGACTGATACGGGACTCGTGATGTCTCTACGACTGTACGCAATGTGGTGATAGCATAGGCAGCAGTTGTAGTGCCATCTGGTAATTTAAAACAAGAGCCATCGACATATAGTTCCCTTTGAGGGTCAGATAAGGGAACATCAGTCAAGTCTACCCGTCCCTTTGTCTCCTCCTCCGTCTGGAAGATACAATCATTTAAAAAAAAATTTTTTATTGAAAGTTCCGTCAGTGACATAAAATTAATATATCAGCAGTTATAATAGGTATGTAGCCATATCATGAACAGTAATGAAAAAGAGAAAAAAAAAACACATGCATCAAATGACATCTGTAGCAATAGGAGCAAATGACAGACATCAGTGAGGATGAATATACATTACCAGCGATCAATACGGAGGCAAATGGAAGAGTGAAGGAGCAATGTATATAGTTGCCATAACGAACGTCGGTATGCTCAGGAGGTCAGGGGGATCCGTCCCGGGATACCAAGGACAGAGGAAGGAGGGACGCATCCAACAGGGCCATCTCAAGAGAGAGCCATAGTACGTACCAATTTGTAAAGCGTTCAAGTCTCATGGCCCATCTGTAGTATTGATAGGATGTTCCAGCAGATATGTCTGTAGTGGGCCCCAAATGTCACGGGGGCGTGAGGAAGGGGGGAGTAATTCAGCATAGGTGCAGAGTTGGTCTTGCCAAAGGATCATATCCCCCAACCATTCCTTAAATTTGGGTGCCCGGCCCCATCTACAGGCCACTCGCCGCTTAGCCAGTACAAGACAAAAGGACACAAATTTCCGATGTGTGGCGGGAATGTGTTCAGTGTACCCTAGGAGGGTGATAAGTGGTGATCGGGAGATGGGCATAGAAGTCATAGAGTCTAGGGCTGTGAGGACCTGACGCCAATAGATAAGTACCTCAGGACATTCCCATGCAAGGTGTAAGAAGTCAGCATGCTCTGCTTTATATCTGTTGCACCTGTTTGTGTCTCGTAAACCAAAATTGTGAAGTCTAACCGGAGTGTAATAGCTGCGGTGTAGGAATCTATAGTGGATGATGCGGAGCCTGCTGTTGGAGGAGACCTGCTCCGTTTGCTTGCAGCAGAATGACCATTGTTCGTCAGTAAGGTCCTGACCCAGTTCTGCCGCCCATTTAGCACGGGCTGCGCATGGCGGGTAGTCAGTATCGATATACAGGGTATGATAGAGTGTGGACACCAAGTGTGAAGCGGAGGATGCGCGCAAGAGTTGGTGCAATGGGGTCAATGTCGCAGGTTCAGAGGGATATGTGGGGTGACAAGCTTGGATGCCATGACGAAGGCAAGCATATAAAAAGGTTTCCATGGTAGACGGTGGGGGGTCGTGACACAGTTGCTGGAGAGTGCGGAATTTGCCACCGACATATAGGTCTCCCCAGCAATGAATATTCCATGTGCGAGCCATCTTCTCCGGAAGATACAATCATGCATATCAATTTCATCACTCTCAGAAGGGAGGGGCAGTAACGTGGCTGGATTCAGGGTGGCACATCGTTTGATCGTGATGTGTTTCACAAACAGGGTTAATTCATAGCCAGTCAGACGTGCACTGGTGAGGTGCTGTGACTTTGTTTTATTCAAAAGTGTATCCACAGCATGGGGTACCATGACCGTGAGATCAGTATCAAGTACGAGCCCAACCGATTGCCTTATTGAGACAGCCACAGCTGCGACCGCTCTTAGACAACTCGGGAGGGCTCGTGCGACAGGGTCAAGCACAGCAGAGAAATAAGCACATGGCCGTTACTTATCTCCAAATGTTTGTGTTAAAACAGAAAGCGCACAACCAGCCGTCTCATGGACGTACAACACAAACGGCTTGCTATAGTTGGGTGTGCCAAGCACAGGAGCCGAACAAAGCGCAGCCTTTAATTGCTCAAAAGACTGCTGACATTCAGGCATCCAAGGCAGGGGCTCATGCACATCTTTAGTGGTTAGTGCAAGCAGGGGTTTGGTTAGTAAGGAGTAGTTAGGTATCCACTGCCTACAGTAGGAAGTGATACCTATGAAAGTGCGCACATCTTTTTGAGTCAGTGGGATGGGCATTTTAACAATGGTACTGATTCGCTCAGGAGTCAATCTCCTACCCTCCTTCGACAGTAGGTGACCTAAATAGGTGACCTCCTGTCGACAATACTGACATTTAGAAAGAGAAACTTTATGTCTGTGGTGTGCCAAATGCAACAACAACTTAACTGCACTGTCTCTACAACCTTGTTCTGTGTCAGAAGGGATGGGCAAGTCATCAACGTACTGTAGCAATACATTACCTGTGGGGAGCGACAAAGAATCCAACTGACCTTTCAATGCTTGACTATAGATACTCAGGCTTTCTGTATAGCCTTGAGGAGCACAACAGAACCTAAAACTTCTACTAGCTAGGGTGAACCCAAACAGATATCTGCTATCAGGATGAATAGGAATACTGAAGAACGCATTTTTCAAATCAACGACAGAAAAGAATTTAGCAGAAGAGGGACTCATTGTCAAAAGAGTGGTGATGTCAGGAACCGCCGGAAACTGGGGAATCATTATTTTATTAACTTCGCGCAAATCGATCACAAAACGATAAACATCTTCATGGTCATCAGAGGAACCTGGGGGCGCCCTTTTAAGAATCGGAAGAATAGGGCTATTGCAAACATTAGCAGTCGTCTCCTCAACCACACCTTTCTCAATCAAATCCTGTACAATCTGCAATAGGGCTCACTCTCCTGCCTGTGGTATTTTATATTGAGGGATACGAGGTAAAATGGCACCATCCTTAAAGCGTATCGAAACAGGCGATATCTGCAACAATCCCACGTCTGTGTCACCTGTTGCCCACAGAGTGGGTGGCACATCTTTAAATTCAACAGGAAGGGGCGTATCTTTGGACAGACACTGTTTAGAGCACACCACATCCGGACCCATTGTCATATAGACACCTGCTGGGGAACAATAAATTGTGGCATGCAACTTTTTCAATAAATCCAAACCCATAAAATTCTCACCACAATTAGATGTCAGAAAAAATGGCGAATCCACAATGAAAGGACCGATGGTCAATGCAAGAGGTTTTGAAATGGGGCTTACGACCGGTACACCAGAAAAACCTACCGAAACATTATTATGGCCGGACAGAGCCACCCCAGGGACCATATTTTGAGAAACAGAACTTTTCGTCGCACCTGGGTCCACCAAAAATTCCTTAGTTGAACCTTGCAATTCTGCTGTTACATAAGGACCGCACGGGTCTACAGGTATCGGAACTGGTCCCCCACTCTGTCCCTGGCTGTCCTAGCTGTAAGACATTCCGGTCACTTCATCCACATCATAATCATCGTGGTAGTACTGTCCATCCCGAGGGTCATCAAAGTAATTATTATCAGAACGACCCTGCAAGGCTGCAGCGTTCTGAGCCCTGCCTGCCCTACCAGTTTCACAACCCCTTCCAAGAGAACCTCGTCCTCTAGGGACCGCCACCTTCTGCAAAAGCACAGGACACTCGCTACGCTAATGTCCCTCCTCTTTACAATACGCACACTGATTCGGACCCAGGGGCGTAGCTTTAGGCTGCCTACTAGTGCGTGGAAGCTGTCGGGCCAAACCACCACGTCCTCTACCATTCCCTCTAAAAGGCTGTTGCAACAACACCTTTGTCCTCAAATCCTTATGCTTTTTCTCTGTCCTCTCCTTTTCCTCATTCTCCCTATGCTCATAGTACTGTGCCATATTCAAAATAACAGAAGGGGAAGAGGTGGACCAGGTGCTTTCAGAAGCCTGCAATCGAGTCGCAATCTCAGGAAGCAAATTAGAAACAAATCTATTAACAAACAGCCGAACACCTCCCTCAATAGACAGATCCTGCCCACTGTAATCCAGGAATATATCTTCAAACCGAGTGAAAAAATCAGACATGCTCTCATCTTTCTTTTGTCGACAAGCCATTAACTTGTCCCAAATAACCTTCCTCGGTGGAATAAGAGAATGCATATAAGTAATGATGCGGCCTAGCAAAGCAAGTATCTCTGCTGTAGGCTTATCACCTGGCTCGCGTTCCTGATACCATACTTTAATTTGGTCCCATGTACCCCCCCAACTCTGCAACATGGTCTTGAGTATGCACCTGTCTCCAAATATCAACCGTAACCAATAAACCAAAGAACATTTCAATATCTGCAAGTGTCATTACTGTTGAAGAGGCAGCTTGAGTCAATTCTTTATAATACGCAGTGGGATTCTTCCTTGGATCAGGCAAATGAGTCTTAAGAGACAAAACTTCACTCCGTTTCCACAGAGTGTAAACCCATTGTTCCTGAAAGCGAGCCACCACACCTGGTCTAATGACAATACCGTGCTTATCCATTAGCTCTGGTATTTCGGGGTGATATATAGGATGAACCTCCCGCATCGGATACTGAAATAACCAAGTGGGGCTCTTCTGAAGTAGCCTACCCCGGTAGGCAATCAATGTCGTAATACTGCCAAAAACTTGATCAGGCCCCATATTAGTGACATATGTAGGAAAGTGGGTTTCTGTTGCAGTAACCCCCAACTTTTTGCCAGACTACTGATGCACTTTCACTTGATGTGCTCTGGGTCCCTGCCAATCAGGTTCCCAGGGCCTGTGTTCTTTCCCTAAAATTAACCCAATTGGCATCTCTGGCTACAGGTCAGCCCCTGGTAAATGGTACCACAGGTACCCAGGGCACTGTGACCAGGGAAGACCTCTAAGGGCTGCAGCCCTTATTGTGCCACCCTTAGAGGCCCTGTACCTCTACACACACACACTGCCTTTGCAGGCTGCGTGTTTTGGTGCAGAACAAAGTGAAGAGTCGACATGGCACACACCTCTGTGTGCCATGCCTACAAACCACTGCCCTGGCATAGATCAGTCACCCCTCTAGCTGGGTGCACTATACCAGTGGTGAGGGTACAGGTGCATGAGCCCTGTACCCCTACAGCGTCTAAGTCCATTCTTAGACATTGTAAGTGCAGTGCTGCCATTAAGAGTATATGGTGCTGGGAGTTTGTCATTACGAACTCCACAGCACCATAATGGCTACACTGAAAACTGAGAAGTTTGGTGTTAGAAATGGGGGTCTCTTGTTGGCAGTGGCTGGCCACTGTCCAAGTAGGGACCCTTCTTCCTAAGTCAGCGTAAGAGAGCCACACCCTTTGATAACCCCTGCTCAACCCTGTGGTAACGTAGCACGAGCAGCTAGGCTTATCTCAGAGGCAGTGTGTGAAGCATTTATGACCATACACATTAACACAGTGAGGAACACTACAAAGGGACACCACACAAGGAGTTATAAAAAATAAGTATCTTTATATATAGACTTAACACAAGACCAATAACGATAAAAAGCCACAATACTGTCAAATAGGATCACTCTTGGAATGCTGCAAAAATAGTTCAAGTGCGCAAAGAGGAGTTCAGTACAAAGCAGTGGTCTCTGCGACCCTTTTACTTACAAAGTACCTGGATTTCGTAGCAAAGTCAACAAATTGTCGCAAAGGAGCTGTAGCGATGAATTTCTGCACGCGAGGCCGGCGATGCGTTAAATCCTTGCCGCGAGGGAGGATGATGCGCCGATCTGCTGATGCGTGTGGAGACGATGCGACAAACTTCTGCACGCTAGACCGATGGTGCGATGACTCCTTGCCGCAAGGGAGGAGATGAGGCGACGATCCTGTTGCGTGTGCGATCGGGTTGCGATGCGAAGAAATGGCGCTCCGCGAGGGAGCGACGATCCTGATGCGATGCGTTGTGAAGCGATGAACTCGGTGCGATGACTCGATCTTTGGTTGCGAGCACTCGGCGGCAGCAGCGCAATGATTTTTCGGGCGCTTTCGGCTGCGGCGGCTCGCAAACGTGCCTTAGCGACGATTTCAGCACTCTCTTCTCTGTAGTAGACCTAGAGGCCCTGGAACTCACAGGAGCCTCACCTGCAGATAGAAATCCTCGCTGGGAGGAATCAGGAGGCTGGTGGTGAAGTCTGATGTGCCTGAGACTTCAACAGGAGGCTAGCTCTCTCCTAGCCCTTGGGTGATTGCTTTAGCAAGATTAATAAAAGTTCTCTCAAAGTCCTTTTCCCTCTTCTTCCAAGTCCAATGGTAACCACTGCAGGCCAATCCAAGAAACAGCACACAAGCACAAGGATAGTCACCTCCTGCAGATTCCTTCAGTTACACGGACAGAGGTTCGTCTTGATGTCCAGGAGCAATACACTTTGTAAGGGTTTCAGCACAGATATTTATACCCCAAAAGTCTTTGTTCTCAAAAGCTACAAGTCACTGAGCCTAGCCAGAACCAGTTCTGGTCAGTCCTGGAGCACTTTGTTTACCAGGCTGCATCCTTCCTTTCAGGAAGAGGGGGTCTGCTATCAGACGCACAGTGGGAGGTGGAGCCATCATTCACCTTGCCAGGCACAGCCCTATTCAAGTCAAGGAGCTACCCTTCCCCATACTCCAAACACAGATCTCTCTATTCAACCCAGGTCTGGCTCAGCCTGCCCTGTCCCTCCAAAACCAGACAGCCAATACACATAACAGCAGAGCACACTGGAAGGCTTAGGCAAGAAAATACCTACTTTCTAAAAGTGGTATTTTCAAACACAGAATATAAAAATAAACTTCACTAAAAGATGTATTTTAATATTCTGAGCTCAGGCATACTAAATTCGTTTTTCTACCATGTTCCTGGGGTCAGTTAGGACTATAGCATGTAATAGTCAAACTACCCATTCTGGCCTATGGGGAACAGGTAGCCTTACAGTAGTGAAAAACGAAATTGGGTGTAATTCACTACCAGGACATGCTACACACACCAAGGCATGTCCTACCTTACACATACAATGCACCCTACCATAGGGGTGACTTACATGATGCCAAGGGAAGGTTCAGGGGCTGGGAAGCGGGTGCACTTCACAGCCAAGATGGCAGTTCTGGACTGCACACAGACTCTGCAGTGGCAGGTCTGAGACATCATTTACAAGCTGCTTCTGTGGGTGGCGCAAACCGGCGCTGCAGGCCCACCAGCAGCCTTTGGTTTACCAGCCCTGGGCACACACAGGCCACGCTACTAGGGACTAACAGGTAAACCAAATAAGCCAATCATGGATATACCAATTCGCATGTCATCTTTACACAGGGAGCATTCGCGCTGTGGCACTGAAGGGCAGTGGCACAGCGCCCAGAGCATCTAATACCAGCAAAAACAGGGGGACAACAGCGAAAAATGGAAGGGAGACCCACGCCAATGGTGCCAGGTCTAACATTTGGTATCAAACTTCTCAGCACATTAAACCCATACTGATGCCAGTGTGGGATTTAATGAAAAATGCACACAGAGGGCATCTTAGAGATGCCCCCTGAAAACTAACCTACCACTAGTGTCCAGGCTGTTTCTGGACCCCTGGTTCGAGAGCCTGAGACCTGAAACAATGCACATCCTGGGACAAGGTGCCAAGCCTCCTCCCCCAGGATGTGAGCTTCCCCAGGCCACTTGCTGCTTTCAGCAACTGGTCCCCACTGGTTCTGACCCCCACTTTGGGCGGAGAACCGGCGGGAAAAACAAGTGAGGAAGAGAGGTGTGCCCACCTCTGCCAACTCTACCCCTCAGGTGGGGGAGGCGAGGTAAAGCACAACTCCCAGTCCCCACCATCTTGCAGATGGGGGACTGAGCCAACCAGGGACAGGCTCATGCCCCACTCCCACTGGAGGGTGGCATAATAGGGGGTGTACCCACCCCAGGGAAGGGACCCATTGGTCCCTGCCTTTTACCTACCTGTAATGCCCCTAAATCTAGTATTTAGGGGCACCCCTGAACCTTGCTTCCTCAGACAAGAACCTGCAAGAAGAAGAAGAGGAAAGAAGGACCGAACAGCCGTGCAGCAGCTAACAAGAGGAAGACACCCACTGACTTGGCCCCAGCCATACCGGCCTGTCTCCCCCTCGAACCTGCTCCTGCAAAATCCCGGTGTGTCCTGCAGCCAGCAACCTCGAAAACACTGGAGGACCTGCCTGCCTTCCACTACAAAGACTCTGTCTCCCGTGAACACCGGATTTGTTCATCTGCAACCTCTGGCTCCGGCCGGACACCGCGGATCCACCCCACTCTGCACCCGCCGTCCACGGCCCGAGCTCGAGTGGGCAAACACCACGAGGAGGTCACCCCTGCGATCCTGACCCGAGATCTGGCAACCCCTGACCTGCCTCAAGCCTCCAGCCAACGCCTGCAGCCTAAATCCAGAAGGCCCCCCTAACCGCAACCAGGAGCTGGTAAGAAGATCCAACCCCAAAAGGAACCCCTGCACCCGACGCCCCACGGCCTTGTGTGCCCAAACCGACGGTGCCTAACCAATCCCTAACTTCCCAACTTACCTCTCGAAGTGGTGGTCGCACCCAGAAGACCTTCGTCCCCGAGCCTGCAGTGCCTTTGCAAACCGGAGGTTCCCCATTGAAACCAACAGGGCGCCCGGCGTTGAAACAGCACCCTGCAATCGGCCGCCCTAGTGCCGCTGAGGGTGCACCTTTGGTGCTACTTTGTTTCCCCATTTGCCCTGAGCTAAAGTGCTGGAGCTTTGCTCCCACAACCCAGTGGCCTGCTTGCCAGCAGCCACCAACCGGAGGCCCCCTGTCCACCATTGGATAACATTGGGCCTCAGCACTCTGCACCCAGGCGCCCCAGTGCCGCTGAGGGTGTAACGAGAGTGCATCCTTGACCCTGGGGGAACCCTGGTTCTAACCCCAGAAGCTCAACTCCAAAGACCGATTACTTACCTGGTAACCGTTAACTTCATTTCTCTCCTTAGGAACCTATTGACGGTTTTTCTCTGAAAAATGTTCTAAGTGTGGAGTTGATTTGTATGGAAACCTGAAAAATAACAATTGTGCAAAACTGATTTTACTTACCTTTTCTCTAGGAAATGTCCCAGTGTGATATCTAGGCATATCACACTGAGTAGAAAAAGTAATCTAAAAAGTAATCTCAAAAGTAACGTAAAAGTAACTTACCTGTAGTTTTTATTGCAAAGTCGATACAAAGTATATGTACAGCATTTCACAGTATTGCATTACCAGTAATTCAAACTGTAACCACTTTCAAAGTACATTTACACTTGCATTTCAAACTGTATATTTACTGCAAAGTATTTATCAACTTACCTGTGCCAGGCTTGCTTGGTTCTAGAAAATAAAATAACTAAAAGAATATTTTTATACAAAAACAATTGGTCTGAAGTTCAGTCTTTGAGTGTGTGAATTCATTTGCTGACTGAGTGTGTACAACAAATGCTTAACACTGTCCTCTGATACTGCCTTGCTGCTCGACCACACTACCACAAATAGAGAGTAAGGTTCTATCTAACTTTACCTCTGCCTACCTTTGGGGTTCCACTGGACTCTGTGCACACTATACCTCACTTTGGTATAGTATATACAGAGCCAACTTCCTACAACATATACATGATCTTTAATATCATATAAAATCTGTGGTGCTGCATCTTTAAAACACTGCTCCCAAAGACTAATCAGAGTAGCAGACATATCTTAAGGGCATGCTGTTGTACAAAAGGCTCATAATCTTTCATCACGTTCCACACATCTTCCACACTGTAAATGGGATTACGAGCCCACTGGGCAGCCTGATTAGCTACCACCCTTTTTTCTTCATCTCCCACATCAGATCGTACTAACGGCCCCATACGTTCCTTAAATTTCATCCAGTCTCTATCCTCAAATCCACGTACTCATGTCCCACTACTCAGTAATGTTGGGGGATGAAAAAACAGAGTGGGAGTAGTAACGGAAGTAACAGGCACTAACGTCGCTGCTGGCTGCGTCGTAGGTGTAAGAGCTGGGGAAAGGGACGCTGAAACAATAGGTGTGGCAGGAGTATTAACATAGTTGCAAAAGACGGCGAGGACAAAAAGAGGACAGGAGGTGCCGTGGCCAAAGCAGTCTGATCAACAGTAGCAGGAGCAGAAACAGCAGAGACAGAAAGAGCGGGTGGCTGAGACTGTGAGGGAATAGCTGGATATATCCTCTGCAGGGCATATGGAGGTGGGGGTCGAGTATCTAAAAATTCTTCCACAAAAGTATCATTTTCTTCTTGGGCCACATAAGATTTATCAATCGGTAATCGAAACCTTTTATCTTCACATTCAACACCCTTCTCCTGCTTTTCCCTGTCATATGCTACGGCCTTCTGAGTCAACGTCTGCATTCTCCCCTTCCGGCCTCTTTCTCTGCTTTCATTCGCCTCTGTTTAGCTGCTTTTTACCACGTCCTAAGGGAATCAAACATAGACTCTCTACTTCTTTTCTTAAACAACTGTTTTTGTAAATACTCAATCTTTTGCTCATCAAAAGTGCCCGTCAAAGGCCACTGCAACTCAGCATTGTCCCTCGTATATTTGTGCCATAGTGTACTAAACATAATAGGGCCAAGGGCATGCTTTACATACATGCACTGGCTGACTTTCCTCCAGTCGAGCATCAGCAGAACAACAACGATAGCACAAAGAAACCAGTTTACTTATTCCAGGCATTCTCAAAAGAAAACAAGTTCACTACTTATGCCTGGCAAAGTATTTGCAAATACTTTTCACCCAAAATCGGTCCTCAGACCGTACCAAATACAAACCAAAATGGTACCATATCCGCAAAGAACCAAAGCAAACTCACCTGATATATGCAGGTCAAACAAATTTGATCTCCACTGCCGACTCTTCAGACCAAACGGTCAGATCCAAGGGTTTTGCCATTCGGGACCCCAGTCGGGATGACTGCTAGGCGGGATAGAAGGGGCAGCTGCGAGTACAGTTACTCTCTCGTGCAGGGATCCCGGATCCGTCCATCCGACCCGACGATGGCCTCGACCTCCCCACCCGTCCTTAGGAGTGGATGGGTCACTCACCCGATGGAGTCCCTGTTCGGTCGCCAACTGAAGGAAGTGACCCGATCAGGGTCACCCGGGTCACTCGCGACCACCTCTCAGCCTTCCATACAAATGAAGATTCGGTCTGACAGTAGAGAATACAAACCAATATATTCATTCAGATACACTTAGCGGAGCCCAGTCTGCCCAGTCTCTAAAGATTGCTGCAGAGGGACTGACATCAGCAAACATGGAGATACATTATGTACAATTCAGAACCAATGAAGGCACGCTCATAATGGAATTTTCCAGGCAGATGCAGTTAAACAAAGGAGAACAGAAGGATAGGTTTCGATTCTGAGGCCGGGCACACACTTTCTCCTACCCAAGGTCACTCTGTCCGTGCCCGCCCCTAGACTAGTGGGAGAAGGCCTCTATCTAGTGGGAAAGGTATGCGCTAATAAGAACAGTGTATTCATTAGCAAAGCAAGGCCCAACGCAAGAGAAAAAGAAAATTAACACAGGCCTCATGAAGAAAATAAGGATTAGTTTCGATCATGGTTCAGAATGGCGGCTAAACATAAAATGGTGCTGTGAATAGAATAATACGCAGACAAAATAACGAAAACATTTTCATTCCAACAATGAGTTATGAATTGCTTTCTTTGTGTTTCACTAACTAACTGTACCTGCCTGGAAAATTCCATTGTGGGCGTGCCTTTGCTTGATTATGAAACGTATATAATGTATCTTTATGCTTGTCGGTTTCAGTCCTTTCTGTAGCACTCCTTGTGACTGAGCAGATGGGGCTCCACTCTGAGTGTATTTGAATAAACAATTATTGGTTTGTATTCTCTACTGTCTGACCGACTCTTTATTTAGTACGGAAGGCCGAGAGGTGGTCTTAGTGACCCGGGTGGCCCGAATCGGGTCACCTCCTTCAGTTGGCGCCTGAACAGGGACTCTTTCGGGTTATGCCCCATCCCTTGTCCGTAATCGGAGGGGAGGATGGGAGCACCATCAGGTCGGACTGAAGGCTCAGGGGTCACTGCACAAGTAGCTTGATACTCGCAGCTGCTGCCTCTGTCCCACCGGGGGGTGCCCCGCCTATTGGTCATCCCGACCGGAGTCCTGAATGGCGAAACCCTTGGATCTGACCATTTGGTCTAAAGAGTCGGCAGTGGAGAACCAGTTCGTTTGTACCGTTATCAGGAGAGTTTGTTTTTGATTCTTTATGGATATGGTACCGCTTGGGTTTGAGTTTGGTACAGTCTGAGGACTGTTTTGATGAAAAATGTTTGCAAATATTTTCCAGGTAGTATTATTGATTTTGTTTCCTTTTTGCAAGATGCCTGATTTTAGTAGGATTTTGAGTTTGTGTTGTCGCTGTTGTTCTGCAGATGCTCGATTGGAAGAGGCTCAGCCTGCGACTCCAGAAGGCACTTCTAATTATGATACGTATGTGAAACATGGTCTCGGCCCTATTATGTTTGATACATTATGGCACAAATATATGAGGGACAACGCCGAATTGCAGTGGCCTTTAACTGGCACTTTTGATGAGCAGAAAATTGGGTGTTTGCAGGAACAGTTATTTAAGAGAAGAAGAAGGCAGTCCATGTTTGACTCTATCAGGACTTGGCAGAAGGAAGCCAAGCAGAGCCGGTTAAAGATGGAGAGGGACGCACGGAAAGGGAGAATGCAGACCTTAACACAGAAAGCTGTGGCATGTGATGGAGAAAAACAGGAGACAGGAATTGAATGTGAAGATAGGAGATTTCGTTTGCATATTGATAAGTCTTATTTGGCCAAAGAAAAGAATGATACTTTTATAGAGGAATTGTTAGATACTCGACCTCTTCCTCTGTATGCCCCTCAGAGGATATATCCCACTGTTTCTACACAGTCACAGCAGCCTGTTTCATCTGTTCCGGTTCCTCCTGTGACTATGGTTGTTACCCTTACAGCTTCGGCCACGGCGCCCCCCACTCTTTCTTTGCCCTCACCATCCTTGATGACTGTGACTTTTAGTACCCCTACTTCTTCAACACCTGTGCCTGCTACTCCTTCTCCGCCGATGCAACCACCGGCTACAGTTGTACCTATTGGGTCGGTTGTTTCCCCTTCTATAGTCCTTCATCCCCCGTCATCTTTGGAAACTGCTACACCGGCACGAGGGTTTGGGGACAGAGATTAAACGGAATTCAGGGGACGATTGGGTCCGTTGGTGCGTTCCAGGGTAGGAGAGGATGAGAAACAGGTAGTAGCTGAACAGGCTGCGCAGTGGGCTCGAGAGAGATTTATAGTGTTGAAGATATTGGGGGGGTTATGCAAGATTTTGAACCCTTTATACAGCAGCATGCCCTTAAGCATATGTCCGCTACTCTGATTAATCTTTGGCAAACACATATTAGGACAGACGCACCTCAAAGCTTATTTGACATTAAAGATCAGGTATACGTTACTAATTTGGAGCCAGGCCAAGTGTTTGGGAATGTTACGGCTTTAGTTGCCTTTTGGGGTAGACTGCATGAGAATAGCCCTGCCCCGACTACCCAATTCCCGATGCGAGAGGTTCACCAAGTTTATCAACCAGAGATACCTGAGATAACGGACCAACATGGTAATGTTACAAGACCAGCTGTTGGGGCTCGTTTCCAGGAGCAATGGGTCTATACTCCATGGAAAAGAAGTAAGGTTTTGGCCCTTAAGGCTCATTTACCTGACCCTAGGAAAAACCCTACAGCTTATTATAAAGAGTTGACAGAGGATGCCTCTTCTACTGTAATGACTCTTGCTGATATTAAAATGTTCTTTGGTCTTCTGGTTCCGGTTGATGTTTGGAGACAGGTTCACACTCAAGACCATGTCGCGGAATTTGGTGGTACATGGAATATAATCAAAGGTTGGGATCAGGAGAGGAAACCAGGTGATAAACCTCGAGCTGAGATACTTGCTTTGCCAGGGCGTATTTTACATATATCCATTCACTTATTCCACCTAAGAAGGTAGACTGGGACAAATTGACAGCTTGTCAACAGAAGAAGGATGAGAGTGTGTCTGATTTCTTTACTCAGTTTGAAGTATAGTGGGCAGGATATGTCTATTTAGGGAGGAGTTTGACTGTTTGTTGATAGATTTGTTTCTGGTCTTCTTCCTGAAATAATGACTTGTTTGCAGGCAGCTGAGAGTACTTGGTCTACGTCTTCTCCTTTTGTTATTTTGAACATGGCTCAATAATATGAACATCAAGATCAGGAGGAAAAGGATAGAATAGATAAGAAACATAGGGGCATATTCACAAGGACTTATCGCCGATTTATCGGCACTTTAGCGCCGCAAAAGTGGCAATAGATTTGTCGCCCCATTCACAAGCAGGTGCAAACTGCCGACATCGCCAGTTTTCCTGCGATAGCTACAGCAAAAAAAATCGCCACGGATGAGTGCGACAACTAACGCCAATGATATGCAGAGTAAGCGTTCCCGTGCAAAAACACCCGAAGACACCACTTCGCGAGATTCTCAACGACCAGTCAGATATGCGATGTGAACCAAGAACAGGCGATAAGGCGCGTTAGCAGCAGGAATTTAACACCTGCCTTTTGCTGGTGTTAAGCAGGGCGACTACCTGCAGTATGAAAGGGCGCCCAGCCCAGAGCCACATCTGAAGACCAATAGATGCCATGGAGCTACTGATCATGCAGCTCGGAGAACCAAGAGGGCCACAACACCCACCGCCACCACTCCCAGGCCTCCCCCGGACCACCCCCCCCGGATTACCACCTAGGCAGCGCAGGACAATGGACGACCCTAAAACGCACCAGCCCCAGAGACTCAACGCCAGAGGAAGCCATTGGCCAACACAGGCTCAAAAGGACAACCATCCTCCCCATCCTGACCCACATTGCCCACAGACTGATGGTACCAACACAGCGGACAACCAACATCCCCCCGCAGAAAAAAGCTGTTGGCTGTGCTGCACCTGTTGGCCCCTGGTACCTTCCAACCAACAACTGCCAGAGTCGGAGGAGTCTTACAGCCAGCCCCATCAAATTCCCTCACACATGTCATGGATGCATGTCCACACAAGCAACGGCGGGCCCCTGTATCCGCACCACACGATAGTTCCAATTCGTAGTGTACCTGCGCAACCAACCCCAACGCCAGCCGTGCTAGACGCCTCCGTGCCCCAGACCCAAGATCGTAGTAACCAAAATGTGGGTGCGCCAGGTCATGAAGTCCAGTGGTCAACAGTAGTGTAAAAACAGAACTTCATTACAAATACACAAACAAACAAAACGAAAAGCTCAGCGAACGCGTTCCATTCCCAACGGGGAACTTCAACAGGGCAACCTGTCTTCAAAAACCCGTGGGAGAAATGGTGACAATGGTCAAACTTCCGTATAGTCACATGCCTAATCTGGTACAGTGTACTGCACTTGGACAAACCGGAATGCTCACAGGCATGATAAATCATGCATGAGAAGACCGTAACAGAAGTTCATGTGGACGTAACCGTCGTAGGAATGAAAAGGAAGGTAAAGACCACACAAACTGCTGTTACGGTCACATCATGCAGGACTCATCCTACATGAAAGCATCACGGTGTGTGTCAGCTCGATACCCCTGCCCCTCACTCCACCCACACTGTGCAGGAACATCTTGAGACCACGCAAGGGAACTACGTCACAGCTGGCGTCACGCACGTGTTGGGGGCAATTCACAGCACACGTGTACGACTTGTGCCCCCTGCCGACACTGCACACAATCACCGCAACAGCAACCACACGCATGCCATCAATGTGCAGACAAAAGTGGACCACCGTGGCCTGTCCACCAATGTCGTCGCAAACTCCCCAGGCAGTGTGCATGATTCCCACATGTCCGCAAGTCCGCCACTAACCAGCGCTTTGAGGATGGCACCAATGGTAATGCACTGCCCATCGGCAAGTACCAACTGAACACACCACACACCTCAACTCCACAATCCTACAACTCACAACTGTGGGAATGCACACGTCACAAATCCACCACCAAAGTGGCTACTGCGTGTGTCTCAGTCTCCGCCATAACCTGTCCATAGGCCTACACACACGTGGCTGACCACCTTCAACGGGCAGATTCACACTGGAGACGAGGTGGCTACGTCCCAAACCAACCCGCGCACATCACGTCATCGCATGCAGGGTCGTGTCTGCCAGGGCTGTGCCCCCCACCCAGCCACGAGGCCGCCGTGACCGGTGGTGCCTGCGCGATCCTGTACACCTGCTGCACCCAGCCCAGGTCCCCAGACCGGTCCGCCGCCCAGCGATGACTGCCCGCCCCTGTGCACCCAGGTCTCAATGCTCACCTGCCACCACCGGCGTGTCTCCAAGAGGGCCCTCCACGTGCCGGTGCAACCTCCTCCGCCGGTCGCTGGTTTCCGCGCCACAGGCCCCCAGCGCACCCTGCGGCACCGCACCGTGGAGTCATGTGTGTGCTGACTGCTGCCTGCGCGTACACTGCGGTCCAGCAGGGCACACTGTTCAATTTGAGTCTTGATTCACTGGATGCCGTATCGAGGCCAACGCATCATCGCAGGCTGCACACCCGCTCAGCTCTTCAGGTGGGCCTAACTCAGTGCAACGCAAGTCATCGCCACGTGGCGGTTGGCCCGTGCCGGACGCAGGCCATCGGGTGCCACTAACTCTGTGCAACGCAAGTCATCGCCACGGCACGTGCCGGACGCAGGCCATCGGGTGCCACTAACTCAGTGCAATGCAAGTCACGGCTCCCTCATGATTGAGCCTCGTGGTGCAGACGCCATCATGTCATCTCCGGCAGTGGGGAATGTGATGTGCTAGGCCCCTTTTATTGGCCGGGTCACATGTCCTCTGACGCCTGTGCTGGATGGGTGTGGTGTGGGTGTTAACCAGCCCTCAGGGAGTGGCTGTGGCATGCTGACAACTAGACCAGTGATCAGCAGATCACTACAGGGAAGACCTGGGACATGTAGCTTTGTCGTCCCCCCCCTCTGAGCGTAAGCGGAGTGGTCTGGCCTGGCATACGCCAGGCCAGCGTAGGGGTGGGAACAATGACCCCGGGGCTCTGGGCGTGCTTCAGTTCTGGGCTGGACATGGAAGTAACTGATGCTTGTGTCTCTGTTGTAGTGTCTACGCCACACGGACCACAATCGGCAATGTTGCACCTTGTGACTCAAGTCCCACGACATGAGCAACATGGACGTAAGGGGGAATCACTGACCCTACATACATCCATACTTTCATACTTGAATGATCAAAGACATGACACATCTGTGCGATTCTGAATGTTTAATTCACATCCAGTGGAGTGTTGCAGCTAGAGCAGTACAGGGCCATGCAAACCCCACTTCACATTATTGGCCCGTGGAGGGCCAGCCAGAGTCCTTCAGGGAATGACAAGTACATCGGAAGAGGAAGAGTTCAGTCCCCAGTCTCATTGCTGTGTCATTGGTAACCAAACAGAATATGGCAGTCCATGTCGAGGTCCAAGGTGAGTGTCGCAGAGTGTATCGGGGGACAGTGAAAGGTGATGATGCAAAGGGCAGAACCAAGCAGAAACAGGCCATACGGCGGAGATGAATGCTACTGCCTCCTCCTTACCAGTAAGGTTGATTCACCCGCATCTTCGTCCTCTGATGTCACATGTGCCTCACACGTGGGTGGTGGTGGAATGTCGGCCGTACTGTGTGCCACTGACACATCAGGGGCCGGAGGTGGATTGCCTGTCGCACTGTGAGGCACTGATACATCAGGGGGCGGAGATGTGGATGTAGAAGCAGCAGCATTCATATGCGCCAGGCCTTGAGGCAGCAATGCCATGATGATGTGCTACAGGGCATGGAAGGTCCCAGCCACATCTTGCTGGTGTGCAGCCGTGGCAGCCATTCTTTCCGCCTGCATCCGCTCCATGTTCTCCATGAGCCCCCGCATCTGTCCCAATTCCCGGCTGACATCGCTGGAGCCACTCTGACTGGACAGTTGTTCTTGTCTCAGTATCATGACTCCAGCGATGTCAGCCATGGATCGTTGGAGAGCATGGAGCGGACTGTGTGTGTCCGTTAGGGACTGTAAGTGGTCCCTGATGGGAACCAGACACCCATGTATGGCATCAAGTTTGGCTGCCATGAGTTCGAACCCCACCCGCACATGATCAGCCATCTTCTCCTGGACCTCTAACACACGGTGTTGGAAGGCCATGTGTTGTTTGTGGGGGTCCTGGGAGACAGCCGGGGTGGTAGGTGCTTCCTGCTGTGTGGTCTGTGCAGGGGGTGGGGTCTCCTCGATGCAGCTGGGCTGCCGTGCTCCTGGAGGTTGGGTGCCGAAGCTGTCAATGAGGACTTGGAGGGCTTCGGTGTCGATGTTGGGGATGTCCTCATCGTCATCAGTGAAGAGTTGTTGGGGCTGCTCTGCAGGAGGTGTTGATGCTCCCTCTGCAATGTGAAGGGGAGATGCAGTATTACATTGTGTTCACATGTATGTTGACGCATTGTACAAGTTCACATACAGACTGCATGACAATGTACATTGTGACTGTTTATGAGGAGCTGCCTATTTGATGCAGGACAGTGGACATTTCGACAACATCACGGATATGTGTTTGTACTTGTACATTGACATCTCACATTTCCCTGCTATGCCAAATGTGATTGGCCAGTTTCTACACACAAGCGGCACCTGTTGTGTCCTCTGTCCTGTTGTAAACGTGTTGCAGTTTGTACCACATTCTTGTCAATGCTGATGTGCTCTGAATGTCATGTGTGTGTGCTGCATTTTGGGAGAGTCGCCCCTGCAGCTCTGATTTTGCTGCCCCTTGTCCCTTTCAGGTACTGTGCCCATACAGTACTGAGATGTTGCAGACTTGGGTGAATTTGGGTCTTGGTGGGAGTTGGGACTCTGGGGCATGGTTTGTCCGCAGATGTGTTGTTGATGTCAGGGGTTGTTTGTGCAGGTGGATGTGTCAGAGTGTGACCTGCTCCTTTACGGATGTGGTCCACACTCAGCCACCTCAGTGTGGTGGCGTGCACCATGTCATGATGATCGGACTGCAGCCATGCTAATTGTCATGCAGTGTCACTTGCATTGTCAGTGTGGCTCACGGACCCGCAGCTTTGCTGGGTTCAGCACATGTGCATGGGTTGGTTGTGAGATAAGTGATGTGTGGGCGGGCCTCCTCTGGGCACATAGTCGACGAGGGCCTACGTGCTGTTGCTAGGTGTGCTGCAGTGTGCCAAGGGGATCAGGGACATGATCCAGAGTCATTGTGGGTGTGCACTGTGCTCCGCTTGATTGTGCATGTGTGCCATTGTGCCCATCTCCCCCCAGTCCCTGGTCGTTACTCACCCTGTTGCTGTTGTGTCGGGTCATGTTGAGCAGTGTCCGGTCCTCCAACTCCTGCCACCGTCTCCCCACTGATGACTGTGGACACTATTTCCTCCATCTCATCCAGCTCCTCCTGTGGCGCTGGACTCCCACCTCCAGTCTGCATTGCTGCCTTCTGGTTGTTGGCGAGTTTCTGCTTGGTCTTGCGCTTCACATCATTCCAGCGCCTCTTGACCTCGTCCATTGTCCTCCTCAGCACTCCGACTGCATTCACCTTGTCCACGATGGACTGCCATGTTCCATTTTTTGTTGCCAATGACACAGTGGAGGTGACAAACAGTTGTTGATGGTGTTCTATCACCTCCGTGATCAGGATCCTGTTTTCCTGTGGACTGAACCGCGTCTTCCTCTTCTTCTTGTCCTTGACCTTCCCTGTCCCCGAGGTCCCAGGCTGCTCCTCCGGGGGGCTTGTGGGGTTCTGGCCGTCCTCTGTACCTGCTCCGGCTGCCTCCATTGTGCTTCGCTGTAGTTTGGTTTTTGTTTGTGGTTTTTTTTCTGCTTTTGTAGTGGTTTTTCCCGCCTGACGTGTGTGAATTGCAGGCCTGGCGCTGCTTTTCACTGATTGTCTTATCGCGGTTGGGCCCATCGCAACTTTTTTCGCGTTCGGGTTTGGATTTTCATCGCCGTCCCGGTAATGTTATCGCGGACATTTGACGCGTTATCGGGAGACTATCGCATGTTACCGCCGTGTTGAAAATACGACGTTAACACAGAGTTATTTTCCCGCGATAGACGGCGATATGAAAACTTGCGTTAACCTATTTTGGCGATGTTTATCGCACGTTCTTGTGAATATCCCCCATAAGGATTTAAAAATGAAGGTGTTGTTGCAGCAAGCGTTTAGGGGAAATGGTAGGGGATGAGGTGGTCCTTCGAGGCAGCCTCCACGTACCAGTTGGCAGCCTTCAACGACACCCTTAGGGCCGAACCATTGTGCGTATTGTAAGGAGGAGGGCCATTGGCGTAGCGAGTGTCCTGTACTTTTGCAAAAGGTTTCTTCCCCACGGGGACGGGATTCTGGTGGTAGAGGGTGTGGTGCAGCCAGACAGGAAGACAATACAGCTTCTGTGGGTCGCTCTGATAATTATTTTGACAATTCCAAGGATGGCCAGTATTATCACGATTATTGTGATTTTGATGATGTGACTGGGCTGTCTCACAGCCAGGACAGCCAGGGACAGGGTACGGGACCAGTACACATACCTGTAGATCAGCGTGGCCCCTATGTCAAGGCCAATTTGCAGGGCTCGACTAAAGAATTTTTGGTGGATACAGGTGCTACAAAGAGTTCTGGGGACCGTTATGTGGTCCCTGGGGCGGCTCTGTCTGGCCAGAATAATGTTTCAGTCGTTTTTTCAGGAATACCGGTCATAAGCCCCATTTCATGCCCTCTTGCCCTTACTATTGGTCCCTTTACTGTGGATTCTCCGTTTCTTCTTACTTCTGATTGTGGTGAGAACTTAATGGATTTGGATTTGTTGAAGAAATTGCATGCTACTGTTTATTGTTCTCCTGCTGGTGGTTATATTACCATGGGTCCGGATGTGAGCGCTCAGCAGTGTTTGTCTCAGGATGCGCCCCTTCCCGCTGAATTTGCTCAGGTGCCACCCACATTGTGGGCAACAGGTGATACGGATGTGGGTTTGTTGCATATACCACCATTTTCTAAACGGGTTAAAGAGAATGCTGTTCTGCCCCGTATTCCTCAGTATAAGATACCACAGGCAGGTGAACGGGCCCTTCTTCAGATTATTCAAGATTTGATACGAATGGGAGTAGTTGAGAAAACATCTGCTAACATTTGCAATAGTCCTTTTCTTCTGGTCCTTAAGAGGACACCTTTGGGTTCCCCTGATGCTATCGATGAAGTTTATCGCTTTGTGATTGATGTACGAGAGGTTAATAAAATTGTGGTTCCACAGTTTCCCGTGGTTCCTGACATTACTACGCTCTTAACGATGATTCCATCTACTGCCGAGGTCTTTTCTGTTATTGATTTGAAGAATGCCCTTTTTAATATCCCTATTCATCCAGACAGTAGGTATTTGTTCGGGTTTACACTGGCCGGCAGAAGCTTTAGATTCTGTCGAGCTCCGCAGGGCTATAAGGAGAGTCCTAGTATTTATAGTCAAGCATTGAAAAGCCAGTTGGATTCCTTGTCACTTCCTTCAGTATGTCAACGACCTGCTCATTGCTTCGGATATGGAGCAGGGTTGTCGGGATAGTACAGTCAAATTGTTGTTACATCTGGCTCATCATGGACACAAAGTATCCCTTTCCAAATTTCAGTATTGTCGACAGGAGGTTACCTATTTAGGTCACCTACTGTCGAAGGAGGGTAGAAGATTGACCCCCAAGCGTATTAGTACTATTGCTAAAATGCCCATTCCACAAACTCAAAAAGGCATACGTGCTTTTATAGGTATAACTTCATACTGTCGACAGTGGATCCCAAATTATTAGTTACTAATACAACCTATGCTTGCATTAACAACGAAAGCAGTGCATGAGCCTTTGCCTTAGAAGGCTGAATGTCAGCAGTCTTTTGAGCAATTGAAAACTGCACTTTGTTCGGCTCCGGTACTTGGCAAACCCAATTATGCTAAACCGTTTGTGCTCTATGTCCATGAGATGGCTGGCTGCGCACTTTCTGTTCTAACACAAAAATTTGGAGATAGACAAAGGCCTTGTGCTTATTTTTCTGCTGTGCTTGACTCTATTGCTAGGGCCCTCCCGAGTTGCCTAAGAGCAGTCGCGGCTGTGGCCACTTCGATCAGGCAATCGGCTGGACTCGTACTTGATACTGACCTCACAGTTATGGTACCCCATGCTGTGGATACACTTTTGAATAAGACAAAGACACAGCACCTCACCAGTGCGCGTCTTACTGGTTATGAATTGACATTGTTTGCTTAACACATTACGATTAAGAGATGTGCCACTCTGAATCCAGCCACGTTACTACCCCTCCCTTCTGAGGATGATGCAATTGATAAACATGACTGTATTTTCCAGACGGAAGAGGAGACGAAGGGACGGGTAGACCTGACTGATGTTCCTTTAACTGATCCTCAAGGAGAACTATATGCTGATGGCTCTTGTTTTAAGCTACCAGAAGGCACAACCACTGCAGCTTATGCTGTTACCACATTGCGAACAGTGGTAGAGACATCACAGGTTCCCTATCAGTCGGCTCAGTCCGCTGAGCTTGTTGCCCTTATTTGAGCTTTTGAATTAAGTGAAGGACTGACTGTTAATATTTATACTGACAGCCAGTACGCGTTTGGGGTCACCCACAATTTTGGGCGGCTGTGGGCCGAAAGAGGGTCCTTACTTCCCATGGTGCCAAGATTCAGCATGGGCACCTTATATCACGACTGTTGTCTGCTTTAACGCTCCCCAAGAAACTGGCTATTATCAAGTGTAGTGCCCATAGGAAAGTTACTGATGATGTGGGCAGAGGAAATGCCTTTGTAGATCAAGTAGCTAAGGAAACGGCAAGGAGTAAAATGAAACACATGTTTGTTGCAGGTCCAGCTAGATGGGTTCCTGAGGTTGTCATGTTTGATAATACCCTTGAGAGTATAAAGGAGATACAGAGTGAAGCCACAATAGAGGAAATGGCGAAATGGCAGGAGAGTACAGCACAGTTGGATGAGGATGGGTGTTGGATTGACAAATCTGGAAAGCAGAAATGGATGTTGCCTGATGCATATGTTCTTCCTGTAGTTACTATGGCACATAGTCCAGCTCACATTAGTGCAAAAAGCATTTGTAAATTGTTAGCCCCTTTGTGGCATAATAATAACATTGCAAAAACAGCTGCGTATTTGGTGAAATACTGCATGGTTTGCATGATGCATAATCCAGGGAAGGGTACCCCTACACCACCTGGTAATTTTGCACCCCGACTTTCCCTTTTGAGGCCCTTCAAATGGACTATATTGAGTTAGAGAGATGTAATAATTTGAAATATGTGCTGGTGGTTGTATGTGCATTCAGTAAATGGGCTGAGGCCTACCCCACGAAAGACAATACAGCCATTACGACACGAAGGTACTCCTTAAAGAGTACTTCCCTCATTTCAGCTTGCCTCGAGTTATCTGGAGTGACAATGGAAGTCATTTTAATGCAAAAGTGATTAAATTGATTTGTGAAGGGTTACACGTCCAGCAGAAATTTCATGCTGCCAATCATCAGTTTAGTTGAGAAGTACAATTGTACTCTCAAACAGAAATTAGCAAATATTCAGGAGTCAACAGGGCTGAAGTGGTCAGATGCTTTGCCACTAGCTCTCTTGTCAACAAGAACTGCAGCTCATGCCAGAACAGGATTGTCTCCTTACGAGGTCGTGTTTGAGCGCCCGGCAAATGTCTGGGGCGTCCCGCGGCGTCACAGGTTTTCTGATATTGAATACCCTGTATTGATTGATTATCTGGGCCAGTCAACCAAAAGTTTACGTTCTATCCACCAACAGGTGCGGGAGTCCCTACCTACTATACCAGAGGGACCCGGCCACAACATTCAGCCTGTGGACTTTGTGCTTCTCAAGAACTTCCAGTGCAAGAAAAGTTTGGAGCCGCGCTGGAAGGGACCAGAACAAGTTCTGCTGGTGACACGAACAGCTGTGCAAGTTGCTGGTCGGAAGAACTGGGTGCATGCCACCCATTGTAAAAGGATTCCCCTGCCCCTACTGTATGACCAGTGGGTCAAAGAGGGAGTCGCTGACGGGGGTGTGAACAGGTTTATCCCTTTTAGCGATGCACAGCTAGTATGGACACAGACTGATGAGGAGAATGATAGGGTTTTGAACGAGGCTGTTCCCCCAGAAATTTGTGCTATTCCAGAGCCTTTGTTCAGTGATCATACGGTGCCCGGAACTGCCAGGTACAATTTGCGCCCTCGGCTGAGGGACATTGAGTCCAAGGAGAAAAAAGATTAGGGATGGACTGCATAAGATAGGTAGTGCTGAGTTCAGTTCCAACGAGGTTAACAGAATTTAGCAGAGAAGTTTGCATTTGTTTTACTGTTTTAATGGAACATTAGCTAGGGACAATAGACGTATACCCTCTCGGTAACGGGACAGCTTGTTACCCCACTGATTCTGTCACTAGTTTGTGGACTGCATATCCATTGTCATTGGTGAATTATACATATACTGAACCACCAGAATTTGTAGAGATATAAGGAGTGTTTGGATCTGGTTATTCAGGACCATGTCTGTCTCATCGAAAACCACTGGGGGAGGGTTACCCCTGCTGTGATAACAATACATATTGTGATCATTTTTAAATGAACGAGCAGAGCATAACATTAGTTGGCTGGCATTACAAGGAATTGACGGTCCCCCGGCAAGCTGGTTATTACCCCGCTTGTTGTGCTATCATCAATAGTACTGACACTTCATTGTACATAAATTGTTCAGGATTAGTGATGTATAAAGAGACAATCCCTCTGGTGAAAGCAGACGATCCAAATACTTTTGGCATGAATACCCGGTATTCTGCAGTGGATTATGATAGGCCAATTTATGCACATCCAGGATTTTTCTTTTTGTCTAATGGGACTTATTCTAATGTTCATAACGGGACAAATGATGTGGCCCTTCGGATGGTGTTGCCTTTGGGTGTGCCTTGTAAACATGCAAAACCTAAAGTAAAATGGGTAAAAAGAACATTGATGAAAGAGTTTTGTGAGAGGGTGACATAAAGTGATAAACAATTATAGCAATGGCCTTACTTTTGGATACATTATATCTTCTATTTTTACATTGGGTGGAACTGCTATGGCGAGAGGTGAAAAGGCTCGAGAGTATTTTGGATGTAAGTTGCAAATTTTATCCAATACGACTGTGGCAGCTTTGCGCGACATCACCACCCAGTTAGAGAGAATGCGGATATATTCCGTACAGACTAGATATGCAGTGGATTTCATTTTGGCTAAGAGTGGTGGTGTGTGCTCAGTAGTTGGCGATCAGTGTGTAGTCGGGATAACAAATATGGAAAATAATTTTACCAAGCATATTTTAGATATTCTTGAGAATGTCAAGGGAATGGAAAGTGGAAACTGGAGTTGGTCTCTCCTTGGCAGCTGGGGCTGGATCCTTGAGAAAGTGATTTATCTCATTGCCATATTGGTGTTTTGTTGTGTTCTTGTTCAATGCCTTCCTATGTGTTGTTATTTTTGTACTAGTCTTCTTACCCCCAAAAGAAAAATATCAATTCATGACACCAATGCTGCTATCATGCTACAGAAGGATATTGACGATGTGATGGCCATTGACAAGGGGATTTTTGATAATCCCTCTCTCCTCACTGTTTCACTTCCTGATGCTGATAAAATGGAATGCTCATAATTGTTTTCTTATGTGTTTTCTTATCTTTTATAGCTTTTTGTTTATTAGAAAATGTCTGTAGCTCATGCTAAAAGGAGGGTCTGATGAAATAGAAATTGTTTAGGCTGATATGATGTATTGTATAAGTTAGCATTCACTGCGCCATTTTCTGTTCAGGCGCCATTTTAGGTTGTCCGAAACTAATCTTGTGTAATTCCGAGAAACGTTCCCTATTAGGTTTCGTTTCTCCAGATAGGTTTTGTTTTAGCAATGAGCACATTGTTCATGCCAGCACATAGCTTTCTCACTAGATAGAGGCCCTCTACCACTTGTATGGTGGCAGGCTCCGAATGGAACGACCTTGAGTTGTGCAACTGTGTGCAGAGATATGAGTTCTGAATTGCTTTCCCTGTGTTTCACTAACTAACTGTACCTGCCTGGAAAGTTCCATTGTGGGCGCGCCTTTGCTTGATTATGAAACATATAAAATGTATCTTTATGCTTGTTGGTTTCAGTCCTCCAGATGAGGCTCCACTCTGAGTGTATTTGAATAAAAAATTATTGGTTTGTATTCACTACTGTCTGACCGACTATTCAATTAGTACGGAAGGCCGAGAGGTGGTCTTAGTGACCCGGGTGGCCCAAATGGGGTCACCTCCTCCAGTTGTTGATACAATGAGGTTTAGTGTACTCTCAAGATTTCTGACAGTGGTGTCTGGTGTCTGAATTGACCACAACTCCCATAATGGCCGTGCTACAGACACCAGTCCCCAGTGTCAGCCATCTTGCCAATACATTTCCACTTACCGTCAGGGACAGCATAGTCCCAGGTGTGCTGTTTGACCTGGGTGGGAAGGTGTGTGTGGGACATAGCCTGATGGGAGATGTAGTCAGTGCAAACACTCCTCCTCCCAGGCAGCCCAACCAGGCCAACAGGAAGAGTGATGTCCTGACAATGAGGGGAAGTGTACATTCAAGATGTCTAACAGTGGTGCCTGGTGTCTGAGTTGGCCACAACTCCCAGGCTGGCCTTGTGCTACAGACACCAGTCCCCAGTGTCAGCATCTTGCCAGTACATTTCCACTTAACATCAGGGACAGCATAGTCCCAGGTGTGCTGTTTGAGCTGGGTGGGAAGGTGTGTGTGGGACAGAGCCTGATGGGAGATGTAGTCATTGCAAACACTCCTCCTCCCAGGCAGTCCAACCAGGCCAACAGGAAGAGTGATGTCCTGACAATGAGGGGAGGTGTACATTTAAGATGTCTGAGTTGACCACAACTCCGATGATAGCCTTGTGCTACAGACACCAGTCCCCAGTGTCAGCCATCTTGCCAGTACATTTCCACTCACCGTTAGTGACGGCATAGTCACAGGTGTGCTGTTTGAGCTGGGTGGGAAGGTGTGTGTGGGACAGAGCCTGATGGGAGATATAGTCAGTGCAAACACTCTTCCTCCCAGGCAGCCCAACCAGGCCAACAGGGAGAGTGATGTCCTGACAATGAGGGGAAGTGTACGTTCAAGAAGTCTGACACTGGTGCCTGTTGTTGGTTTGTTATCACTAGATGTCACAAAGAAGGGCTAAATGTGAAGCTAGTTAATATATATGGTCCCAACCACGATGACCCACAGTACTACCATTCACTCGGCTCCCGCCTACTCCAAGGCACGGATCTTCCACAAATATAGGGTGGAGACTTCAATTGCATTTTGGACCCTGCCTGCGACCGCTCCAGGGGTCCTCCTTGCCGCCCGTCCACTGCTTCGGGTGCAATATTAGACATTATGGACCAATTAGGCTTGCTAGGTGTCTGGAGACAGCATTCCCCCGGCACCTCAGGGTTCACTCACTACTCTGCCACTCACGATATACATACTAGAATAGATTTTTGGCTAATATCTAGGAGTCTGCTCACCCACGTCATCACCTGTGAACCTCTCCCACAAACATATTCAGATCATTCCCGGTCTTGCTGGACTTCGAGCTACCTACCAAGAAATTTGCACCATTTATCTAGAGGTTTCCCCCATACTCCTTAATGGATCCAGTCTTTAAGTCTGATATGGCGTCATCCATAGAGGGTTTTTTTAAAGATAACATAGGCTCAGTAACTAATTTTACCACTGTCTATGAGGCCTTTAAGGTGTTCATCAGAGGTATGACAATCTCGAAACACGCTGGAGTGCTCCGCCCCTTAAGAGATAGATTATCGAGACTAGAAAGAGAGATAGCTCAAATGGAGCAAGCTCATCAACACTTAGGCGACACAAAACTCCTTGAAGATATCAACAAAGCTCTTGAGGAGTTTCATGACACAGCATACAGTGAGGTTAAACATCTCGGCAAATACGGTACCACTCAGGTCTATGGCAAGTGAGAACACCCGGTGACATTCTGGCGGCGTTACAGCGCCCTAAAAGAGAGGCAGGTACAATAGTTGAACTACAGGATGAAGACGGTAGCCCGTTGCATGATGCAAGCTTAATTGCAGAGAGATTTAGTAGATATTACGCTGAGCTATATAGTTCACGGATATCACCAGACGACAAAGCAATAAAAGAGTACTTGGAACATATCCAAATGCCATGGCTCACCAATACACACAGGGAACACCTTATGGCTCCTCTAGATCCTAGAGAAATTCGGGCAGCACTTAAGGCAATGCGGCTTGGGCTGCACCTGGTTTTGACGGCCTTAAGGTGGCCTTTTATAAAGCCTTCCAGGAATTGCTTATACCTCATCTAGTCACTCTATATGAGGAAATGGTTGAGGCCAATTGATGCCCCCATCCATGAGAGAAGCATTGATCGTTACTCTCCTGAAACCAGGGAAACCTCTGGATAATTGCTCTTCCTATAGACCCTTATCCTTATTAAACGTAGATACCAAGTTCTTTACCAAAATATTAGCCAATTGTCTCGCCCCATTGATCCCATTGGTGGTCGTTCTGGAGCAAGCTGGCTTTGTTCCATAACCTACAATCTTAGAACCATCTTTGGACCATCCAAAGAAGTAACTCAGATGTTTGGGCCGCGGCAGTCTTTTTGGATGCTGAAAAGGCGTTTGACTCAGTAGAGTGGTCGTTTATGAAGGCCGTGCTTCACCGCATTGGGGTTGGTGAGGTCTTTCTCCAGTTAATTGCAGTTTTATATAAAGACCCAGTGGCCACTATAAGAATGGGTAATATAGTCACCTCCCCTATAGCAATCTCGAGGGGTACCCAGCAAGGGGTGTCCATTATCTCCCCTTCTATATGCCCTGGTGGCTGAATCCCTGGCCTGTGCTTTGAGGGAGTACCATGGACATAGGGGGTTGTGCTTCCCTGGTTACCGCTTAATTGTTTCTGCATACGCTGAAGACATGCTTCTTTATGTCTGAGACCCTGAGAAACAACTTACCCCTGTGCTCACTGAGGTGGTTCGTTTTGGGCAGCTATCAGGCCTCAGGGTTACTTGGGCAAAATCTATCATTTTTCCCCTGACTCCATCCATGGCTCCAGTAAAATTGGACTTCCCACTGCAATGGACCACATATTCTGCACGATATTTAGGAATACAAATCAATACTGACCCCGGGATAGTGCTATCAGACAACTATGGGAAAGCACTTCATAAGCCTGAAGAGGATATCGCCCGATGGATCAGATTACCTCCCTCATTGGTCGGACGAATCGCTCTCATGAAAATGGTCACCCTCCCCAGATTCTTGCTCCTCTTTCAGAATATCCCGATGCTACTTCCGAATCACATATTTAATACTCTTCGTTCATTGCTGATTAAATTGGCTTGGGCGGGTAAGCAGCCGAGGGTTAAATGGGAAACTTTCACCCTACCATTCTCAATGGGAAGCCTAAATGCACCGGATCTCGAGTTATACTATAGAACAGCACAGAGCTCACATGCACATTCCTGGATACAGGGACCACAAGACTTACAGAACCTACACATTGAGAGAGATGGCACTGACCCTGATACTCTCCTCCAGGTGCTCTTTAGAACCCCGGTTAGGTGACATGGTACCCTTGACTCTTTAAACTCAACAGTACATGCTTGGCAAAAATTACTGGAGAGACAGACAGGAGCTCTGATGTACTCCTCACTGTCCCCGCTAGAAAGGTGTTCCTGGTTTCCGACAGGGAGAAAAAGGGACGTTTCCCGAACATTGCGGAAATTTGGTATATCTAAGCTGGGCGACCTCTGTCATGACGGGGTGGTACGCAAGTGGAAAGACATACTGGAGAACAGACTCAAACCCTCGACCCTTGCCCAGTATCAATACCTCAGAGCTCGGTGTGCATTACGCGACCTCTTAGGCGATGATATGCAAGAGCCATTAGAGATGCCAACACTTTCTTATATTATACGTTCTGCCACACCTGCTAAGCTGGTAACTAGAATTTATAGCCTTACACAAGAATCCAGGAGACCACACTTAATGAAAGCTTGCCAGTACTGGCAGAAAGACCTAGATAGGGTGATTGACGACAATAGCTGGCAGTATTGCTGCAAAGGGACAAGACACATCTCTCTTAATTGTAGACACTGACTAATTCACTTTAAATATATTAATAGAGTGTATTACACACCTGAGAGACTATGCAGATACGGATTACGTGATTTGGCAGTCTGTCATCGCTGCACAGAACTGGAAGCTGGTTTCTTGCACGTAGCCTTGTATTGCCCAAAAATGTTAGATTTCTGGGGGAAGATCTTTCATACTTTGAATGAGATTACAGGTCTCTCCCTTACACCTGATCCGTTTCTCGCCTTGTTGGGACATGACAAGGGGGTCGACAAAAACGTAAGACAACTAGTTGCTATGGGTCTACTGCTAGCTAAACGTTGGCTAGCAATGCGCTGGGCTAAAGGCCCAGTCCCGACCATAGATGATTGGACTAAAGATATGCTCTATTTTAACACACAATCAGACACATAGAGCGAGTTACTTCCTCCACAGAATCGCCCAAGAGGCTTTTGGGGATCATACCAACAGTACTTAGTGGGGAAGGAGACTGGGGAGCCGGAGGGAGATTAAGGTAATAAGGTATATACTAGACACAGAATACATAACATGGGTTGATGACACAAATATATGTGGGAAGCGAGCATATACATGTTATCCATATTCATTTTTGGAATCATTATTATTGAATGTATCCACTAACTACTTGATGGAACCCAGTAGTGATAACTGTTTTAATTGTAGTAAGTTCCATGCATTGTATATCGTCACTGTGGAATTGCACTGTACCCAGCCAAGAGAATATGCAACTGTATTGAATTCTTTGTTACCTGAAGAGAATTAAAAGCAATAAACATAAATTAAATTTTTTAAAATAATTTAGGCAAGCTCCACTTCAAAATGCTCCACAGAGTGTATCATGATAGACGGAGACTGCACGCCATGGGAAGAGCATAGTCCCTGAATTGTCTAAGATTTCATGGGGAAGATGGGTTCTTTTTTCATACAATCTGGAGTTGCCCCAGGATGCAGGGCTTCTGGGCTTGAATAATTGAGAAACTCAAAGAGATATTCCCGGCATCACTCCCAATTGATCCTAAATTCATCCTTTTGGGGAACCCTAATGATATCAATCTACCACAAGCCCAGCTCTTGTTTAGAAGCCTTGGCCTCGTTGTGGCCAAAAGGGACGTTGCTAAACATAATGGTGCGCAGGTCTGTCCAACATTATCGGAGTGGAGAAGAGGCATGGACATGTATATGGTGGCCAAAAAAATACTTATGTTAGCAGGGGTTGCCCGTGAAAGTTTCATAAAGTGTGGGGTAGCTGGATGCAATACTATTCTTTGGAAATACGGGAGAAATCAAGAGACAAAGCCCGGGATTGTTTTGATGTTTATATGTGTATTGAGGTAACTGATACTATGCTGGGGAGGATTTTCTGCTCCATTCTGGAATTTAAATTGTTTGGGCCAACAAGTGTCTGGGGAGGATGGAGGAATGCAGGGGTAATGTTCCAGTTTATGGATTTTGTTTTGCCAATCTCAGAATTGATCACTAGATATTCAGTATGGTGCTTTCTTGTGCCATTTGTGCAATTTCTTGAAAATGAAATAAAAATATATTTCTTTTTAAAAACCTCTCCTAACAGGGATGAAAGAGAGTGGGGGGCGAACGAGGCTTAGGGAGGTTGAATGAGGAGTGGGTAGATCAGTTATTGTCCACATAAGCCCCTAATGGAGGTGCAGGGGGAAGAGGTCGTACTCCCCCGCAGGCCCATCCTTGAAGAACTTCTGAAGATGTTTTCCTGGATGCATGGCCTTGCAGTTTTCAGAGACCGGGTTGTCTTGTTGGGGTGGTTCACTTCTAATATTTTGTAGATGGCGGATTAAATATGCCTGGGCTCTTGCTGAGGCTCTGTCCATGTGTTAGTGTACTCAAAGTCTGCCATTCAGGATGCTGTTCCTGCTGATTTGTTGTTTGAGAACAAATGAGATCCCCATCCCTGACATCAATGTCTAGTTCAAGAACGGTTTTGCATCAGCCAGGGACCTCAGGAATCTTTGTTTGCCCTTCCAACTGACTATGAGGCTAAAGGGGAGGCCCTGTTGATAGGGAACTTTGTGTGCTTGTAAAAAATCCGTAATTGGGGGAAAGTCTCTGCGCTTTTTTGAAGTGGTAGGGGAGAGATCTTGAAACTGCTGGTAGTGCCTTCAAAGAACTGGTCGGCCTTCCTTCTCACTATTTTCATAATGGTTCTTTGTCTGTAAAGAAATAAACCCTCATGAGGATATCAGGGGCCCCATCTGTCCGGGTCATGGCGGTTGAGGTGTGATGGGCAAGGTCCAATTGCAGATGTGGAACTTCTGGATCGCCCCTAACTGCCTGTAGAAAGTTCTTCATGAAGGTCATTATGTTGTCTACTTCCGCTCCTCGTGGGACTCCGTGGATTCAGATGTTGTTGCACCTGCTCCTATTTTCCAGGTATTCGTGTTTTAACTGTAGGTCTGTTTGCTGTTACTCCAAAGCTTGTACCCAGTGCCACAGCACCACCTGGTACTCCACACAGCTGTTAGAGGAACGTTCCAAGCCATCCACCATCTGCCCCAGGTCTGTGATATCTTTGTTTAATTCTTGTAAACAAGATTTGAAATCAGATTTGAGAGAGGTGATTTCTGTGCGAATTTCTTCAAGGAAGCGTTGTAGTCTTTTGTTATGGGGAAACAGCCTCTACAGCACAGGCATTATCACGCAATGCCTTTACGATGCATCATTTACCCCTCAAATTTATACCATGCATATGCCTTTATCATTCATGGTAAGTATACTTAAGGTAAATATATGTCCCCAAGTTCCATGGAAATGGTAACAAGAAAAGCATTAAAAGATATCTGCCTGAGTCATTTAGAGAATAAGCGTTGGCTAGTGGAGAGGGAGAAAAAATCAGTTATGGATAACCACTTGATGATAACATGCATAGGCCTACAACCTTACTTGGTATTGGTACAGAGTAGTTACTGTCGCATGCTTTTGGCGCGTTTTCGCTGTGGGTCTTTTTTTAGATTGGTCACGTTCCCTGAAAAAAATGATTGGTCGAGTAGGTCGCCCATTTGCCCATGTGACGATAAATCAATCCAAACAACTCTGCACTGTACTTTATTCTGCAAGTATTATGTTACACCAAGAAAAAAGTTTCTAATTCCTACTCTTAGAAGCTGGGGCCTAAGACAATGTAGAACAGCCTTTTTAAGGTTACAATTGCTGGAAAACTAACAAATCATTATGATTACTTCCTTGTTTTTAAAGGCTGTTATTAAGTACCGAAATACAATGTGAACTACCCATAAAAATGATGTGTATATATATGAATTATCTATTTGGCCCCTGTAATGTTATATAATATGTAATAGAATAAGATTATGATGTTTTTTTCGAATTAAGTAATAACACCGAGAGAAGTTTTCCATGCCCGTTTTTAATAACTTGTGTTTTTATGATTTTTTAAACTAAACTTTAGAGACCCTTTGCAGTTTTTGCACATTATGCATTATTACAATTTTTTTTAACCTATCTTGCCTGCACTTTACAATGAAATTATGGAAGAACTTGGTCATGTTTATTAATAAGTGTATATAATGTCGAAGCTACCTCCTTGGATCCTGTTTTATAATACTTCTTGTATAATCTGTTTTTATCCTATCATCTCTTTTTAATGTGTATGTTGAAATTTTTTTATGCTATAATATGCTTTTATGGTTGTAAACTAGTACACCGAATAAAGCTTTATTTGATTTGATTTGACTTAAGGTAAATATATGTGTGCACACCACTACCTCCTTCTCTCTTGAAAAGAGGCACACCAACACCATCTGAAGGTGGTCAAGCGCTTTATTCCACACAAAGAAAAGGGTGCAGGTAAAGCAATATCCCAACACGTTTCAGCTCCTCTGAGGCTTGATCACAGGAAAAGTTTCTCTTTTTTAAAATGACCACATGGGTTTTAAAGACGTCGGTCATATTGCCTCGTAGAGTGCGCCATTGAAAATAGAAATGTTCATGTATTAATAAAAAGCAGCATAATTGTATATTTTTTAACCAATGTCCCAATGCTGCAATCTGATTATTTAATTAATACTGTTCAATATGCTTTTCATTCTTGCAAATCTGCAAATCCATGCTCGTTTATCTCCAGGTAGGACAATCCCTTCTTTCAGCCAGCAAGTGGAAGCATTCCTTCTCGCTTCCCTTGCCGGCTTGCACTGCGATTTTCATTAGGGTTCTCCCTGTCTTTCCTCCGTGGATAGTAATATATATATATATGGGCCTCATTTACAAGGAATTAATGCAGCGCGATGCCGCAAGCCATACAATGATATGACGGATCCCTTTCCTCTCCCCTGCGGTGGCGCACAATTTGCTGCCATGCGTCAACCAGGCACTCTTGCACCATAGTGCAAGGGTGCCTACGTTGAGGGGAATTATTGTTTATGTGCAGGAAGATATACCTTCCTGCACATAAACAATCTGAAATGGCGTTTTGAAACTTCTATGTGTGCTGCTTAATGCAGCACACATAGAAGTTGAAAAACTTCTTTTTTTTTAATGATTGTTTATGTGCAGGAAAGGACACCTACCTGCATGTAAACAATCACAAGAGATGATTTCCTCATTTTATGTGTGCTGCAGAATGAAGCACGCATAGAAAGAGGAAAAAAACGAGGAGAAATGAAAACCTTTCTCCTCATTGCGCATCCCTATGCCTCCCCTGGAGCATTTTGACGCATTTCCAGATTTACAATTTTTCTTAAATCTGGAAATGTAGCAGAAGACATGGGTGTTGTGTGGGAACACCCACAGCAACACCCATGGCACACACCTTTCAAGCAAAATGTTGCGTGTAAAGGGGCCATATTTACAAGGACACTAAAAGCCACGCAGGGTGGCTTTACGTCTCCTTGTAAATATGCGGCAGAAGGGCGCGCCACCGGTGTGTCCGAAAATCTAACGCACCAGCGGCGCAAGGGGCTTGCAAATAAGCCCTTATATGTATATATTACCTACTGGCAGTTGCCAGTAGGTAGTTATAGTTAGGACCTAGTTTCCATATGAAAAGTGTTTTTTGTTTTGCCGATAGCTTTGGCACTGTTTTATGAACCTTCAGGAAATGTTCAGAATAAGTACGACGCTCAGTTCAGCTGCTGTGTTGAAAGTTTTTGGGTGATTCATTGAGTGGGGGCTGAGAAAAAGGAGTTTCAAAACTCTTTTTCCACATGCTATTTCCCAAAGGGATTTTGAACACAACTACAGCCCGAACCACTGAATGGAAATACACCAACTTCAGCAGGAAGGTAGGTCTTGGATCAGAAAGCAACCTTTTTGTTATTTGGTGTAAATCCACTCAGCAGTTTTTTAGATATTAAAGGAAAATGAAATATAGCTATCTAGGGATGCGGATCTACCCGCAGAGAATCCATGGCTCCACGGGTCACAGCAAGGCTCTGATTGCCTGCCCGCAACCTGAGGAAAAAGTTGCGCCCGCTATTTTATGTGTCAGGAAACAGTTCCTGGGGCTGAAAAGTAGTGTGTAAAACAGATCAAGGGGTCAGGGTAGAGGTTCCCTGATCTCATGTTTCTTTAAGAGATGTAACAAAAGTAGTTATGTTGAAAGTTTTTTTGACACATGCGAGATCCGCAGATCCTTCACGGCGCTCAACACTTCCCCCTGTGCAACTCTGCAACGGATCTGTGGAGCTCTCCGTGAATTAAAAAAAATGTATATATATATATATATATATATATATATCTACCCAAACTTTGCCCAGAGACGAAGCCGCACTCCGCAGTAGGTAAGTATGACCACTTTATTCCATGAAAACATGCAGCTTCTCATCCCGTCATTAGTCTCTGGCCCAACGCGTTTCAAAGCCTCTTCACTTCTTCGTCAGGGGGCATGTCAGAGATCATAATTGTTGCCGCTGCATCTTCCCTCGTGTGCCTTGTGAAATCATTGGCTTCCGGTGCGCCCTTTAAGTAGATATCCATTAACACTGCACACTGGGACATGCAGTCCATAGCATACTTTTTACCCTCCAGTGGGTTCGGTCTGACAATTACTTTGAGACATATTTACAAGCCCTCCATTAGGCTCCCGGATGGGACTCTGCATGCTTAATTCATTCTCCTGCTGCGCCACTACAAAAGTGAATTTTTCACTCATGCGGACCCTTTGGCCGGTGTGCGGGCGGTGTGTCGCTTCCACGGCCTGGAACCGCCGTGATTGTATTTCTACCCAAACTTTGCCCAGAGACGAAGCCGCACTCCGCAGTAGGTAAGTATGACCACTTTATTCCATGAAAACATGCAGCTTCTCATCCCGTCATTAGTCTCTGGCCCAACGCGTTTCAAAGCCTCTTCACTTCTTCGTCAGGGGCCATGTCAGAGATCATAATTGTTGCTGCTGCATCTTCCCTCGTGTGCCTTGTGAAATCATTGGCTTCCGGTGCGCCCTTTAAGTAGATATCCATTAACACTGCACACTGGGACATGCAGTCCATAGCATACTTATATATATATATATACCCACACATCTACTCACAAACCCACAAAGATACTCTCACACCCACTCACAGACCCACAGAGACACTCACAAACCCAGTCACACGCCCACACAGAGACACTCATGCATCCACTCATAGACCCACTGTAGTGTAGCTCCTATTTCCCTAATAGGCTCTGCGCATTGGAATAATATACCCTATAGGTTTGACATAGGACTGAGGTCGGTATGTCCCTATCGAGTATATTAAACTTAATTACTTGTGCCAGCTAGCTCAGAGGCCACTAGAAACTCCTTGACAAACAAGAAGGGAGTAGTTTCTGGCAGCCGCAAAACATGACAACTTTGTTTCCCTTGTAGAATCAGAACGTGTCCCAGAGTCGTAGAAACAATAGATAACTATTTCACTCAGCTCAATCGTGCATGCTTAGTTTTCCCAAAGTTACACAGAAAGAATAGACAGGCGTTTCAATAAAAGGTTTATTGAACAGTCTTGTTTCTCGTGTAAGTAAAATGTGCTGTTACGATCACAAGACAGTATGCAAGATAAATAATGTACAGCGTAAGCAGTAGAAATAAATAATACTGCGCTAGCATGATCTTTAGTAGATATTCATTTATATAAATAACACAGACTAAAAATGCGAGTACTCATACGATGCGTTTCTAAGCTAGTTCTACCCCAATGTACTTAACCTAACCTAGGTGTAGGGAGAGGTATGAAGTAGGTGAAGTATTCCTTACTATGGTATACTAAGAGTATGTTAAGTCTAGTATGCCTAGTATGCCTAGTATGCCAAGAGTCCCTCTAGGTTTCTAGTCAGCTCCATACCTTAAGAATGAGAGAGGTGGGAATCTCTTGCCAGACTCGAACTCCAACACCCCGCAAGGGAAGTCAGATCACTGGAAGCTGGACTCTCTGCGTGCAGGGATGACAGCGTCTTCTCAGTGCGTCAGGCCGGGAAACGGGCTCCTCTGAAGTCGAGGTCTCCTCTAGTTTACAAGGGCTAGGGAAGGTATATTTATACCTGAGAGGTACCTCAGAATGTTAGCATTGACGTTAATCGGACAGCGGAAGACGTCATGAATGAACCCCTAAGGTATAACGGTTCATGCATAATAGATGAGTCCTTGAAGAAATCAATAGTCCTGTGCTAGGGAAACTCCCGAAGCCTAAGGGTCTGTTCTTCAAGAACTCGTTGTGACGTTAGGGTGGACGGATGTCGGAGACCATGCCTGTATTTGGAGTGCACGGTTTAATGCCTAAATAAGGACTGGGATTTTATGCCTATTTAAGGGCAGGACGAATTGTGCCTATATAAGGACATGATACAGGAAAGCCCGTGTATGGACACCCTAAGAGGAATACAACACCCACTCCACTTTCGTGTGTACGATAATAATAAAATGCTAAACATTTAAAATGCTAAACATTAAATGGAGTACCGCATATTGCTAAAAATATTTCTTAAAAGCATTTAAAAAAGCATATAAAAAGCCTATTAAAATGCAAAAAGTACTGTACATTTTAAGCAATGCTTTTCATTTCAGGCATATATTTTTAAATTAAATGCAATTTGAATGAAATTAGCAGTAATATTTACATTTGACAGAAAATGATCGATAAGTTGTTCAAGAATCAAAGTCAATTCATGTCATTAATGATTTTTGTAGACAAATAAGATGACAAAATGTCTGAGGAAGTACCGCGAAGTCTGTACTATAAGGCTAGTTCTACTTCAAGCAGACTGAATCGCCATTTAGTTCGAAAAAATGGGAAAAGGTTCAATTTGGGAAGAGTTCCAAGTTTTGAAATATGAAGGCCAAATTGTTACTGCATCTCTGGAACACTGTGGGCCGAATCAGAGTCAGTGTACGGGTCTGGTGTAAACATGAGATCATCTATTTCTGTAGACAAAATATCGTCCACTGAAGTTGGTGTCAGTTGGAACACCTTGTGTAGTAGATTAATCGCACAGAGATGTGAAGCATCGCTCTCAGCATAGGATGCCGCAGCAATGTTCGCGTCCGTTGTTACCTGTGTGCCTGTAGAGCCATCTCGTACCTCAGCAGCAGCCGGAAGCGACTGTGAGATCTCAATGAATGCCGTCATCAGGATTGGTAGCCTCTGGGGACAACACAGAGCATGGGCCGATATCGGGTCCAGCAGAGTATCGATATCCGTTGGCGTTGCTGATGGAAATGTTAGACAGGTGTCTAACACGCATTCTTCACTGCATAGCAGGCAGCGTAGAACAGGTAAGATGCAATCTTGCCAGATTGGTCTGAATGACAGGAACCACGTGGTATTAAGTTCCCGTAGACGAGTCATGCCCAAAAGCTGTACTATTCACTCACGGCACTTTCGTTCAAGGAGAGCTTTCTCCACTTCGCTCGGAGTGATGTCTGCGAATAGGCTGGCCATAGCGTAATAGCAGGAAGAGAAATAGAATTCCGGCAACAAGTGCTAGAATTAATGGTATGCCACCAAACACCGAATGTGCAAAGTTTGGGATGATTCCGAGTATTGCCTGGAAAGGTGCTAACAGACCGGAGCAGATGCTCTTAAATACATGTACAATTCCGGTTGTATCAGACATGTTAAAGATACGTCCTATCATTTCCACGAAATGTATAGGGCAGTTTCTACGTATTAAAGTCTGTATCTCAGCCGAAGTCCTTGCTACTTGTAGATCATAGGTTTCTTTGGCCGAGGTCAAAGGCACTGTTTGCTGTAAAAGCATGGCTTTCATTTTGCTCAAAGTATCAAATCTTATAAAAGAGACGTTCAGCGAAGGCCACAAAGGCGACTCCCTGACTGTGTCTATCGGGGAAAACAATACTTGCATACAGCTAGTGACCCTGGAGTTGACCCTTACTAGATATGGGATGCCTGGCAACATGCCGCAGCAACTCTGATCATTCAACATGAGGTAACTCCCATTAGAAAGTTGTCCAAACGTTGGATTAATCACAGCAGCTGGTGTACCCTGCTGATGGCAAGACAAATTTGCCACAGAACCATTGCAAGCCCCGTGTAAAGAAATGTCCTGACATATAAGTGAACCGCTCAGTGCACTTTTACAGTGTGTACCGCTCAAAAACACTTCACGATCCCCACTCCAACATCTATATGTATACGGTAAATCCCAAGATGTCTTAATGTATTCCTTATCCAACCTTTCATATTTGCCTGCTTGCATTTGTCTGAGGCAATACTGAAACTGAAAAGTAGTCACAGGTAATGTGATTTTGCCATGAATGAGCCATTCTGTAGCTGGTTTGTCTGCCACTGTGAATGGTAACTTCTCCAATTTTTCAATGCTCAGCACTGTATACTTTGCTCCTCTTTGTGCCAGTTCGATCTGTTTATCAGTTAGATTGTATTCTGCAAACAGAGCCGATGTGTTGATGAAACGCCAAGGCACATAGCCCGCATGCAAAGATTGCAGCGTCCAGCTTAATAACACAATAGAACGTAATTGAGATTGGCCTTGCTGTAACATCGCCAAATCTTGTTCTAGTATGTCGATAGCAGAGGATACAATGCCATCCAATGAATATATTCTGGAGGGCAAAGTTGTTAACCCATTGTCGACCACAGTGAGTGTTTTCTCTAAATTAATACGATCAAGTTCATGTATTCGTTCTGCGGCCTCCATCTGTGACACTTTCCATGCTTCATTATAGGCAGCATAAATGCCGGCATATATGAAACGTTTCTGACGCGGTTTTCTTGGCCCAAGCAAGAATTCCCTAAGGTCTGCGTCTTCTGTAAGTAAGGATAAGTGTTGTTTCACATCCTGTAGTGTAGATTTCTGCAGCCAATTGAGGCATAATTTTCCTACACTGTATGTTGTTACTACCCCCGGATGCTGTCTTTGGACGAATCTTGGGTCTGGCCTATGAATAGTAAATCCCTGAGTTTTATTCAGGAATCTGTCCTGACAGTTGTTCGTGTCTGTGGGCCAGATCAACCATTTTCTCCAATCAGGATTAGATTTGTTGAGTTGTAGTATTTGGTCAACTGTAACCGCTGCCTGTGTTTTGTTATCACTGACAGGTGTTGGTACAGAAGGTGTTTTCATCTCTTTGATCTTGGCTAGTCCAAGACAAGATGTTTGTTGGATAGTTTCATTCAAAAACATTATTTGTTCAGGGATGATACAGGCTCTAAATAAAGCTTCTATCCCCTGCACTTGCCAATCTTTTGTACCCCAGACAGTTTTTGTGTCTATTGTGTCTTTCCATAAGTTGAAACCCTGTCTAGACAGTTGGGCAATAAATGTTGCAGAGTAAATCTGTTTCGTATTAGTTAACATAATTTTCAGTCCTGTTTTGTTTACATTTTTATAGTAAAACGTTTTTGGATCAGATGTATTGTAACCTGAAAAATATGGAAACTTGTTAGCAAATGCTTTTGAACTACCTTTTGGTGGTGTAGGACAATGCTCCCATTGGTTAAACATAAACACATTTCTAGGGTTTGCAGATTTATGCAAATAATGATGACCATAGTGGTTATAGCAATACAGCTGTTCATAGTCGGATGAACCCTCTAAATATTCATTTTTAGAAAATGCAGCAGATTTTTCTAGGTCAAACATTATATCATTAACAGTCTCAAAGTCCCAATCATCAGAATAGGTACTGGACAAAATTAGATCACTTAGTGAAATTTTAAACAAATGTGGAATGTTCAATTGTTCCGTCGGGCCAAAGATATCAAAATCAGTTTTGTCCCACACTATACCATCCTGTATAGGAACGGCTATGATGTTCACTGTTGACAAGTCTCTTGCTTCACGATGGGAAGATTTATGAGGTTTCAAAAGCACGTTCACATCTTTTCCTTCAATGTTCACATGGATGTATCTGCCATTTATAGGCACGCTCACAGTTATAACCAAAGCTAGCCAAATCAGGAAAACAAACAGTCCAGAAATAATCCAGAGTTCAATCCATGGAGAAACCAGATAAGTCTTTTTCAGAAAGTGAAGAAAGTCTTGTACTTGCTGCTTGAGTTTGAATGATGCTGGCGTCGTTTTAGGTTTACTTGGATCTTCTGAGAACGTATCAAAGTTAATGAAATAGCCAGAAGCAGTTCTGTCAATTGTTGGAATTGCATCAGGATTTGTAGAAATCACTGGAACCAGTTGATCACGTGCTACATTGGTGTAGACAGGTGTATTTGGATGAACTGTTACTTGATTTTCAAGAGGGATGAGTTCCATAGCATTGTTGCTTAGTCCTTCATCTGTTACTGCTGAATTCCCAATTGTTATCAGTCTTTCAGTCTGAACCTCTTGGATAGTAGCGAGAGGAGTGTGTCTGCTACTAGGTCGGAGTCCACGAGGCTTACTAGTTAGTATTGACCACATACTGTGGTTTGATGAGGTCGATGGACACAAATCTTTTCTCCTTTCTTCCAGCAAGGGGCGGCAGAAGTACTGTTCTTGTTCCTTGAACTGCTAGGACAGGTACTTGTTGTCTGTAAGAAGGTCCAAATTCCTTCTTGTCCGCAATTCTTTCTCTGACTAGATCCCCAACTTTTGGAATCCAGACAGGCCTTGCTGGGACTGTTGGTTTTCCCCCAGTGGTGGTTGGCTGCAGGACTACGTTGCTTTGTTTCGATCTTAGTTCATTGAGTTCCTGTAAAACAGCCAAACGATCTTTGATATCAAATGGTTTATTTTCCACCACTGTGCCTACGTGATCGAGGTCTGGTACCCAAATTCTTGTTCCAAATAGGACCTCATATGGAGTGACCCCCCTAGAGAACTTCTTGGCAGATTGTTTAATGAGCGTTGGACCCCATAAAGATGTTTGACCCACCCATCACCCGAACCTAATACCCTAGCTGTTATAGACTGCTTTATGTCCCGGTTTTTCCTTTCCACAACCGAATTTCCCTCAGGATGGAATGGAGAGGAGTACCGCAATGCAACGCCCAGACTGGCCATGGCTTCTTTGTAAGCCCGAGAGCTAAACGCAGGGGCCTGGTCAGAATGTAGCGTGCCTATTGCGTATGTGCCGATAAAGACTCGCAAATCTTTTATAACAGTTCGAGCGTCAGCCGAGCGCTGAGGCCATATCCATAGGAACCTAGAGCATGAATCCACTGCAACCATGATATATTTATAGTTACCGTCCCTTTGCAAGGGACCGCAGTGGTCCAGGTAAACACAAGCTAATGGTTTGTCTGAAATTAACAGGGGTGTCTGCGCAGGACGTTTTACTGTTGAGACTTTAATCTGTTGGCAAATATCACATTCTAAAACATAGTTCTTCATTTGTTTCCGAATGCCAGGCCACCAATATCTTTGCTTGAGTAAAGATACTGTTGCAGAAACACCTGCATGGGCAGAAGCTATCCCTTCGTGTGATGCTAGGATTAGTCCTAATCTACGTTCCTTGTTTGGAATTACCCTATCCCCCACTCCAGGGATTCGAGCAAAAGGAACGTTGTTCGCATCAATTACATAAGAGTACTTGAGTGGAAACTTTTTTGGTAACACTGCACTGCTGCCCTTGCTTGAAGCATTGACAGCCAACATTATCTCACCGTCTATTTTTGTTTTGTGAATGAGTGATCGCAGCTACGGAAGCCGTCTGAACAGCCCCCTTTGCAGCTTCGTCAGCCAAAGAATTCCCTGCAACGTGAACACCATCATGTTGATGACTCAGTGTGTGGATCACGTGAGCCTTTGGTAGTTCGTTTTTCAACTGAACTACTTGTTCCCAAAGCATTTTGTGCTTTATTGTGCCACCTTTCGCATCTTTGAAACCATTTTCAAGCCAGTTTTGTATATATTCATTATACGACTGAACACAGTAAAAGGAATCGCACACTATTAGTGTGGGGAATTCTCGATCTGTACTTTCAAGTGCCAGTTTGAATGCTTGTAGTTGAGCTCGCTGAGCTGTACAATATCCTAGAGATTGAGTTTTTGTGACCATAGGTCTGAAGATGCCATCTCGCATGCGACCTTGAACGATTGCACACGCTGCACTGTAAGCTTGCTTACTCCCTGTTGCGGGTTGTGCGGATCCGTCAGTGTAAATTATGAATTCGTACTGATCGAAAGGCAGAATTTCAGTGGGCAGAGGACATTCTTGTTCATATTGCAGGAATGCTTGTGTTTTTAGATCTGGGTCAAAAACATATTCAACATCTGTTGCAGCAAGAGAATTAACCCATTGTATCCATCTTGGATGTAGTGCTTTAGCATTTGGAATGCTTGCTTTTGTGACTGCTTCTAAAGCTGGTACTGGGGTTACGACAATAATGCGTTTCCCTTGTGCTAGGGCTCTTTCTTTTGCTACAGCGGTTTGAACTTCTGTCAGAATTTTTTCAGTTGAAGTGAAGCGCATTTCTGCTTGTGTATACAAATGAGATTTGTATGCTATTGGTATTTTTTCACCCTCGTTAAATGTTAAGTAGGTGAATCCGCATTGACCCGAAATTATTAGGATCACCAGGTTGCGTTGACTTACGCGTGTTTGTAAGTGATTTGTTGCTAACATGTTAGCCTGGAGTGAACGCAAAATTTCTGTGTGTTCCTGTGTCCAGTTTTTGATTGAAAAATCAGGTTTGATTAATGCGTAGAGAGGTTTAACCCTTTCTGCGTAGTTTAGAATGTATGTTCTTCCAAAATTGAGGAAACCCAGGATGGATTGTAAGTTTTTTAGCGTTTTTGGAGGTTGGAGCAGCGCACATTTCTCTAGAAAGTTAGCTGCCAAACTCTTGCCTTCACTTGAAAGCTCATATCCTAGAAATAGGACATTGAGATGGGCAATTCGGGACTTCTTGAAGTTGAATTTGTAGCCCTCAGAGGCGAATCCCAGTATAATGGTACTCACCCTGTTCAAGTGTTTTTCCAGGTCATTGTCTGTCAGATAGATGTCATCGACATAGTACAATGCCTCATTGTCATAAATTTGTAGTAACTCCGTTACTCTCGCTGAGAATAAACCTGGGCTGTTCTTGAACCCTTGTGGGAGTCGACAAAATTGATGCTGGGTCCCCATTATGGAGAATGCTGTTAAGTACCTGCTTTCAGGTGCTATGTTTTGACAAAAGAAACCATTTGAGATGTCTAATGTGGTTTTGTATTTTTTACGCACAATGTTATTCATTAATGCTGTGCTATGTGCATTTGCACTGCAAAAGTTTTAGAACAAGTGTTTAAGTGTCTGTAATCCAAAACTAGACGATATGTGTTGTCTGGTTTGGAGACAGGAAACAAAGGATTGTTCATTGAGGAGGTGCATGTTTCAATCACCCCTTGGTATTCAAGTTGATCTAAGATCTCCCTGACCTGTTTTTTAGCTTCTTGCTTTATTGGATACTGCCTCTGTGCAGTTGGTTCATGTTTCAGATGTATTTTATGGTGAGGTGAGTCCTCATCCCATCCTACATGATTTTTATATAATGCTGGGGCCTGGGACACTGCCCATTTCCTGGCATATGTATATTTTAGATGAATTGGAATATGGTTGGAGAAGGCAGGCATAATAATGTCCTCGCCGTGTGGGCACTCCCTGACAAATTGTGGTGGCCAGTCTTTTTCTGCTAGAAGTATGTCATAGCCCCTTGATAGTCTTTCCCAAAAAAGTGCTTTCACCTGTCTAGGTATGTCTCCCTCCATCCGGAGTGTTATTTCATATAACTTTTGAGGAGTACTAACCCTGGTGTCTACAGTCTCAACTGTAATGTACTCATTCAAGTCCACTTTCTCCAGAAGTTCCTTCAGGTTCTGGCGAGCTATTGTGACTTTTGCTGCACTGTCCAGCATTGTCTGAGCCCATTCTCCGTTCTTGAGTTGTGTTCTCAGTATTCTCGGCATGTCTGATCTTCAGACCTGCTACTTTCTTTTTGGAGAATTGAGGTTTTGTTTTGTTTTTTGTAGCGTGTTTTTCGTCTTTTGATTTCACGCGTTCTTCTCTATGCTCTGACCGTCCTCTTCTTTCCGAAGTCTGTGACGAGATCTGAAAGGTACGTGAGGAACGTGTATCAGTATCTTGATACCTGTCAGGTTTTCTCAAATTATCCCTATTCCTGAGGTTATACCTCCTTTCAGAGGGCTCCTTTTGAGGAGACCTACCTCGGGATTGAGGACGTTTCTCGTTTGACTGTTGTTTATTAGTCTCCCACTTCTTTTTAGAAGATGTAGGAGTTTGTTTAATAGAGTCCTTCTCAGGACTTTCAGAAAGTTTTGGCTTCACTGGTCTTCCACCCAAACTATCTCTGCCTAATTCTGCATAAGATTGTTCAATTATTCTGGGTAGCTCAGTTTGATGTTCTGTAACATCGTATTCCCTTAATTTTTGGCAGATCGCCACTGCTGCTGCCTCCCCTGTAATATTAGATAATATTATTGTTGTGACCTGGTCAAAATGTTTCCGTAATTTCATACCCAAATTTAGAGCAGGCTCTGCTCCATATTCATTTTGAATTTGTTTCAGGACATCTGGTATTACTGCAATTGACGGAATGCCATGTGTTTTAGTATAGATGGCAGCAAAGACTGAGCCCCAAGTGGTGCAGTCTTCCAGTTGTGGTGTGATCCCCATTGGTAAACAGATGGTTAGGATTCTGTGTTTCTCCTAAGGGCTAGTAGTTGGAAATACTGCTTCGATTTGAGTAATTTTTTGAGCTATCCAGAATGGAATTTGCTCACATTTTGTGGGCATTTTACCCATGACTGCGTATTGTGTCTGTGGTGTAATTTTTAGTGTATTCCCCTGTTGAGGAGTTTGATTTGGAAGTGTTAATGGTGGTTGGACTGTGAAAGTCCGCATGACATATTGGACCAATTGTCTGTATATTTTTATTAACTCTGTAAGTTGAGTAAGTAGTTCCTCATCTGACATTATATCCAGTTCAGGATGAGGTGTGTAGCCGGCTAGAATCGGCCATGTTGCTCCTGGTCTACCTAGTGGACCGAGCCTGGTAATGTTTCTGTGATGTTTTAGGGCGCCTTTAAACCAGAGCTGATGCTCCTGGTATGTTAATGGAATTTCAATATCCTCGAAAGGAATATATTCCTCTGGTGGATCATCTTCTTTGTAGAAGTGAAACAGTATTGTAACTGGATTGGATTCAGGAAATATTACCCATGAATAAAATACCTCTGTCTGAAAGGATTCGTGTGCCTCTATCACGAAAACTGCTCTACCGCCTCTTGGTGGTAGGCCATGTTTTATGAGTTTTAGAGTGATGGCTCTTCTTAAGTTTGGATGGATGTCTATAACACCCTCCTTGGTTTCATTTAAACCGGTAATGTTAAAAGCTGCTGCTTGGGCTGGATTTGCCGTAGCACCAGTGTCATTGTCGGAGTCAGGCATTTTGTTGTTTGAAAAATGTAGAACAGGTTTCAAGGAAACAAAGATAAGGTGCACAATATTTTGGAACACTGTATCCTTCAACGTTGAGCAAACCAAACAGCTAATATATAGGGTGCTTCCCTATGTAGCCGTGGCGGATACTTAACCCTGCCCACTCCAGACGTCTTTTGGAGTATATGGGTAGGGGTCTCTGAGAGAAAAGCACGGCTGAGTTACTCAGTATCTAGCGTTAAATTACCGCCTTACCAAACATTGGGTGCCATGTAGTGTAGCTCCTATTTCCCTAATAGGCTCTGCGCATTGGAATAATATACCCTATAGGTTTGACATAGGACTGAGGTCGTTATGTCCCTATCGAGTATATTAAACTTAATTACATGTGCCAGCTAGCTCAGAGGCCACTAGAAACTCCTTGACAAACAAGAAGGGAGTAGTTTCTGGCAGCCGCAAAACATGACAACTTTGTTTCCCTTGTAGAATCAGAACGTGGCCCAGAGTCGTAGAAACAATAGATAACTATTTCACTCAGCTCAATCGTGCATGCTTAGTTTTCCCAAAGTTACACAGAAAGAATAGACGCGCGTTTCAATAAAAGGTTTATTGAACAGTCTTGTTTCTCGTGTAAGTAAAATGTGCTGTTACGATCACAAGACAGTATGCAAGATAAATAATGTACAGCGTAAGCAGTAGAAATAAATAATACTGCGCTAGCATGATCTTTAATAGATATTCATTTATATAAATAACACAGACTAAAAATGCGAGTACTCATACGATGCGTTTCTAAGCTAGTTCTACCCCAATGTACCTAACCTAACCTAGGTGTAGGGAGAGGGATGAAGTAGGTGAAGTATTCCTTACTATGGTATACTAAGAGTATGTTAAGTCTAGTATGCCTAGTATGCCAAGAGTCCCTCTAGGTTTCTAGTCAGCTCCATACCTTAAGAATGAGAGAGGTGGGAATCTCTTGCCAGACTCGAACTCCAACACCCCGCAAGGGAAGTCAGATCACTGGAAGCTGGACTCTCTGCGTGCAGGGATGACAGCGTCTTCTCAGTGCGTCAGGCCGGGAAACGGGCTCCTCTGAAGTCGAGGTCTCCTCTAGTTTACAAGGGCTAGGGAAGGTATATTTATACCTGAGAGGTACCTCAGAATGTTAGCATTGACGTTAATCGGACAGCGGAAGACGTCATGAATGAACCCCTAAGGTATAACGGTTCATGCATAATAGATGAGTCCTTGAAGAAATCAATAGTCCTGTGCTAGGGAAACTCCCGAAGCCTAAGGGTCTGTTCTTCAAGAACTCGTTGTGACGTTAGGGTGGACGGATGTCGGAGACCATGCCTGTATTTGGAGTGCACGGTTTAATGCCTAAATAAGGACTGGGATTTTATGCCTATATAAGGGCAGGACGAATTGTGCCTATATAAGGACATGATACAGTAAAGCCCGTGTATGGACACCCTAAGAGGAATACAACACCACAGACACACACCCAGTCACAGACCTACATTGAAACTCACACACCCACTCACAGACCCACATAGAAACTCACACACCCACTCACAGATCCACACAAACACTCATAGACCCACTTACAGACCCACACAGACACTCTCACACCCACTCCCAGATCCACTCAGACACTCTAAAACCTACTCACAGGCCTGCAGAAACACTCACACACCCAGTCACATACCCACCGAGATAGTCACACACCTACTCACAGACCCACAGAGACACTCACACACCCACTCACAGACCCACACAAACACTCACAGACCCACTTACAGACCCACACAGACACTCTCACACCCACTCACAGACATACTCAGACACTCTAAAACCTACTCACAGGCCTGCCAAACACTCACACACCCAGTCACATACCCACAGAAATAGTCATACACCTACTCACAGACCCACAGAGACACTCATATACCCAGTCATACAGCCACAGAGATACTCACACACCTCCTCACAGAGCCATGGAGACACTCACACACCCAAACACAGACTGAGCGAGAAACTCTTATACCCACACACAGACCCACTCACACACCCATTCACAGACCCACACAGACACTCATACATCTAGTTACAGGCCCACAGAAACACTCACACACCCAGTCACACACCCACAGGGACAGTTACACACCTACTCACAGAACCCCAGAGATACTCACACACCTACTCAGAGACCCACACAGGTACTCACAGACCCACATAGCCACTGACACATCCACTGACATACCCATGCAGGCACTCACACACCCACTCACAGACATATGCAGGTACTCTCACACCTACTCACAGACCTACAGAGGTACTTACAGACCCACTCACAGAACCATGCATCCACTCACACAACCACTCACAGACCCATGCTCACACTCACACACCCATGCAGGCACTCTCACATCCAAACACAGACTGAGAGAGACACTCTTATACCCATACACAGACCCACTCACACACCCATTTACAGAGCCACACAGACACTCATATATCTAGTTACAGACCCACAGAAACAATCACATACCCGGTCCACACCCACAGGGATAGTTACACACCTACTCACAGAACCCCAGAGATACTCACCCACCCACTCACAGACCCACATAGCCACTCACGCACCTACTCAAAGACCCACACATATACATAGCCACTGACACATCCACTGACTTACCCATGCAGGCACTCACACACCCACTTACAGACATATGCAGGTACTCTCACACCCACTCACAGACCCTCAGAGGTACTTACAGACCCACTCACAGATCCATGTATCCACTCACACAACCACTCACAGACCCACGCTCACACTCACACACCCACTCACAGACCCATGCAGGCACTCACACACCCATTCACAGACCCAAGCATCCACTCACATACCAACTCAAAGACCCAAGCAGCACTCACACACCCATTCAGAGAGCTATGCAATACTCACAGAACCACTCAGAGTTCTAGAGAAACACTTTCACACCTACTCACAGACCCACACAGACACTCACTCACAGACCTATACACTCACTCACACACCCACTCAAATATGTACACAGACACTCACATACCCACTCACAGGCCCACACAGACACTCACACTACTATTCACAGACCCACTCAAGCACTCACACACTGACTCACAGACCCACTCACAAACTCACACACCCACTCACAGACCCACAGACACTCACACATCCAGTTACAGACCCACTGAGATACTCACAGTCCCAATCACACACTCACAGCTCTACTCACAGATTCACACTCACACACATACTGACAGACCTACACAGAAACTCATATACCCACTCACAGACCCACACAAACACTCCCAGACCCACTTAAAGACCCACACAAACACTCCCACACCCACTCACAGACCCACTCAGACACTCTTAAACCCACTCACAGGCCTGTAGAAACATTCACACACCCAAACACAGACCGAGAGACATTGTTACACCTACACACAGACCGACACAGAAGCTCACATACCCATTCACAGACCCAATCACACATCTATTCACAGACCCACTCACAGACCCACACAGACACTCACACATCTATTTACAGGCCCACAGAAACACTCACACACCCTCGCAGACCCACACAGACACTCACACATCTAGTTACAGGCCCACATAAACACTCACATACCAACAGGGACAGTTGCAGTCCTACTCACAGAACCCTAGAGACACTCACAGACCCACACAGCCACTCACACACCTACTCAGAGACCCACACAGGTACTCACAGACCCATTCACAGACCCACATAGCCACTGACACAACCACTGACAAACCCATGCCGGAACTCACACAACCACTCACAGACATATGCAGGTACTCCTACACCTACTCACAGAGCCACACAGGCACTTACAGACCCACTAAAAGATCCATGCATCCACTCACACAACCACTCACAGACCCATGCTCACACACTCACTCACAGACCCATGCAGGCACTCACACACCCATTCAGAGAGCTATGCAAGTACACACAGAACCACTCAGAGTTCTAGAGAGGCACTTTTACACCTACTCACAGACCCACACAGGCACTTACAGACCCATTCATAGACCCACATAGCCACTGACACATCCACTGACATACCCATGCAGGCACTTACACACCTACTCACAGACATATGCAGGTACTCTCACACCCACTCACAGACCCACAGAGGTACTTACAGACCCACTCACAGATCCATGTATCCACTCACACAACCACTCACAGACCCATGTTCACACTCACACACCCACTCACAGACCCATCCAGGCACTCACTCACCCATTCACAGACCTATGCAGGTACTCACAGACCCACTCACAGACCCATGAATCCACTCACATACCAACTCAAAGACCCAAGCAGCACTCACACACCCATTCAGAGAGCTACACAAGTACTCACAGAACCACTCAGAGTTCCAGAGATGCACTTTCACACCTACTCACAGACCCACACAGGCACTCTTACACCCACTCACAGACCCACACAGACACTCACTCACAAACCTATACACTCACTCACACACCCACTCAAATATGTACACAGACTCTCACACACCTACTCACAGGCCCACACAGACACTCACACTACTATTCACAGACCCACTCAAGCACTCACACACTGACTCACAGACCCACACACAAACTCACACACCCACTCACAGACCCACTCAGACACTCTCAAACCCACTCCCAGGCCTGCAGAAACATTCACACACCCAGTCACATACCCACAAAGATAGTCACACACCTACTCACAGACCCACAGAGACACTCACACACCCACTCACAGAGACACTCATACACCCAGTCACACACCCACAGAGACACTGACACAACCCCCCTCACAGACCCACAGAGACACTCACACACCCAAACACAGACTGAGAGACATTGTTATACCCACACACAGACCGACACAGAAGCTCACATACCCATTGACAGACCCACTCACACACCCATTCACAGACCAACTCACAGACCCACACAGACACTCACACATCTAGTTACAGGCCCACAGAAACACTCACACACCCTCACAGACCCACACAGACACACATCTAGTTACAGGCCTACAGAAACACTCACACACCCACAGGGACAGTTGCAGTCCTACTCACAGAACCCTAGAGACACTCACACACCCACTCACAGACCCACACAGCCACTCAGACACCTACTCAGAGACCCACACAGGTACTCACAGACCCATTCACAGACCCACATAGCCACTGACATACCCATGCAGGCACTCACACAACCACTCACAGACATATGCAGGTACTCCTACACCTACTCACAGACCCACACAGGCACTTACAGACCCACTAAAAGATCCATGCATCCACTCACACAACCACTCACAGGCCCATGCTCACAGTCACACACTCACTCACAGACCCATACAGGCACTCACACACCCATTCATAGACCTATGCAGGTACTCACAGACCCACTCACAGACCCATGCATCCACTCACATACCAACTCAAAGACCCAAGCAGCACTCGCACACCCATTCAGAGAGCTACGCAAGTACTAACAAAACCACTCAGAGGTCTAGAGAGGCACTTTTACACCTACTCACAGACCCACACAGGCACTCTTAAGCCCACTCACAGACCCACTCACTCACAGACCTACACACTCACTCACACACCCTCTCACATATATACACAGACACTCACACACCCACTCACAGGCCAACACAGACACTCACACTACCATTCACAGACCTAGTAAGGCACTCACACACCAACTCACAGACCCATTCACAAACTCACACCTACTCACAGACCCATAGACACTCACACATCCAGTTACAGATCCACTGAGATACTCACAGTCCCAGTCACATACTCACAGATCCATTCACAGATTTACACACTCACACAGATACTCACAGACCCACTCAGGTACTCACATCCACTCACAGACCCACTCACACACTCACAACTCCACACCCAGAACCTACACAGGCATTCACACACTCACTCAGAGTCCTACACAGACACTCACACACCCACTTAGAGACCCACATAGTCACTCACACACCTACTCACAAACCCACTCATGCACCCACTCACACACCACTCACAGACCCACACAGACACTCTCACATCCACTCACAGACCTGGTCACACACTCATAAATCCACTCCCAGACCTACACAGATACTCACACACCTACTCAGAGACCCACACAGATACTCACACACATACTCACAGACACACACACATCCAGTTACAGACCCACTGAGACACTCACAGTCACAGTCACACACTCACAGATCCACTCACAGATTCATACAAATACACACATACTCACAGAACCACTCAGGTAATCACATACCCACTCAAAAACCCACTCACTCACACACCCACTCACAGACCCACTCACACACCACACACATCCAGTTACAGACCCACTGAGAAATTCACAGACCCACCCAAAGGCCCACACACACACTCGCACACCCACACAGACACTCCCACATCCACTCACAGGCCCACTCACACACTCACAAATCCACACCCAGACCTACACAGGCATTCACATACTTACTCAGAGACCCACACAGACACTCACACACCCACTTACAGACCCACATAGTCACTCACAAACTACTCACAGACTCACTCATACCCACTCACAGACCCACTCACAGACCCACACAGACACTATTACATCTACTCACAGACCCACTCACACACTCACAAATCTGCTCCCAGACCTACATAGACACTCACACACCCACTCAGAGACCCACACAGACACTCACACACCCACTCACAAACCTTGATAAACACTCACACACCCACTCATATACACAAAGGGATATTCACAGGCCCTCTAAGAGATCTACAAAGATACTCACACTCACTGATAGACCCACACAGACACTCATACACCCACATACATACCCACTCATAGACCCACTCATATACCCACTCATAGTTCTACTAACACACTCACATACCCACTAACAGACCACAGAGATACTTACACATGTACTGATAGACCCACCCACTCTCACACAGTCACTCACAGACCCATGCAGGCACTCACAAACCCACAAAGGTACTCACACCCACTCAGAGATCAACACAGACACTCACACACCCACTTACATACCCACACAGTCACTCACACACACTCTCAGATCCACTCACTCACATACCCACTCACAGATCCACACAGATACTCACACACCCAGTCATACACTTACAGACCCACTCACAGATCCCCACAGACACTCACACATGCACTCACAGATCTACACAGATACTCACATACCCACTGACAGACCCACTCACATACTCACAGACCCACTCACAGTCCCACTAACACTCACACACCCACTGACAGACCCACAGAGACACTCACACACAGACCCACACACACACTCCCTCATAGACCCACTCACATACTTGTCGACCCACTCACAGATCCACACAGATACTCACACACCCACTCACAGACCCAAAAAGACACACAAACCCACTCACAGACCCAGTCACACACTCATAGATCCACACACTCATGCACCCATAAAACAACTCATACACCCACTCCAGACCCATACAGCCACTCACACACCCACTCACAGACAGATAGAGCCACTCACACACCTACTCACTGGCCCATACGACCTCTCACACACCTTCTCACAGACCCATACAGCCACTCACACACACACACTCACGGACCCATGCAGCCATTCACACACCCACTCTCAAACATTACAGGTTACAGTAAGGAAAAAAATTAAAAACCTTACAAATTCACATCAAAACCCAAAGGTTACAGGGATGTTATAGTTAGGAAATAGCTTTAAAAAACCTTAGAAATTGACTTAAAAATTGAAGGTCACAAGGATGTTATAGTTAGGAAATAAAAGTTAAAAAACCTTAGAAATTCACTGAAAAGAACAAAAGTTACAGGGACGTTATAGTTAGGCTCAGAGTGCATACACACAAAACCATAGAAATTCAGCAGTTATAGTTACCTGAGCTAACTATAATGTATACCTCTGCAATGCACTGCTTATGACCTCACATATTACATCACTCAGGACATGGTCAGTGACATCACTGATGATATCTCAAATGATATCACTGATGACAATATCCAGTGAGAGTAAGTGTTTAATAAATGTTTATGACAGTTACACATATATATTGAGCTACTGCATAAGTTAATTGTTCTCTACTACTAATAAATGAAACTATTTCTAACATATGCCATCTGAGTGGCTGTGTCACTGTCTGCAAGAGTGTGTATGTATTATGTATGTATTACCTTTTGTAGAGCGCACGGCTACCTCCAACGGAGGTGTCCCGGATATAGCAGTGGCAACAACAGCTAAGGACTCACGGACTAGTAGAGGAACTCTAGGGTAGGCTCAAGAGCCAAGTTTTCAGTGTCTTTCTGAACAGTAGTTCCAACTTGGCCTTCCTAATGTGTACAGGCATGGAGTTCCATAAAGAAGCAGTTTTTACTGAGAACGAATGCCCGCCAATTCTGGCCTTTGCGAAGCGTGGAATCGCAAGCAGTTCCTGTTGGTTAGATCTTAGGACCCTTGTCTGAGAGTATTTCTGCAGTCTCTTCTTCAGATATTTTGGGCCATTCTCTCCAATCGTTCTATAGGCTAGGGTCAATGCCTTAAATTCTATTCTTCTCTTTACCTGCAGCCAATGAAGGCTATGCAGGTGGGGGTAAATGTGATGCCGGAGAGGCACGTTTCTAATTAGCCCAGCTGCCTCATTTTGGATAAGCTGCAGTTTCCTGATCAGATAGGCAGGAAGACCCAAATACAGACTATTAGCATAGTCCAGTTGTGATGTGACCAATGCATGGACTACCATTTTCCTACAATCCATTGGGAGGAAATGAAGGAATCTTTGCAAGGCTTTTAATTTCCAAAAGCACAGATAGGAGACATAACAGATCTGGGCCCTACCAGTAAGTTTAGAGTCAAACTTAAATCCCAGATTCCTCACGGACTCAACTGGGGAAGTAGGGGGGTTTAACTCTGAAGGCCACCAGAGTTCTGACCGTGGAGGAGACGCCTGATTAAAAAACAGCACCTCTGTTTTTTCGGTGTTCAATTTCAAACAGCTGTCCATCATCCATGACGAGATGTTAAGAAGACACTGCGTGAAATTGATGAAGGCTGCCTCAGTATGTTCCCTAAAGGAGAACACCAGCTGAGTGTCATCAGCATATGAGACAACTTTCACACCACATTGCTCAACTAGCAAGGCCAGCGGAGCGAGGTCTATATATAAAGAGGGTAGGGCTCAAGGCCGACCCTTGAGGGACACCGCACAACAGAGGTCTGGCAGATGATACGTGAGGATGGAGGGATACTTGCTGTGACCGGCCCTCAAGAAATGAGCGGAACCAAGCTAGGACGGTTTCCGTCACTCCCAGGAGCTCAAGCCTTTCTAACAGGATCCGGTGTGATACCGTATCAAAAGCTGCGGAAAGATCCAGCAGCACTAGCATTACACAGCTTCCCTGGTCTAAGGTAGCACGTATAGTCTCTGCCACCTCAAGCAGAGCTGTCTCGGTGCTGTAGCCCACCCTAAAACCTGACTGGGAGTCATGTAGGAGGTTATTGGACTCCAGGAAGGCCGACAATTGTTTCTGGACTTTTTTCTCAAGAATTTTGGCCGGCGCTGGAAGAAGGGAAATTGGCCTAAAATTCTTGAGAACTGCCGGGTCAGCATCCTCTTTCTTGAGGATGGGGCTGACAAAGGCTGTTTTCCAAAGGGTACGAAAGGAGCCTGATCTCAGAGAGGAATTCCAAATGGAGTTCAATATAGGATTGAACCAAGAGGCCAGTAGCTTGAAAAATCTGGCTGGATATGGATCGGCCGGCGAGCCTGATTTAATTCTGTTCAATTCCAACAGGGACGCTTCAGGACAAAGAGGGTGAAACTCTGACCACCCGTCTGAGAGAGGAGGGATGGATAATGGCCTATCTAGCGACTCTATCAGGGGAAAGAAGGTGTAAATTGCCTGGATTTTCTCTTGTAAAAAGGTGGCTAGATCTTCACAGAGGGAGCAATTGAGCTCTTCAATGCCAGCGGTTTTATAAATCCCTGGACTATTTTAAAAATCTCTTTTGCAGTGTTGTTAGAGGACTTGATTTGCTTGGCCATATAATCCCTAATGGTGATGCGCTTTAGTCCCTGAAATTTTTTTAACGCAGCTTTATATACACATTTGGCCTCTGTTTCATAGTTTTTTTGCCAAGCACGCTCGAGCTTCTTACATAAGCTTTTTTCAAGACGAAGTTCAGTCGAAAACCAGGGGGCCGAGGGTCTATTCCTGGCCAGTTTCATGGTTTTAATAGGGGCTATTTTGTCAAGAGCAGTGGTAACCCAGCAATTGAAGACAAAAGCGTCCTGGCTTGGTTCACCTGAGAGCCGCGGAAGGGTATACTGCAACTGCGGGCCCATGAGCTCAGGTAGAACCTTCCTCCAGTTTCTTCTGTCTTCATACACTGACCTGATCTGATTAAAACCAGAGGTCAAGGTCATGTTAAAAGGGATGAGCCGGTGATCCGACCAAGTTAGCTGTAGAGGGGCCTCTACTTTTAAAGTTTGGTCATTGGTAAAAATTAAGTCAAGCATATGGCCTGCTACGTGGGTGGGTGACGCTACCTTTTGGGTTAAGTTTAACCCCATAAAAGTATCGGCCATTTCAGAGGCGAGGGGGCAGTTGTCGTGGTCCATGTGGACATTGAAATCACCTAAAACTGTGAAATTAGCATGTCTCAGTGAGAGGTCTGTGATGATGTCGTATAGATCTAGCAGGTGAGCGGCCGGGGAGTCTGGGGGTCTATAGACTAACATTCCGGTAATAGAGGAGACAGAGGAGAATTTTATACAGAATGACAGAGCCTCAATCAGCCCCATATTCTCCATTCTCTTATATGTAATCTCCCATTCGTCTCTCAAAATCACGGCAAGTCCACCCCCCAATCTATTACCAGCCCGGTTAATCGTAGCTATCCTGTAACCCTGTGGAATCGCCAGTGATATATCAGGGTTATTGCTATCTCTTAACCAGGTTTTGGTCAGGAACATTACATCCCAGCGATTCGACTCTAAGGTGAGCCAGATGTCTTCCGCATGTTTGGGGAGGGATCTGCACTTGACTAAACAGGCCCTATAGGTGGACTTGGATATGGACATATTTCCTACAGTGCATGTTATGGGAGATAATACTATAGGGGAGCCCTTGTTACCGTCTACTTCCGTCCGCCCTTTATCCAACTTGAAGGAGCAGGATTCGCAGGCAAACTCCTGACCTGGATCTTCTCTGCCTAACTTACAGAAGTCCAGACAAATGAGATCTGAACATCTACGTTGCAAGAGCGCCATTAATTGCTCCTTAGACCATACCCTTCTGGCCGAAGGACTGAGACGGGCAGCGTGGCTGGCGCTGGCCGCACTCCGGACGAGGACGGGCACAGACAGGCTTGCCTTTGGCGCGCCCGCTGCGCAGTCACGTCATCCGCCCCTTTTATCTTAGGCGTGCGCGATAGCATCCGAGGAATGGACCGCTAACCTCCGTGCCAAAGAGGAAAAATGGTGATCCTGGAGCTCTAACTCAGCTCCGTTAAATGTAAGGAGAGCGGTACAAACAATCGTTTGATTTTACAGCACAAGTAAACACAGTTAAAGTTTTTAAAAACACTTAAAACACTTAAAATGACCCCTCGAGCCATCACACGGCCCGCGAATATCAGCTGTGCCTACGGCGCGGTCGCGTCATCCGCCCCTTTTATCTTAGGCATGCGCGATAGCGTCCGAGGAATGGACCACTAACCTCCGTGCCAAAGAGGAAAAATGGTGATCCTGGAGCTCTAACTCAGCTCCGTTAAATGTAAGGAGAGCGGTACAAACAATCGTTTGATTTTACAGCACAAGTAAACACAGTTAAAGTTTTTAAGAACACTTAAAACACTTAAAATGACCCCTCGGGCCTTAACATGGCCCGCGAATATCAGCTGGGCCTACGGCACGGTCGCGTCATCCGCCCCTTTTATCTTAGGCATGCGCGATAGCGTCCGAGGAATGGACCGCTAACCTCCACGCTAAAGAGGAAAAATGGTGATCCTGGAGCTCTAACTCAGCTCCGTTAAATGTAAGGAGAGCGGTACAAACAATCGTTTGATTTTACAGCACAAGTAAACACAGTTAAAGTTTTTAAGAACACTTAAAACACTTAAAATGACCCCTCGAGCCTTAACACGGCCCGTGAATATCAGCTGTGCCTACGGCGCAGTCGCGTCATCCGCCCCTTTTATCTTAGGCATGCGCGATAGCGTCCAAGGAATGGACCGCTAACCTCCGTGCTAAAGAGGAAAAATGGTGATCCTGGAGCTCTAACTCAGCTCCGTTAAATGTAAGGAGAGCGGTACAAACAATCGTTTGATTTTACAGCACAAGTAAACACAGTTAAAGTTTTTAAGAACACTTAAAACACTTAAAATGACCCCTCGAGACTTAACACGGCCCGCGAATATCAGCTGTGTGAGAGTGAGTGTCTTAGTGGCTGTATGGATGTGTGAGTGGGTATACAAGTGGCTCTATGGATCTGTCAGTGGGTGAGAGAGTGGCTGTATCAGTCTGTCAGTGGGTTTGTGAGTGGCTGTATAGGTCTGTCAGTGGATGTGTGAGTGGCTGTATATATCTGTGAATGGGTGGCTGAGTGTTGTTGGGTATGTGAGTGGCTGTTAGCGCTTGTATGGATATGTGAATGGATATGCAAGTGGTTGTATGGGTGTGTGAATGGATATGTAAGTGGTTGTACGGGTGTGTGAAAGGGTATATGAGTTGTACATTAGTATGCAAATGGGTATGTAAGAAGTATTGTGTGTGACAGGATGTTTGAGTAACTGAGGCGGTGTGTGACTGGGTGTGTAAGTGGTTGTATGAGTGGCTGTCTCACTGGTTGTATGGGTGTGAAACTGGGTGTGTGAATAGTTGTGTGAGTGGGTGTGTGAGTGGTTGTATGGGTATGTGATTGGGTGTGTGAGTGATTGCATGGGTCTATAAGTGGGTATGTGAGTGGTTGTGTGGGTGGCTGTATGAGTGGGTATGTGAGTGGTTGTGTGGGTATATGTATGGGTATGTAAGTGGTTGCATGTGTTTGTGAGTTTGTGTGTGAATGGTTGTGTGGGTATATGAGTGGTTCTATGGGCATGTTAGTAACTTTGTGACTGGCTGTGTGGTTGTGTTAATGATTCTGTGGATAATGTCATCAGTGATGTCATTTGAGATGTGTTCAGTGAAGTCACTGACCATATCATGAGTGATGTAATATGTGAGGTCATAAGCAGTGCATTGCAGAGGCATGAGGTATAGTTAGCTCAGGTAACTATAACTGCTGAATTTCTATGGTTTTGTGCGTGTACAATCTGAGCCTACCTATTACGCCCCTGTAACCTTTGTATTTTTCAGTGTATATCTCTCTATATATATATATATCTATATTCACTGAAAAAGCCACAGGTTTCAGGGACGTTATAGTTAGAAATTAGCATTTAAAAACCTTTGAAATACACTGAAAAAACAAAAAAACATAGGCAGACGGGCTCGCCCTTGGCCCGGGCTTCGCCCGGGCACGCCCGCGCGCGTCCCGCGCTGCGGGAGCCGCGCAGTGATTTAATAGCGCCTCCGGGCGCGGAAATCAGCAGGAGCGCCTCCTGGCGCGAAGCAGACTGGGGACTGAAGTCCCTATGACCCCCGGTGCAAGGTTGCTGGAAGCGGCTTCCCGTGCTGCGGGAGCCGCGCGGTGATTTAATAGCGCCTCCGGGCGCGGAAATCAGCAGGAGCGCCTCCTGGCGCGAAGCAGACTGGGGACTGAAGTCCCTATGACCCCCGGTGCAAGGTTGCTGGAAGCGGCTTCCCGCGCTGCGGGAGCCGCGCGGTGATTTAATAGCGCCTCCGGGCGCGGAAATCAGCAGGAGCGCCTCCTGGCGCGAAGCAGACTGGGGACTGAAGTCCCTATGACCCCCGGTGCAAGGTTGCTGGAACAACTAAGAGAGTACGCCTGGGAGGAGCTTGGCCAAGTTAGTGTCCTGTCGGACAGCTCACGATTTTGGTCCATAGTTAACAGTCCTCTTTTTCAGATATGCCAAATCTAAGTAAGGATTGTATAATACCGGCAGAGAAGTGGGTCCAGCATTTTAGCAATATTTATAGTAGCTCCAATCTAGCAGAAATAGTGGGACACGCAGCTCCTGGATCAAACAGTGCCCCCTTCATTTTAATATAGAAGAAGTTTATAAAGCTATTTTATCGACATCGGGGAAAGGCCCCTGGCCCTGACGGGATACCGGCAGACCTTTATAAGGCAGACCCCAAAGTCTGGGCCAGGATCCTAACACATGTTTTTAATGCTGCCTGCGCTATGGTTTCCCCCGTCTTGGGCAAAGGCAGTTATTGTCCCCATTTTTAAAAGGGCCTCCGTGACGATCCGGCTTGTTATAGGCCAATTTCGCTCTTAGATTCTGCGTCTAAAATTATGGGCAAGGTAGTCCTGGATCGCCTCACAGTCTGGCTTGATCATTTTAATGTTATTTCCGATCTCCAATATGGATTCAGACAGGGAAAGGGGACAATAGACCAATGCCTGAATCTCCATTTGGTGATCGGGAAGTATACCATCGCCAAGGGAGGTGTCCTGCATCTGGCCTTTATGGATCTAACCTCAGCTTTTGACCTTGTCAATAGGTCTAAGCTGTGGTTGGTCCTTCGTGATATAGGGCTAGAGGCTGAATTGATTTCCTTCCTGCATACTGCACATGTTAACACCACGGCTGCGGTACGGTTTAATGAAGATGGCAGCTTGACAGATTCTTGGCCAGTAGGAAGGGGGTCCGGCAGGAGTGCATTTTGGCCCCCTGCTATTCACCCTATATATCAACAAACTGGGGGACATTTTAACATCATGCTGTAAGGATAAGCCAAGGGCCGGTGCCAAATTGATTCCCGCATTGTTGTATGCTGATGATGCGGTCTTATTGTCTAGAACTGCAAGGGGCCTGCAACAACTTTTAAATTGTTTTATAGATTTTATGAATTCATTAGATTTGGTAACGAATTTTAAGAAATCTCATGCAATGACGATTGGTCCGCGAAAGGCAGCCAAGGCTAAATTTTACTGTAATGGGGACGAATTAACCAAAGTATCCACTTTCCCATACTTAGGGGTACTCTTTGATGACCAAGGTACATGGGGAGCACAACGAACACTTAAAAAGAACATTTTGGCAAGAGCAACGGGGGCCACTATGGATTTTGCAAAAAGATTAGGGTCAAAACCCCTGCCCGCACTCTTGAAAGTTTATACTGCAAAATGTATTCCTATGGCCATGTATGGATGCGATATCTGGGGCTATAAAGATGTAAAGGAAATACAAGTGGCAGAGAATAATTTTATGCGCAAACTCCTTGGGGTCCCTGTAGCCACTCCTGTTTACTGTCTGCATGAAGAACTGGGGATGGGGTATATTGCAGACCAGATCGCAGTTTCCCCCCTGCTACGATGGCTTAGAATCTGGACTCAACCCCCTCCGAATCTAAATCAACTTATAATCTCAGATTGTATGGCGTTAGAGAGAGCCCAGCATATCCCTTGGCTTAAATATATAAAGGAAGAAACAAAATGTCTAGGGTGCCCAGATTTGTTTCTGACCCCAAAGCCTTTGGGCAAGACTGCGATCATAAATTTTAAACGGCAGTTTGTGGATAGGCGGAAATGCCTTAGGGAGGAGGCTGAGCTAGGCAAGCCCTCGGTGAGAAGGTATGTCACTCTGAGCCTAGGCCCGCAACTGCAACCATATTTATCTTATGTTAATAAACCATACCATCGTTTTGTTTTAACAAGATTTCGTTTAAATATGGTTCCCTGGCTGCTGGCATTCCCGAGAGGATATTCAAAATCTGAATTGTTAAAACCCTGTCCCTGTGATAACTTCTCGGAACAGGATACCTTGCACCTAATGTTTTTTCTGTATCTACTATGAGTCCCTGCGTAGGCAGCATATCCTCCCTCTACTTAGAGAATGCCAGTTTGTCCAAGTGAGGCCAGCTCTGCTCTATTTACAAATGCTGGCATCACCCATGGTTTGCCTCGGGGTCGCAAGTTTTTTAACTGGGGCCATTAGACATAGGAACAGATTACTCCCGTAATAGTAATTTTGTGTTGTCTGTTGGCTCAATTGTGTTTTCCCTTCCTGATTATTATGGTACATTTTTTTTTTTTTTTTTAAATGTGATATTAATTAAGGATCTGGTCTATTGCTTAAGCACAGTGCACTTTATATGATATTGGCTCTTTTTTATGAATGTTTTTAGATATGAATATTGTGATTGATATGTGGGACTATTTTATTGCTATGTATTTGGCTGGAATGTGTATTTTCTTTTAATAATATTGTATGCTTTTATGACTCTTGGCTGTCGAATAAAGTATTTCTGACTGACTGACATAGGTTTCAGGGACGTTATAGTTAGAAATTAGCATTTAAAAAACCTTTGAAATTCACTGAAAAACCATAGGTTTCACGGTCGTCCCTTAAACCTATGGTTTTTTTCAGTGAATTTCAAAGGTTTTTTTAAATGCTAATTTCTAACTATAACGTCCCTGAAACCTAGGGTTTTTTTCAGTGAATTTCTAAGGTGTTTTAAATGCTAATTTCTTTCTATAACATCCCTGAAACCTATGGTTTTTTCAGTGAATTTCAAAGGTTTTTTAAATGCTAATTTCTAACTATAACGTCCCTGAAACCTATGGTTTATTCAGTGAATTTCAAAGGTTTATTAAAAGCTAATTTCTAACTATAACGTCCCTGAAACCTATGGTTTTTCCAGTGAATTTCAAAGTACTATTGTGCTATTCATCATTAAAGCTCTTTTCAAAGTTTACCACTACATACAATAAAATAAACCAAAAAACTGTTATGGAATGTAATGTATTACACAAATTACACTGTTACTTTTTTAAGACTACAACATAATTTAAGATTTACATAACATTTCATTTTCCCTTTTTGCTGTTCTCAGATTCCACTTAACTTCACTATACACAGTGATGTCAATGTAGTATCATCATGAAACAGCGGGGGAAAACAATCAACTAGATTGTTGGAAAAAAAAAAATCAGCATACAACATTATTTTCCAATATCTGTACCCTATATGTGTTCCTCCTTACAATTTTTTTCATTACATCCTTCTTCTACAGGATGTCTTTCATTTATCTCAAGAACATTTTCAAAATGTACACTCATTTACATCTCCTACAATATACAGAACAAATATGTAAACTATTTGCATTTCAACGCAATTTTTCGAAATGCAATACCAATCAGCACAAATAATAGTCCCAACAGTATTTATAATTAGTAATTGTTTCCAGTGCTCTCTACTTTCTGTTCACATCTTCCCAATAGGCCGAATGATGTATTCAAAACTTTGGCTTCAAAAATATCAAATATGAATTTGGTAATTTGTAAGGCAATCTGGGTTTTATTTCCAAGTGTGCATCATTGCAATGTGTCCATCCTTTATTACACTTTAAATACAGAGTATAGTGTCCAGATGTTGTAGTAGGTCCAACATGGAAAATAATAGCCACTGTTGTAAAAGTTCTTCCAGAAATAGATACTTGACTGGCAACACAATTTTTAATTCTGGTTTCCAAGTTTTCTTCCATTTGCTCTACAACATTGTAGCATTACAATCAGATATTTTCCATATCTTTCTATGTGTAATGTAGATAACATCTCTGATTTACAATGAGAACATTTCATATCATGATTTGCCACTTTTACTAATTTGTTAAAAGCTACAGATTTGCAGTCTGGTATTGTTAAGTATATGAATCGTTCTGTGTCTACTTCAGTGCTTGAAGTTAATGAACACTTTTCACATTTATGATCCCATTTGTAACTTAGTCCAAATAAGTTTTCAATATGTATTCCTTCATCTTCTAATACTCCAAGCATAACTATTAGAAATTCTTGTGCATCTTGTTGTATATTAAGACTGAAGGTCAAAGAACCAGTACATATATCCAAGAGATGGTGAATACCACAAGCAATATGGATCTTACTTCTGTCAGTTGTCAATTGTTGAAATACATAATGTAGTGCAGAACATAATCTTTTTCTTGATTTCCCATAATTTCATGATGATGATCTTGTAGATAAAATACAACATTCAGAATGACATTAGCGTAACAGTTGATACCTGAACTATTTTCCAATTGGTATCCCACAACGTCATCAACACTTTCCATTTTCTGTTTCTTTACACCTTTTCCTTTCTCTTCAATTTTTTTATTTTTTTCAACCACACTTGATTCTTTAACATATTTTTGTTTTGAACACACAACACGTTTCTCATAAATGGGATATTCACCTAAATTTGGTATATAAAGTCTTCTTAAACGATTATATTCTCTTACACAATTTACATCAGCACTAATCTTGTTGTCATTGAAATCAATCAAATACAAACCAGACAATGTTCTTACTCAAGATAATGCAACATGTGCCATTCCCTCTTTAAACACTGTACTTCCAATATTTACCAAAGCACTGTCTATACTTAAACCTTGAGATTTATGAATAGTTACTGCATATGCTAAAGACAAAGGAAACTGTTTTCGGCGAACATACAAGTCTTTTACAAGCAAAAAACGTACAGCACAACGCCCAATCTGTCTTACCTCTGTAATCTGATCAAATTTTATTTTCAAGAATTCTATTCCATCTCTGTTCTGATATTTTACAAAATCAACAACTTTCCCCATTGCTCTATTTACTAAACCTTCTTCTACATTCAAATTGCGCCGCAAAATTACCCAACAGTTTATACATAGATCTAAAGTTTTTTCTAAGCCAGCAGTTTTAGATACAGACTTTTCCAAAGAGTGCAATTTAGTCTGTAGTTTCTCTGAAAGAAGAATGGTCACTCCCTGCTGCTCTATTTTATCAATAGCTTCAATGTGAACTATTTCTTGTTTTTCCAATTTCAGAAGCTCTTGATTAAATGTACAACACTCCTGCAGTGTAGGCATTAGGCAAACTATAGACTTATTTTCTCCAATCTTCTTGTACATTACTTCAGCTGCTGTGTTTTCAGCTGTAAACAAGTTCCTTAGTAGCCGACTTTCTAAAGCTTGTTTACCATATTTCATTAGGACGCCAATTCTTATATCTTTGAGAATATTTCCATAATCTTCATCACTTGCTTGTCGCATATTCTTTATAAGTTCTTTATATTCAAAATTTATGTTCACATTTCCAATACTTCCCAAACATTTCCTAGTGTCTTCATGCACAAGTGTTTTAAAAACTGGTTGTCCTTTTACAGGAGTTAGTTGTAGTAGATCTCCAAATACAATTAAATGTTTTCCTCCAAACAGAACATCGTAATCTGTTTTTAAAACCTGTTGCATTCTCAAGTGTACAAAGGCAAGCATTAAGTTTGAGACCATGCTCACCTCATCAATGATTAAAAGTTTAATTTTCTTCAGCACTCTTGACACTTCATAACAAGCATCTCCAGACAACTTCTGATGTTCGAATTTATTATCATGTTCAACTGGTAACATAAGTAATCTATGTAAAGTAATTCCTTTAATATTGTGCGCTGCTAATCCAGTCGGAGCTGTTACAACACAAGATAAATGTGAATCTGTCGTTTTTTGTAGATAACTGGTCAAAACTTTAATTAAAAAACTTTTACCTGTTCCAGCTTGACCAATGATGTACATAAGAATAGGTTTAAATGATGAACATACACATTCTTTTTATTCATGCAACAAACCATGTTGTATCTGTTTTGTCACTTGTAGATATATTTCTTTCTGTTCAATATTTAGTTGCTCTTATAAGTTTTCCAACATAGTATTCTCCTGTTGTGCTTGTTGCATTGCGATTTCTACTTCATTCATGGCTATTGCTGCTTCATTTTCGATTATTGGTTGTCCCAGAGGATCTTGACAAGGTGGACCAGAACTTTGACTATCTTGAGAACTGTTGTTAGCTATTTCAGCTGCAATAGTCTTTTCTTGTTCAATTTCATCATTTAACATTTGTAGATATGTAGTGAAATTGTACATGCAATGCTATCTTTACATGCATTAAAAGAATCTTCATAGCAGTCCAAGTAATTCAGTTTTGCTACACCATGGCTTGAACAGTTGCAGAAGTGCTAAATAGAAAAATTCTCTCTTATCTGGAGTTTCGCAACTGAGTTTTCTGTGGTTAATAAGATTTCCTTTTGCATGTTTTACTAAACAACCGTCACATCCAATTACTGCATATTTTCCTTGTTTTATATTTGGTGTAACATTTCTTTTAAAGCTGTAATGTTGAAGTATTTCATACAGACATAGCTCTTCCAGATGTGGACTCCTTTTGGGATAGTATGTATCCAACATATTAGTTTTAAGAATTTCTGTACTTTCTGGTTCATTCACTGCTAAGTATTCAACTTCTTCTAATGTTTTCAACACTCTATTTCGTGTGCAGGCAAGACCTAAACTTACCCAAATGATTCCTCGTGACTTTGAATATAAACTGGAAGAGCACAAGTGATCCAAACATTCATAGGATCCAATTTCTCTGTGGGAAAGCATTTTCAAGCTAAAGCTGTACAATTTTTTGCTAAGGCTCTTCTCTTGTGAAATTTCTTCCCACATTTCTTTCATCTCTGTCTTTTCTGATTTCGTTATGTATGATGTAACATAGCGTGCAACGGCAATTGAGTTATCTGCAACATATTGAATGTCCATGTTTGCATTCCACATTTTCAAAATAACTGGATTGTAGTCATTAATATACTTTGACTGTTCTGTTCTTTTTAAGTTGTACGTATTCTTCGGAGATTTCCGAGTTATTGTATGCCTTACAGCAGACAAAAAAGAATTTACTCTTCCTTTAGAAATTACTGGACGTGGGAATCCAAACCGACACTTGGTATAACATTTTCCTTTAGACTTGTATTTTCGTCAACAGTACTTTCCACAACGGTGACATTGGAAACGTAAACCTTGTTGTCTCAAGCTTTTTTCTCCTCCTTCTCTTGGAATCTCACAGGTAACATACTGTTCGATGAAAGACAATACTGTTTCATCAGTATACGCACCAAATTACGGAGCATTCCTTATCCATAATGGCATGTGTATATGTGGAGCACCTCTCGCTTAATACTCTTTTCACCCAAAAAAATCAATAACTTCTCCAAGAGGACAATTATTTTTATTGCAGATAAAAGACATCATAGTTTGAAACCTGTGATTAAAATACCTGCACACATTTACAGGATCCAATGAACACAGTTCTCCAGGTGTCTTCATTTCAATATTTTTTATATTGGAATTTGCTTCTCGTAGAAATTCAAGTAAATCTTCCCATGCATACTCAGCACAGCTAAGTGTTACAAACCATGTTGGTGTACCTAAGTTTCTTAACATACACTTAAGTTCACCATGACGACGAAACCAATACTCATTGGTTCCACGTTGACATGCCATCAAATTAATTAACTGTGCTTCTAAATTTTCATCTGTTCGCTGAACTTTGTCCATGAATTCTTTGGCTGAAACAAGTGATTGATGAACTCCTGTTTTAAGTATGTGGTTCACTGCATACGAAAGAGAAGACAAATCACTTTCAAACAAAAGGTGAAATATATATGGAATGCACTGTCGAAATCTAGGATCTTCAGAGTATAATCTTGTTGAGCGATATTCTGAAGCTGGAATCCGTACAGGTCGCTCATCAAATCATCCACCTTGTCCAGTGGGGAACAGCTGTGGAAAACAACGAGCTTTCTAAGCTTTTCTCCCATACACTCATTGGAGTTCCCTTTGCTTTTTTCATTTGAAATAATTCAATGCTGTTTCCTATTACTTCTTTTGAATGTAGAGGACATATTGTGTAATGTTCATAAATCTCTTCACTCCTCGAACTTGTCCACTTTCTCTATTTGACCACTTGAAATTTCTGATTCATCTTCTAAACATATTACCTGTTCATCAACATTTACAGTTTTATAATAAATATTGTTCTCTACAAGATATAACGTAGCCTTTTGAAGTTTATTAACATCTACAAACTCTTGCCATATTTTCCGACTCTTTGTTGGTACACCGTTTACTAGAATAACTACTGGCTCATTTTCCTCTCTGTCTCCTTCAACAGTTTCAATATTTTTCTTAAAATCTAAAGGTAAGTACACAACTCTTCCTTTCAGACCTCTTTGCAAATCTGTTGGTGGCAGTTTACCTGTTTTAGGCGCCATACGAATTATAGCTTGAAATGGGTGAACAGATTGAATAAGAACTGACTCATATGTGTTCAAATCCGCCAGTTCCTCTGGAATAGCTACTAATTCTAAGTTGTTATGTACTCCTCTAGCTGGCATTTTGTTCTCTTCTAATTTGTTGTAACAATATTTACAAATACGTTGATCAGTACCCAACTCAAATCGACCTTCCACCAACAAGTAAGCTCCAAATTGCTGCCACCTATCATTGTTCTCCTTTTCACTTTTTAAATATAAATTAACATTCCTAGTTTGACTTTTATAATGAGTACGTCGACAACAAATACAAACATAGTTTGGTTTTTCAGAAGACACTGTCTTAAACATTCTAAATTCTTCTACAAACTGATCAATGCTAATCTCTTTCCCATGTTCTTCAACATCTGCACTTGTCAAGCTCTCACTTTCTACACACTGCTGTTCTGAACCAAAAAACGAAACTCAATTTCATCACACATTTTTCTACATCTGATAAACAACCGTGTAAAAAAGCTGTGTTCAGTTCACTTAAACATAATGCAGGAGTTTTTACATAGTACACTTTCCTTACAAACTTCCGCATTCCTGAGTGGTGTACTGCTAACATTCTTAAGTGATGAAAAGTACTTTTACACACTTTTCTTGAAAGACAAGCCAGAGAATGTCCGTGCAAATTAGCATATTGTCTTACATTACATGGATCTAGTCCTTGTAACAACCTAATCTTCTGTTTAACACTTTTGATGCATATTGTCGTAAACCATTTCACATCATGTCAATAGATTCCTGTCGAATACTGCAAATAGTGCTACAATGCCACTTATATACAGGAGCTTGTGTGCGATTCCCTTGCACTTCTTCAGCTATTAATTCTTCTGCACTCCTAACAACTATTTCTTCTTTTGGAATGGGACAACCATTCCGAACTTCATAACATCGACCTCGAGTATCAACTGAAAATGCTAATGTATTTTGTTGAAAGTAGCTTTCTTCATTAAAGAAAGGCTCACTAGTAGAAGTTTGTTTCCAATCACCACTGAAACGTTTACAAAAGTTACTTCTATTAACAAGTCTTTTTCTTTTGCTTTTGTCTTTCAGAAACTTCATTATTTTATCCAATGTTTTCATTCTCTTCAATATTAAAATAAATAATTTTCGTTTCAAATTAAAAGCAGTATCTACTACAGTTTCATTCTGCTGTTTCTGTTTATAGGCTAGTAATCTTCTTTTATACTTCTTACAATCTTTCAATAAATTCTGAATTACTCTACTTCGAAAGAGTCATTGTCGAATCTGTTGAAATTGTTTTTGTCTTCGTCTAACATGTGTTGTTTTTCCAAAAACTATTTTGTTTTTACCATTTGAAGTGCCATTCTCCTTCTCCTTAGACACCCATGGGTATTTGCGCTCTATAAATTGTATAAAATAAATAAATAAAAATTCTTCTTTTTCCTTTCATTCCTATTCTGTTCATGTAATTTCTCGACAACTCTTTTAAGAAAGTGTTTAGTGCTGTTACCTAAACAAACTTTATACTTAGTAACATTGTCATTTGTTTGTAACACAGTTTTTTTACTTTTCTTTAAGTAGATCTCTTTTTTGTTTTCTTCTCTTTTAATCTTTTTTGCCATCTTGAATTTGTGATCCAAACAAAATAATTTTCTGAAAAAGAAAGAGCAGTTTCAATAGTTTGTTACATCTATTCAATATTTTAAAATAATTACATATGATTACTGATATTTACTACCAAGCAATTATTTACATTACTATTTTCTTGATTTAAAATATCAAAACACTACTCATTCCACTTAAATATATAGTGCGTACTTCAACAATACCTGCCCAAACACTCATACAAAGTACCATAATCACTAATTCCTTTGCCACCATGTCTTTAACCTCATTCGCCTGTTGCATCTTCACTACTCAGCAACTACTAACAATGTTGGGCCTACCCAAATGCTGAAGGAAGTGACCCGATTAGGGTCACCCGGGTCACTCTCGACCTCCTCTAGCCTTCCAAGAATGAAGAGTCGATGACGCAGTAGAGAATACAAGCAAACTAGTTTATTCACAAATTACACTGCAGTGGAGTCCAATCTGAGCAGCCTTCTATGATGGCTGATGAGGGACTGACTTTAATAAGCATAAAGTTACATTATGTATGTTGCAGAGTCCACAAAGACCCACCTACCATGGAAAAACACTGGTAGGTGTCGTAATACAATGGGGTACAGAACATAAGTCTTGATTCCGCTGCCTGGTACAAGCTATCTGCATTTCAAGGTCGTCTGGCCTATCCTCCCCTCTAGACAGGTGGGAGAAGGCCTTGATCTAAAAGAAGAGGCATGCGTTAACGAGCTAACATGGGCTTTGAAGAAACAAAACTTATCAAGGACCATTTCTCGTAAATGAGCAAACAGCAGTTTTGAATGTGTAAGTAACAGTTTCGATTGTAACAGAACATGGCGTCTTCTCTAACTAAAATGGTGTCACAGATGTCAACCCAACTAACTTGACATCTGTATCAACTGATTATGTCTTACACACAATATGTAAATATAATGTATGAGCCATATAAATGCTAACATAATATAGGGTAAGACACGAGTAAATAGTAAAACTACATTTCAATTCTATCAGACACTCCTTTTAGAATTTACATGCTAAATTATCTTTATTTGTGCTATCAGGTAAGGGTCTTTACAATTCTAATAACTATAAAAAATATCATTATATAGACAATAATTTGTCAAATATGAATACATATATGAATAGAGCTTACTGAAAGGGAGATGCAATATTAATCATTAGCAACACAAGTAATATCAGAGACAGAATCTGCAAGGGAAGTACATGATCCAAAGACTCCCTCATCCAACTGCATAAGTGTATCAAGCTCCTGTTGAAGCATTATTTTGGCATTTGTATCATGGATCGAACTTCTTTTGGGTGTGAGATAAGTGGCACAGTATGAGCAACCTAAGGGAAGACACTGTATCAGGGCACAGCAGCATATTAGAATAACAATGAAATAATCACCTTCTCTAAGATCCAACCCCAACCACTGAACAAGGACCAACTCCAATTGCCACTCTCCATGCCTTTAACTTTCTCCAAGATGTCTAAAATATGTTGGGTGATATTTATTTCCATATTCGTGATGCCGACCACACACTGATCTCCTATGACAGCGCATGCTCCACCATTCTTAGCTAAAATGAAATCAACAGCATATCTTGTTTGTTCGGAATATATGCAGATACTTTCTAATTGAGTGGTGATGTCCCGTAAAGCTGCCACTGTCGAATTGGATAAAATCTGTAATTTACACCCAAAATATTCTCTAGCACGTTCAACTCTGGCCATAGCAGTACCACTGAATGTAATAATGGAAGAAAGGATATACCCAAAAGTAATACCATTGCTATAATTATTAACTTCCAAATCTGTAACTCCCTACAGAATTCTTTGGTCAATGTTCTCTTTACCCATCTTATATTCGGTCTACTATGCCTACAGGGTACCCTAAGAGGTAACACCATTCCTAAAGCCACTTCCTCGGTGCCATTGTACATATTAGAATATGTGCCATTGGATAGAAAATAAAAACCTGGGTGTGCATAGAGTGGACCTTGATAATCTAATGGAGCATATCTAGTACTCATTCCTTTCATATTGGGGACATCCTTTCTTCCTAAACGTAGAACATTTTTGTATACTATTTCTCCAGAACAGTTAAGATACAAATAAGTATCAGTACTATTTAATTCAGGACAACACGCAGGAGATCTTGGTAATGCCATCCTGTCAGCGTGATATTTCTCTTGCTAAAGTATAGATCGCCGCAATTCATTTCAGGCATACATCCCGGATATCCTGTGCCTTTTGGTTTTCTATAATATAGGCAGGGTCCAGGGTATCCCAAACCAAATTCACCTTTTACCTCTACAAAGGTGGGGGGACGAACATATGTGTAATTTACCAGTGATAGGGGATAAACTGTCCATAGACTTGTAACAGAATCAGTAGGATAAGAAGCTGTGCTATCCCCAAAGAATTTTTGGTGAGTATCCAAAAAACATTACTGTGCATAGTTCGCTTCTGACGATCTAAGGGAACTGCTTGATACAAGACACATGACGATGTAACCCCAGAGCACTCCATTATCCAGAACAGCCCCCATCCCCCAATAGGAACAGCAACATAACTACAACCCAAAAGATCTTTTTCCTGAGCAACCATTCGAAACCAACCCGCCCTGGGCGTAGGGCAACAAAACCCTGTTCATCTGCTGCAAGAGGACGACCCAAAAAATAATTATTTTCTATATTTATATTCACAGACCAAAGCGTTAAAGAAAGAACGACTTAAGGTGGAGCCAATGATGGGAAAAAAAGCACAAAATAAAAAAAAAGGGAAAAAAAAGACACCAAAAGGATCAAGAATCAGGGTCCATTCTAAGCCTCCCTGGCAGGCTTCTATCGTCCAATCCTCGGTGGTGCTATTGAGCACGCTGCGGTGGAGCCACACCCTTGCAGCTCGTCAACAAATGTTCACTGTTCTCAGGATAGGGCACTCTCCCTCCTTGGAAGAGACCCTCAACTTATCCTGTCCTGCGTCACAGGTAGTGCACCAATCTTCTAATCCCTAATCTAATGGGAAGAAGCAGAAAAAAACAAGGGACAATTTTACTTGTCTTATCCAATGAAGTCCATCCCTAACTACACTCACTTTTCTTTTGGCGCACTACCTTTCCGTCGAGGACGCAAATTGTACCTGTCTTTTCCAGGCACTGTTTCATCTCGAAGTAGAATCTGAAATTCAGGGGGTGCTGGGGACTGGGACTCAGGCTCCTGTGAATCAGATGAAGTGGAGCCCTGAGCAGTCCTTATTTCTGGGGGAACTGCTTCATTTAGAACAGCAGCATTTTCTGCCTCTGTCTGCGTCCAAACCAGTTGGGCATCCGAGAACGGGAGAAATTGTGGAACCCTTTCAGTTTCATGGTCTCCGATGCCCTCCCGCACCCAGGCTTCGTAGGGCAGAGGTAATGGCACTCTCTTACAATGAGAGGCATGGATCCAGTTCTTACGACCTTCCACCCTCACGGCCGTCCTCGTTGCGATGAGGACCAAGTAGGGACCCTTCCATCTTGGCTCCAAGCCGTCCTTTCTTTGAAAGCTTCGTATCAGTGTCCAGTCACCAGGCTGAATCGTGTGCCCAGGCCCCTCAGGTGCTGGAGGCAACGCCTCGTGTATCTGTTGGTGAATAGAACGCAAGCTTTTACTAAGTTCATACAAATAATCGACCAACAGAGGATAATCGATATCTGAAAATTCTTAGGTCTAGGGACACCCCACACATTTGCTGGACGACCGAAAATTACCTCATAGGGAGATAATCCTGTCCTAGAATGAGCAGTCATTCTAGTGGACAACAAAGCAAGGGGTAATGCATCTGGCCATTGCAACCCAGTACTCTCCTTCACCTTTGCCAACTTTAACTTGAGAGTACCATTGTACTTCTCAACTAAACCTGCTGACTGAGGGTGATTAGCTGCATGAAACTTTTGCTGAATATGCAAACCGTCGCATATCAGCTGGATCAATTTGGCATTGAAGTGACTTCCATTGTCACTCCAGATCAAACGGGGCAAGCCGTAATGGGGGAAAAACTCCTTAATAAGGGCCTTTGCCGTTGCCATGGCGGTGTTTTCTTTTGTGGGGTAAGCCTCAATCCACTTGCTAAAAGCACAAACTACCACTAACACGTATTTTAAATTGTTAACCCGTGGCAATTCTATGTAATCTATTTGGAGTACCTCAAAAGGGAAAGAGGGAGGTGCAAAATTACCAGAAGGTGTAGGAGTACCGTTCCCAGGATTGTGTCTAAGACAGATTATACAGTATTTCACCAAGTGAGTAGCAACCTTTGGAATATTGTTATTTCGCCACATAGGATCTAGCAACTTGCAAATACCTTTGGCGCTAATGTGAGCTGGACCATGTGCCATAGTAACTACGGGAAGTACATATGCATCTGGTAACATCCATCTCTATTTCTCGGACAGATCAGTCCAACATCCCTCATCATCTAGACACCCTGTGTTCTCCTGCCACACTGCTAACTCTTCTACTGTCGCTTCACTCCGGATCTCCTTAACATTTGCTAGTGTGTCCTCAAACATCCCATTCTCGGGCACCCACCTAGCTAGGCCTGCCACAAAAAAAATTTTCATCTTGGATCTAGCTGTCTCCTTAGCTGTCTGATCTGCAAATGCATTTCCTTTCCCCACGTCATCAGTGATCGTTTTATGAGCACTGCATTTCACTATTGCCAGTTGTTTGGGAAGTGTCAAAGCTGTCAAAAGCCTCTCTATCAATGGACCATGTTGAATTTTGGTCCCATGCGATGTCAAGAATCCTCTCTCTGCCCAGAGGCATCCAAAGTTATGGGCCACCCCGAAGGCATACTAGCTGTCAGTATAAATATTGACAGTCAGTCCTTCGCTTAACTCACATGCCCACAGAAAGGCTACCAGCTCCGCAGCCTGTGCTGATTGGTAAGGAACACGTGATGTCTCAACTACAGTGCACAGCATGGTAATAGCATACACCGCTGTAGTGGTACCATCTGACAATTTGAAACAAGAGCCATCGACATATAGTTCCCCTTGTGGATCAGATAAGGGAACATCAGTCAGGACTACCCGTCCCTTCGTCTCTTCATCAGTGCGGAACAAGCAATCATGGACATCCATATCCTCTTCTTCCGAAGGGAGGGGTAGTAACATGGCTGGATTCAGTGTGGCACATCTTCTGATAGTAATGTGAGGTGCAAACAGTGTCAGTTCATATCCAGTCAGACGAGCACTGGTACGGTAAGGTGCTGCGTCTTTGTTTTATTCAAAAGTACATCCACAGCATGCGGTGCCATAACTGTGAGATCATGATTGAAAACAAACCCTGCTGATTGTCTAATAGAGACGGCCGCAGCCGCGGCGGCTCTTAAATAGCTTGGGAGGGCTCTGGCGACAGGGTCAAGCGTAGCAGAAAAATAAGCGCACGGCCTCTGCTTACCTCCAAAGGCTTGTGTTAACACAGAGAGTGCACATCCAGCCACTTCGTGTACGTACAGCATGAAGGGCTTCTTGTAATCCGGCGTGCCAAGCACAGGTGCAGAGCAAAGTGCAACTTTTAATTGTTCAAAAGCATGCTGACAATCATGCGCCCAGGGCAGGGGTTCATGCACGTCTTTGGTTAGGCGAAGCAAAGGCTGTATTAATAAAAAATAAGCAGAAATCCAGTGCCGACAATACGAGGTGATGCCTATGAAAGCACGCACATCTCTCTGTGTCACAGGGACAGGCATCTTAACAAGGGCATCAACTCGTTCAGGTGTTAGCCTCCGACCCTCCTTCGAAAGCAGGTGACCTAAATAGGTGACCTGCTGTTGACAATATTGGAATTTAGAAAGGGACCCTTTATGGCCGTTTTCCACCAAATGCATTAACAATTTCACAGTGGCATCCCGACAACCCCCAACTTGATCAAATCCTGTATAATCTGCATCAATGCCTGTTCCCCAGCCTGCGATATTTTATATTGAGGAATACGAGGGAGCACAGCATTATCCTTAATTTTGATAGAAACGGGGGGTATCTGTAACAACCCAACATCAGTGTCCCCTGCCGCCCACAAAGAAGATGGTAAATCCTTAAATTCAACAGGAAGTGGAGCATCCTTTGCAAAGCACTGTTTTGCACCATCCACATTAGGTCCAAAAGTCATATAAACACCAACCGGGGAGCAATAAATAGTAGCATATAATTTTTTCAACAAATCCAATCCTAATAAATTCTCACCACAATTTGATGTCAAGAAAAATGGGGAATCTACAGTAAAAGGACCAACAGTCAAAGCGAGAGGTTTGGAGATGGGGCTTACAACCAGTACGCCTGAAAAACCTACCGAGACATTATTACGGCCAGACAGGGCGGCCCCAGGGACCAGTGAATGAGAAACAGAGCTATTCATTGCACCTGTATCCACCAAACATTTCTGTGGCGAACCATGTAGGTCTGCTGTGACATAAGGACCACGCTGATCTATAGGAATCTGGACTGGTCCTGTACCCTGTCTCTGCTGTCCTAGCTATAGGACATCCCTTTGACTTCATCGATATCATAATCATCGTGATAATACTGTCTTCCTCTGGGATCATCAAAATAATTCTGATCAGACCGACCCCCTGATGATGCATCCCCTTGAGCCTTGTCTCGGCTACCCTCAACACGACCTCTTCCATTCCACCCCCTGCCTCTCGGTACCACAACTTTCTGTAACAGTTCTGGGCACTCACTTCACTAATGCCCTCCTTTTTACAATACGCACACTGATTCAGCCCCAGTGGCACACCACCGCTACCAGCACCTCGAGATCTCTGAGCCGGACCAGTACCCCGATCCCCTTGCAACTTGCTGCAACAACACCTTCTTCTTTAAATCCTTACTCTTTTTCTCCACTTTATCCTTCTCCTCATTTTCTCGATGTTCATAATATTGAGCCATGCTCAATATTACTGGAGGGGAGGAAGTGGTCCATGTACTCTCAGAGGCTTGCAACCGAGCTGCAATTTCAGGAAGTAAATTTGTAACAAACCTGTTAACAAACAAACAAACCCCACTTTCCACTGACAAATCCTGCCCCCTAAAATCCCAAAACACCCCTTCAAACTGAGTAAAAAAAATCAGATACACTCTCCTCTTTCTTTTGGCGACATGCCATCAACTTATCCCAATCCACTCGTCTGGGTGGAATAAGAGAATGCATATAAGTAATAATACGATTTGGTAAAGCCAAAATCTCAGCCCTAGGTTTGTCGCCAGGCTTCCGTTCCTTATCCCATGCCTTAATCTCGTCCCATGTGCCACCCAAGTCCACTCTGTGATCTTGTGTATGCACCTGCCTCCATATATCTACCAAAAACAACAGTTGATGGACAGAATGCAGAACAATGTCATACATTCACCCCAGTACAGAGATCTGGGCCTAAATCCATCGTTTGTTTGCTCACCATGCCATTTCAGTTTGAACCCAGCCATATGCAAATCAGTCTTGACCCTGTGCCTCATGGGAACAGTCCAGCCCGAACTGCCAAGCCAGGTCCTCCCTGGACTGGAAACAAGCATCCTAGGACCGGTTTCACCCCTCTTCAGCCAGGATAGCTTGATTCCAGTGGCATGGAGAGCACGGGACCCACGTCTGGGCATACCCGTCCCACTCGGGGTGACAAATGCAAAAACAACAGTTGATGGACAGAATGCAGAACAATGTCATACATTCACCCCAGTACAGAGATCTGGGCCTAAATCCATCGTTTTTTTGCTCACCATGCCATTCCAGTTTGAACCCAGCCGTATGCAAATCAGTCATGACCCTGTGCCTCCTAGGAACAGTCCAGCCCGAACTGCCAAGCCAGGTCCTCCCTGGACTGGAAACAAGCATCCTAGGACCGGTTTCGGGGTTTCACCCCTCTTCAGCCAGGATAGCTTGATTCCAGTGGCATGGAGAGCACGGGACCCACGTCTGGGCATACCCGTCCCACTCGCGGTGACAAATGCAAAAACAACAGTTGATGGACAGAATGCAGAACAATGTCATACATTCACCCCAGTACAGAGATCTGGGCCTAAATCCATCGTTTTTTGATCACCATGCCATTCCAGTTTGAACCCAGCCATATGCAAATCAGTCTTGACCCTGTGCCTCATGAGGAACAGTCCAGCCCAAACTGCCAAGCCAGGTCCTCCCTGGACTGGAAACAAGCATTATAGGACCGGTTTCGGGGTTTCACCCCTCTTCAGCCAGGAAAGCTTGATTCCAGTGGCATGGAGAGCACGGGACCCACGTCTGGGCATACCCGTCCCACTCGGGGTGACAAAGGCAAAAACAACAGTTGATGGACAGAATGCAGAACAATGTCATGAATTCACCCCAGTACAGAGATCTGGGCCTAAATCCATCGTTTTTTTGCTCACCATGCCATTCCAGTTTGAACCCAGCCGTATGCAAATCAGTCATGACCCTGTGCCTCATAGGAACAGTCCAGCCCGAACTGCCAAGCCAGGTCCTCCCTGGACTGGAAACAAGCATCCTAGGACCGGTTTCGGGGTTTCACCCCTCTTCAGCCAGGATAAGCTTGATTCCAGTGGCATGGAGAGCACGGGACCCACGTCTGGGCATACCCGTCCCACTCGGGGTGACAAATGCAAAAACAACAGTTGATGGACAGAATGCAGAACAATGTCATACATTCACCCCAGTACAGAGATCTGGGCCTAAATCCATCGTTTTTTTGATCACCATGCCATTCCAGTTTGAACCCAGCATATGCAAATCAGTCTTGACCCTGTGCCTCATGGGAACAGTCCAGCCCAAACTGCCAAGCCAGGTCCTCCCTGGACTGGAAACAAGCATTATAGGACCGGTTTCGGGGTTTCACCCCTCTTCAGCCAGGAAAGCTTGATTCCAGTGGCATGGAGAGCACGGGACCCACGTCTGGGCATACCCGTCCCACTCGGGGTGACAAAGGCAAAAACAACAGTTGATGGACAGAATGCAGAACAATGTCATGAATTCACCCCAGTACAGAGATCTGGGCCTAAATCCATCGTTTTTTTGCTCACCATGCCATTCCAGTTTGAACCCAGCCATATGCAAATCAGTCTTGACCCTGTGCCTCATGGGTACAGTCCAGCCCGAACTGCCAAGCCAGGTCCTCCCTGGACTGGAAACAAGCATCCTAGGACCGGTTTTGGGGTGTCACCCCTCTTCAGCCAGGATAGCTTGATTCCAGTGGCATGGAGAGCACTGCTTAAGAGGAAGTACCTCACTTCTTTTCCACGGGGCATAGACCCATTGTTCCTAAAAATGAGCCTCCACCCGCTGCTGAGTAACAACATTCAATGCATTACCCTGTTCCGGAATTTCAGGGTGGTAAATGGGATGCACTTCCCTCATCGGAAACTGAGATACTAGAATCGGAGTTCTGTGATATAATTTCGCCCGATAGCTAAGTAATGTCCCAACATTACTATGGACTTCTGCAGGGGCCATACCAGCGGAATATACATGATCTCGAATATCATAAATGATTTGAGGAGCTTTACCTCCAATACACGGTTCCCACAAACCAATCAATGTAGTTGACATATACTGAAGGGCATGTTGTTGCATAAACGGATCAAAATCCTTCATCACACTCCATATATCCTCCAAACTATAAATCACACTCCGAGCCCACTGTGCTGCCTGAATTGCAACCATTCTTTTCTCTTCCTCACCCACATCAGATCAAATCATCGCCTGCTCTAATCGCTCCCGTGCCACCGCCCAATTTCCGCCATCTGACCCTCGCACCAGCGTCCCAGTACTACTCAATACTGTGGGTGACACATCTAGAGGAAATGCATAAGATGCAGACGCAGGTGACAGTGTCAACAATGGCTGTGTGGTAGGTGTAAGAGAAGGAGGAGAAACGGAAACAGAAACAGCTGACACTGTAGGGGTGCCCGCAGTCACTGTACCCGTAATTTGTGAAACCGGAGGGGATACAGATACGGCCGGAGCCGAAGCTGTTGGTGCCGCGGAAAAATCAAGGGAAGGCGAGGGAACAGCGGAGGACTGAGACGACGGAACAGCAGGATATATTCTTTGCGGGCATAGGGCGGTGGGGGGCGAGTTTCCAACAGACCCTCGACAAAAGGATCCTCTTCCTCTCGAACAACATAAGACTTATCACATTGTAATCGAAACTTCCTATCGGCACATTCAATACCCTTCTCTGTTCTTTCCTTATCATAAGCTACCGCTTTCTGCACCACCGTTTGCATTGCCTTCTTCCTAGAATCTTTTTCAGCACATATGCGTCTCTGCTTAGCTTCCTTCTGCCATACCTGTAAAGTATCAAACATCGACTGCCTACTTCTTCTAGCAAATAATTTATCCTGTAAGTAATGACATTTTTGTTCATCAAAGGTACCATCCTGTGGCCACTGAAGCTCAGTATTGTCCCTCGTATACTTGTGCCACAATGTACAAAACATAATAGGGCCAATACCGTGCTTCACACATGTTAGAAATGGGATCTCTGGTTGGCTAAGGCTTGCGCCAAAGCCAGGCGGAGACCACCACTCTAGTCAGGGCAAGGGAGTTACAAGCTGAAGATAACCCCTGCTCACCCCCTTGGTAGCTTGGCACGAGCAGTCAGGCTTATCTCGGAGGCAATGTGTAAAGCGTTTGCGCAACACACACACAGCAACAACCTACTAGGCACACCACAAAAGGAACTCCACACAAGTTTATATCAAAAATAGCCTTTGTATTATCATAAAACACATTAGAATAGTAATCACACTATATATACTGTGCCACCTGGCACAGGGCAATATTTACAGGGGATTATATACACATGACAGGGCCACTTGGACTACTGTCAGAACCATCACTTAATAAAGGTAGTAAAAGTAGACATATAATAAACATAGGACACACCCAGTAATTACTGGCAAACACTGTACTCAGCATCCTCCTGTAACATAAACCATATTATGCACAGTATCACATTTGGGCGTGAAACACATTCTGCGCCAACCTCATAAGCCTAAACATATTATGCAATCATCTCATAAGTCTAAACGCATTAGACAATAACCTCCTCAGCATAACTCACATTAGGGAATAATCTCACTAGCATAAACCACAGTAGGCAAATAACCTCATACCTAAACCACAGTAGAGAATAACTCAAACATAAACAGAGTATGCAAAACCTCATAATCATAAAACCACATTTAGAGGCATAAAACAGGGTGCGTAAATTATAGCAGATAAATCACATTTCCTAGCACCACATAAATCACACTAGCACATACCCTCCTAATAAAAACCATCGTAGTGACATCAATCCCATTAGGGCCTGGCGCCCTATTAACCCAACAGTCCCCCTGGCCAACTGGCCTTCTCAAAGGGGCTCAAATGCCCGGTGTCCAAAATGTCAGGGCTGCTGCCAAGGCAGCGGAATTCTCAGGTGCGCAATTGCGCATACCTAAACGTGGCAGCTGACGCTAATTGCCGTGCAGCTGTGAAAGTACTGGGGCAGAGGAGTGCATCTCACTCCGGTCTCAATCACAAATGCCCTCAGAGAACTGTGGCCTAAACGTTGCAGCTGCCCACTACTTGCTGGGCAGCTGTGAATGAACCCCAGGCCTGGCACTCACTGTGCCCTTTGAACAATTGCGCAAAACGTTGCAGCTGCCCGCGCTGGTGCAGTGCAGCTGTGAATCAGCATAAACACACGGGCACCACTGTGCCTCTGGACCCCCACTGGGGCCCTTTAAATAAAATTACCCCCCGTTGCAGCTGCCCTCTATCAGGCGGGGCAGCTGGGGAAATGGCCTGAGCCCCACTCTGGGCCCTACAACAAATGCGCCCACGTGGCAGCTGCCCGCTACGGCGGTGCAGCTGTGACATCACTCATGAAGGGGCGGCCCGGCACCTCTGTGCCCTCAGGACCCCCATGGGCTCTAAAAACAAAGATGCCCCCTTGTTGGAGTGGCCCGCTCTCTTGCGGGACCACTCAGGCACTGACAATGTGCCTCGCTATGCTGGGGGGACACAGGCCACTCTGGGCCCTCGCCACTATGTGCCCCCTCGTTGGAGCGGCCCACTGTCAGGCGGGACCGCTCGGTAGATAAGCCCCACGATGTGCGCAGGGAGCCCCCCACGGGGACTCCTAACTTCAACAAAGGCCGCCTCCCAATCGGCCCCACTGACCGGGCCTCGGGGCAGGACTTCTTTGGTCCATGCGACAGCTCCACTCACCGGGACTTGGCGGGCCCTCCTCCTGATGAGCTCTGCTGCTCTCTGCGGGGCTCCGCTGGTACCTGGGACTCCGGCAGGCTCCTCAGGCCATTACCGGACTCTGCTCGTTTGCTTCGCCCGGTCCCCTGTCTCGGGACTGGGACTTCACCAGGGCAGCATGCGGGACTCCGTCTTCATCACAGGAGCCCCGCCTGGAATCCTGCTCCGGTCTCTCTCTTCACCCGGTCCCACTTCCTGGGACCGGAACTTCATGTGGAGCCTGCGAGGCTCCTGGCAGTGTCTCGCGGAGGCGGGGTGGGCTCCCGTCCTCCTTCCATCACCACTCTCCCTACTTCACCCGGGCCCCCTCCAGGGACCCGGGACTTGAACGTGGAGCCTGCGAGGCTCCGGACTTCTTCCAGGCACGTCCCAGCATGGGGTGGGCTCCGGCCTGGGTCTTCCGGCCTCACTGCTCTTCCGCTTCCGTCCGCCAGGCCCCGCCCACAACCAGGCGGGCCGCGGATCGCGGTTTCTCTTCTCGGCGGCAATGAGGGGTAGGCTCCCTCAGAATTTAAAATATAAAGCGGGGTGGGCTCCCGCTAATCAGCATAAAAGAAGAATAAAGCGGGGTAGGCTCCCGCTATCACAAATAAGATACACCGCAAAGCGGGGTGGGCACCCGCCTTTCCAGCAATGAGGGGGAATCCCCACGTCGGGATTCCCTCAGATCAGGGCAGCAGCGCGCTGCACGCCGCCAGCTCCTCTCCTCCTTCAGGCAATTTGAATATAGTGCTCACGGGGCGCTTAGGAGCCACAGCTCCAACAGCAAAGAGTCCTTAGGAAATCAAGGGGCCAATGCTGGGCCCAGGGAGGCAGCCCTCCTGGCAGGTCCTCCTGGGCCCCAGCAGCAGCATGCCCCCTCCCTCGTGTAGGAACAGGTACAGACTGAACAACTTCATGGGGTCACAGCCCCTATACTTATACCACAAACTCTCTTTGTCTGTAGTGCAGGGCATGGGGGAACCAGATGCAGCAGGTTCAGGGGGGATTTGGAGCACTTTGTTTACAAGGCTGCATCCTGCCTTTGAGGAAGAGGGGGTCTGCTATCAGACGCACAGTGGGAGTTGGAGCCATCATTCACCTTGCCAGGCACAGCCCTGCTCAGATCAAAGGGTCACCCCTCCCCATACTCCAGCTGCAGATCTCTCTATTCAATCCAGGTTGAGCTCAGCCTGCCCTGTCCCTCCAAGACCAGACAGCCAATACACATCAGGCAGGCAGACATATAGCACACAGAAATGCCAACTTCTAAAAGTGGCATTTCTAAAACTCTTACTAATAAATCTGCGCACACCATTGCACAGCATTTATTCACACAATTTATACATACCAGACTTGACCACACTGCTCCTCTCATAACAGGAATTACCACTGACACACACTGATCAGGGAGTCCCCAATGCATTCCTATGGGAGGGCAGGCTAAGCTCACCAATGTAACACAGAGAGCGCACGCACTTTCCACTGGACCACAGTGCGAAAGTGCCCAGAGGCCTAAAACCACCAACACCAGGTCACAGAGAAAGGCAAAAAGTTTAGGGGTGAACCTGCCAAAAAGGGCCAAGTCCAACAACATACATATCAAAATTCGGAGTGCCTTCCGGAGGTGCAGACTGCCGCTCCTCCAGGCGATGTTCCGTAGAGCAGCATCGGCACCCCAAACACCACACTTTACTCCAACAAGGCATCCTGGCATCAGGCACACCCACGTATTCACTCGATCAACACGCGCACACACAATAAAACACACATAAACAAAAAGCTCTCAAGAACAGTCCATAGACTGTATCAAAACAAGTCAGTCCTTAGACTGCACCAAGACAAGATAGGCTCAAGCCCCAGGCCTTTTCAAGAGTAAGATGAATTCAACAATTGGCCCGGAAGAACGTTCAAAAACGCTCTGTATCACAAGGGTCCGCGGACCTACCAAATTAACCAAGGCGACCCTGCACTTACCAAGAATTAAAAATGAACTCACCCGGTGCACACAGGTCAAACAAGATTATTCTCCACTGCCGACACTTTGGACCAAACAGTCAGATCCAAGGGTTTCGCCTTTTCAGGACCCCAGCCAAGGCGACCGCTAGATGAGGAGCCGCCCGATCAGACAGGCGGGCAGCTGCTGTTGTATTCCGCTTTAGGTGTCCGTATATAGGTTTTCCTGAAACATGTCCTTATATAGGCACGATTCGCATTGCCCTTATATAGGCATAGAATCCCAGTCCTTATTTAGGCATTAGCCGTGCACTCCAAATATAGGCATGGTCACCGACATCCATCCACTCTAACGTCACAACGAGTTCTTAGAAACCAGACCCTTAAGCTCTTGGGAGTTCCCCTAGCACAGGATTATTGATTTCTCCAAGAACTCATTTATTATGCATGAACCATTATACCTTAAGGGTTCATTCCTGACGCCTTCCTCTGTCCGACTTCACGTCAATGCTAACATTCCAAGGCACCTACCAGGTATAAATATACCTTCCCTTGCCCAAGCAAGTTAGAGGAGACCTCGACTTCAGAGGAGCCCGTATACCGGCCTGACGCACTGAGAAGACGCTGTCATCCCTGCTCGCAGAGAATCCAGCTTCCAGTGTTCTGACTCCCTTCACGGGGTGTTAGAGTTCGGAGATCCGGAAGGAGATTCCCACCTCTCTCATTCTCAAGGTATGGAGCTGACTAGAACCTAGAGGGACTCTTATCATACCAGACTCTTAGTATACCATACTAGAGAATACCTCACCTACTTCTTACCTTGCCCTACACCTACACTTAGGTTAGGTACACTGGGGTAGAACTAGTTTAGAGAAGCATCGTATGAGTACTTGCATTTTTAGCTCATGTTATTTATGTACGTGAATGTATGCTAAAAGATAATGCTAGCGCAGTATTATTTCTTTCTACTGCTTACGCTGTACATTATATATCTTGCATACTGTCTTGTGATCATCACAGCACATATCTCTTACACGAGAAACAAGACTGTTCAATAAATCCTTTTATTGAAACGCCCTTCTATTTTTTCTGTGTAACTCTGAGGAAACTAAGCATGCACGATTAGCTGAGTGAAATTGTTATCTATTGTTTCCACGATTCTGAGAATGTTCCGATTCTAAAGGGAAACAAAGTTGTCATGTTTATGCGGTTGCCAGAAACTACTCCCTTCTTGTTTACAAGGAGTTTCTAGTGGCCTCTGAGTTAGCTGGCACAAAGTAATTAAGTTTAATATACTCGATAAGGACATACTGACCTTAGTCCTATGTCAAGCCTATAGGGTATATTATTCCAATGCGCAGAGCCTATTAGGGAAATAGGAACTACACTACATGGCGCCCAATGGTTTGGTAAGGCACTAATTTAATGCTAGATACTGAGTAACTCAGTCGTGCTTTTCTCTCAGAGACCCCTACTCACATACTCCATAAGACGTCTGGAGTGGGTAGGGTTAAATATCCGCCAAAGCTAAATAGGACAAAAAACCCTATATATTAGCTATTTTGGTTTAATCAACGTTGAAGGATACAGTGTTACAAAATATTGTGCACCTTATCTGTTGTTTCCTTGAAACTTGTACTACATTTTTCAAAAAACAAATGTCCATACACGGGGACAATGGCACCGGCAACGGTGTAAATGCGGCTGACCCAGTCGTAACAGCTTTTAACTTTACCGGTTTAAATGAAACCAATGAGGGTGTTATAAACATCCATCCAAACTTAACCCCTTGGCTGCTAGGCCTTTTCCCCCCCTGTGCTAAGCCTTTTTGTGGCTATTTGGGGTAGTGCGCGCTAAGGCCCCTGTAACTTTTTGACCACTTAAGGTATCCACGCCAAATTTGCGTCCTTTTCTTCCAACATCATGGGGATTGTAAAGGTACCCAGGGTTTGTGGATTCCCCTGGAGGGGTCCCAGAAATTAGCCAAAATACAGCTAAAATTTTTTGGGGGAAAAATGGGAAAAAAGGGCTGCAAATGAAAGCGTCTGGGTTTTTCCCTGCAAATGGTATCAAAAAAGGGTTTGTGGGGCTGAAATCACCATTTTCCCAGATTTTAGGGAATGACAGACTTTTGTCATAAAACCAACATTTTTTACACAGTTTTGGCATTTTTCTGGGACATAGCCTATTTTTGCTATTTTTTGTGCTTTCAACCTCCTTCCAGTTAATGGTAGAAATGGGTATGAAAGCAATAATGGATCCTGGAAAGCTATACATTTTAGAAAAGTAGACAAAATTCTGAATTCAGCAAGGGGTCATTTGTGTAGATCCATCAAGGTTTCTTTATAGAAACTAACAGTTAAATATAGGAAAAATTGAAAATTAGTTGAAGAAAACAGCCTTTTGTGTCAACGTTTTCACCTGTAACTTCTTCTAATTATGACAGCTCTTTGAAAGCAATATACCGTTACATCCGCTGGACCTTACTGGTTGTGGGGATATATAGGACTTGTAGGTTCACCAAGAACCAGACGAACCCAGAGTCAAAAACTGAGTAGCAATTTGCAATGGCTTTTTATTATGTACCGGGTATATAGCAATTATTGTGGGAAAATGTATACATGGAAACATTGGTATGAAAGATACCTGTGTATTTCTGAAATGGGAACAAAATATAGAGTTTAGAAACAGTAGATATTTGATGTCGCCTCACCACGTTTTGGGCCCTTGCCTGTCGCGGGTACTTGGGCCTCCCACACAAGTGAGGCACCATTTTCATCGGGACACCTGGGGGAACACTGGGTGGTAGGAAATTTGTGTGAGCCCGGTGATGCCACAACTTTCCCACACAAAAATGTGTGAAAAAAGTGATTTTTTCAGCTAAAATTGAGGTTTGCAGGGGATTCTGGGTAAGGAAACGTTGGGGGATCCACGCAAGCCATACCTCCCTGGAAGACCCCGGGTGTCTAGTTTTCAGAAATGTGTGGGTTTGGTAGGTTTCCCTAGATGGCCGCCGAGCACGGGGCCAAAAACCCAGGTGACCCCCCTTGCAAAACCAGGTGGTTTTGAGATGGGCAATTTTGATGTCGCCTCACTACGTTTTGGGCCCTTGCCTGTCGCGGGTACTTGGGCCTCCCACACAAGTGAGGCACCATTTTTATCGGGAGACATGGGGGAACGCTGGGTGGTAGGAAATTTGTGTGAGCCCGGTGATGCCACAACTTTCCCACACAAAAATGTGTAAAAAAAGTGATTATTTCAGCTAAAATTGAGGTTTGCAGGGGATTCTGGGTAAGGAAACGTTGGGGGATCCATGCAAGCCATACCTCCCTGGAAGCCCCCGGGTGTCTAGTTTTCAGAAATGTGTGGGTTTGGTAGGTTTCCCTAGATGGCCGCCGAGCACGGGGCCAAAAACCCAGGTGACCCCCTTGCAAAACCAGGTGGTTTTGAGATAGGCAATTTTGATGTCGCCTCACTACGTTTTGGGCCCTTGCCTGTCGCGGGTACTTGGGCCTCCCACACAAGTGAGGCACCATTTTTATCAGGAGACCTGGGGGAATGCTGGGTGGTAGGAAATTTGTGTGAGCCCGGTGATGCCACAACTTTCCCACACAAAAATGTGTGAAAAAAGTAATTTTTTCAGCTAAAATTGAGGTTTGCAGAGGATTCTGGGTAAGGAAACTTTGGGGGATCCACGCAAGCCATACCTCCCTGGAAGCCCCCGGGTGTCTAGTTTTCAGAAATGTGTGGGTTTGGTAGGTTTCCCTAGATGGCCGCCGAGCACGGGGCCAAAACCCCAGGTGACCCCCTTGCAAAACCAGGTGGTTTTGAGATAGGCAATTTTGATGTCGCCTCGCTACGTTTTGGGCCCTTGCCTGTCGCGGGTACTTGGGCCTCCCACACAAGTGAGGCGCCATTTTTATCGGGAGACCTGGGGGAACGCTGGGTGGTAGGAAATTTGTGTGAGCCCGGTGATGCCACAACTTTCCCACACACAAATGTGTGAAAAAAGTGAATTTTTCAGCTAAAATTGAGGTTTGCAGGGGATTCTGGGTAAGGAAACGTTGGGGGATCCACGCAAGCCATACCTCCCTGGAAGCCCCCGGGTGTCTAGTTTTCAGAAATGTGTGGGTTTGGTAGGTTTCCATAGATGGCTGCCGAGCACGGGGCCAAAAACCCAGGTGACCCCCTTGCAAAACCAGGTGGTTTTGAGATAGGCAATTTTGATGTCGCCTCACTACGTTTTGGGCCCTTGCCTGTCGCGGGTACTTGGGCCTCCCACACAAGTGAGGCACCATTTTTATCGGGAGACCTGGGGGAACGCTGGGTGGTAGGAAATTTGTGTGAGCCCGGTGATGCCACAACTTTCCCACACAAAAATGTGTGAAAAAAGTGATTTTTTCAGCTAAAATTGAGGTTTGCAGAGGATTCTGGGTAAGGAAACGTTGGGGGATCCACGCAAGCCATACCTCCCTGGAAGCCCCCGGGTGTCTAGTTTTCAGAAATGTGTGGGTTAGGTAGGTTTCCCTAGATGGCCGCCGAGCACGGGGCCAAAAACCCAGGTGACCCCCTCCCAAAACCAGGTGGTTTTGAGATAGGCAATTTTGATGTCGCCTCACTACGTTTTGGGCCCTTGCCTGTCGCGGGTACTTGTGCCTCCCACACAAGTGAGGCACCATTTTTATCGGGAGACCTGGGGGAACGCTGGGTGGTAGGAAATTTGTGTGAGCCCGGTGATGCCACAACTTTCCCACACAAAAATGTGTGAAAAAAGTGATTTCTTCAGCTAAAATTGAGGTTTGCAGGGGATTCTGGGTAAGGAAACGTTGGGGGATCCACGCAAGCCATACCTCCCTGGTAGCCCCCGGGTGTATAGTTTTCAGAAATGTGTGGGTTTGGTAGGTTTCCATAGATGGCTGCCGAGCACGGGGCCAAAAACCCAGGTGACCCCCCTTGCAAAACCAGGTGGTTTTGAGATAAGCAATTTTGATGTCGCCTCACTACGTTTTGGGCCCTTGCCTGTCGCGGGTACTTGGGCCTCCCACACAAGTGAGGCACCATTTTCATCGGGACACCTGGGGGAACGCTGGATGGTAGGAAATTTGTGTGAGCCCGGTGATGCCACAACTTTCCCACACAAAAATGTGTAAAAAAAGTGATTATTTCAGCTAAAATTGAGGTTTGCAGGGGATTCTGGGTAAGGAAACGTTGGGGGATCCATGCAAGCCATACCTCCCTGGAAGACCCCGGGTGTCTAGTTTTCAGAAATGTGTGGGTTTGGTAGGTTTCCCTAGATGGCCGCCGAGCACGGGGCCAAAAACCCAGATGACCCCCTTGCAAAACCAGGTGGTTTTGAGATAGGCAATTTTGATGTCGCCTCACTACGTTTTGGGCCCTTGCCTGTCGCGGGTACTTGGGCCTCCCACACAAGTGAGGCACCATTTTTATCGGGAGACCTGGGGGAACGCTGGGTGGTAGGAAATTTGTGTGAGCCCGGTGATGCCACAACTTTCCCACACAAAAATGTGTGAAAAAAGTGATTTGTTCAGCTAAAATTGAGGTTTGCAGAGGATTCTGGGTAAGGAAACGTTGGGGGATCCATGCAAGCCATACCTCCCTGGAAGCCCCCGGGTGTCTAGTTTTCAGAAATGTGTGGGTTTGGTAGGTTTCCCTAGATGGCCGCCGAGCACGGGGCCAAAACCCAGGTGACCCCTTGCAAAACCAGGTGGTTTTGAGATAGGCAATTTTGATGTCGCCTCACTACGTTTTGGGCCCTTGCCTGTCGCGGGTACTTGGGCCTCCCACACAAGTGAGGCACCATTTTTATCGGGAGACCTGGGGAAATGCTGGGTGGTAGGAAATTTGTGTGAGCCCGGTGATGCCACAACTTTCCCACACAAAAATGTGTGAAAAAAGTGATTTTTTCAGCTAAAATTGAGGTTTGCAGAGGATTCTGGGAAAGGAAACTTTGGGGGATCCACGCAAGCCATACCTCCCTGGAAGCCCCCGGGTGTCTAGTTTTCAGAAATGTGTGGGTTTGGTAGGTTTCCCTAGATGGCCGCCGAGCACGGGGCCAAAAACCCAGGTGACCCCCTTGCAAAACCAGGTGGTTTTGAGATAGGCAATTTTGATGTCGCCTCACTACGTTTTGGGCCCTTGCCTGTCGCGGGTACTTGGGCCTCCCACACAAGTGAGGCGCCATTTTTATCGGGAGACCTGGGGGAACGCTGGGTGGTAGGAAATTTGTGTGAGCCCGGTGATGCCACAACTTTCCCACACAAAAATGTGTGAAAAAAGTGATTTTTTCAGCTAAAATTGAGGTTTGCAGGGGATTCTGGGTAAGGAAACGTTGGGGGATCCACGCAAGCCATACCTCCCTGGTAGACCCCGGGTGTATAGTTTTCAGAAATGTGTTGGTTTGGTAGGTTTCTATAGATGGCTGCCGAGCACGGGGCCAAAAACCCAGGTGACCCCCCTTGCAAAACCAGGTGGTTTTGAGATAGGCAATTTTGATGTCGCATCACTACGTTTTGGGCCCTTGCCTGTCGCGGGTACTTGGGCCTCCCACACAAGTGAGGCACCATTTTCATCGGGACACCTGGGGGAACGCTGGGTGGTAGGAAATTTGTGTGAGCCCGGTGATGCCACAACTTTCCCACACAAAAATGTGTGAAAAAAGTGATTTTTTCAGCTAAAATTGAGGTTTGCAGGGGATTCTGGGTAAGGAAACGTTGGGGGATCCACGCAAGCCATACCTCCCTGGAAGCCCCCGGGTGTCTAGTTTTCAGAAATGTGTGGGTTTGGTAGGTTTCCCTAGATGGCCGCCGAGCACGGGGCCAAAAACCCAGGTGACCCCCTTGCAAAACCAGGTGGTTTTGAGATAGGCAATTTTGATGTCGCCTCACTACGTTTTGGGCTCTTGCCTGTCGCGGGTACTTGGGCCTCCCACACAAGTGAGGCACCATTTTTATCGGGAGACCTGGGGGAACTCTGGGTGGTAGGAAATTTGTGTGAGCCCGGTGATGCCACAATTTTCCCACACAAAAATGTGTGAAAAAAGTGATTTTTTCAGCTAAAATTGAGGTTTGCAGGGGATTCTGGGTAAGGAAACGTTGGGGGATCCACGCAAGCCATACCTCCCTGGTAGCCCCCGGGTGTATAGTTTTCAGAAATGTGTGGGTTTGGTAGGTTTCCATAGATGGCTGCCGAGCACGGGGCCAAAAACCCAGGTGACCCCCCTTGCAAAACCAGGTGGTTTTGAGATAGGCAATTTTGATGTCGCCTCACTACGTTTTGGGCCCTTGCCTGTCGCGGGTACTTGGGCCTCCCACACAAGTGAGGCACCATTTTCATCGGGACACCTGGGGGAACGCTGGGTGGTAGGAAATTTGTGTGAGCCCGGTGATGCCACAACTTTCCCACACAAAAATGTGTGAAAAAAGTGATTTTTTCAGCTAAAATTGAGGTTTGCAGGGGATTCTGGGTAAGGAAACGTTGGGGGATCCACGCAAGCCATACCTCCCTGGTAGCCCCCGGGTGTCTAGTTTTCAGAAATGTGTGTGTTTGGTAGGTTTTCATAGATGGCTGCCGAGCACGGGGCCAAACACCCAGGTGACCCCCTTGCAAAACCAGGTGGTTTTGAGATAGGCAATTTTGATGTCGCCTCACTACGTTTTGGGCCCTTGCCTGTCGCGGGTACTTGGGCCTCCCACACAAGTGAGGCACCATTTTCATCGGGACACCTGGGGGAACGCTGGGTGGTAGGAAATTTGTGTGAGCCCGGTGATGCCACAACTTTCCCACACAAAAATGTGTGAAAAAAGTGATTTTTTCAGCTAAAATTGAGGTTTGCAGGGGATTCTGGGTAAGGAAACGTTGGGGGATCCACGCAAGCCATACCTCCCTGGAAGCCCCCGGGTGTCTAGTTTTCAGAAATGTGTGGGTTTGGTAGGTTTCCCTAGATGGCCGCCGAGCACGGGGCCAAAAACCCAGGTGACCCCCTTGCAAAACCAGGTGGTTTTGAGATAAGCAATTTTGATGTCGCCTCACTACGTTTTGGGCCCTTGCCTGTCGCGGGTACTTGGGCCTCCCACACAAGTGAGGCACCATTTTTATCGGGAGACCTGGGGGAACGCTGGGTGGTAGGAAATTTGTGTGAGCCCGGTGATGCCACAACTTTCCCACACAAAAATGTGTGAAAAAAGTGATTTTTTCAGCTAAAATTGAGGTTTGCAGAGGATTCTGGGTAAGGAAACGTTGGGGGATCCATGCAAGCCATACCTCCCTGGAAGCCCCCGGGTGTCTAGTTTTCAGAAATGTGTGGGTTTGGTAGGTTTCCATAGATGGCCGCCGAGCACGGGGCCAAAAACCCAGGTGACCCCCTTGCAAAACCAGGTGGTTTTGAGATAGGCAATTTTGATGTCGCCTCACTACGTTTTGGGCTCTTGCCTGTCGCGGGTACTTGGGCCTCCCACACAAGTGAGGCACCATTTTTAACGGGAGACCTGGGGGAACGCTGGGTGGTAGGAAATTTGTGTGAGCCCGGTGATGCCACAACTTTCCCACACAAATATGTGTGAAAAAAGTGATTTTTTCAGCTAAAATTGAGGTTTGCAGGGGATTCTGGGTAAGGAAACGTTGGGGGATCCACGCAAGCCATACCTCCCTGGTAGCCCCCGGGTGTCTAGTTTTCAGAAATGTGTGTGTTTGGTAGGTTTGCATAGATGGCTGCCGAGCACGGGGCCAAAAACCCAGGTGACCCCCCTTGCAAAACCAGGTGGTTTTGATATAGGCAATTTTGATGTCGCCTCACTACGTTTTGGGCCCTTGCCTGTCGCGGGTACTTGGGCCTCCCACACAAGTGAGGCACCATTTTCATCGGGACACCTGGGGGAACGCTGGGTGGTAGGAAATTTGTGTGAGCCCGGTGATGCCACAACTTTCCCACACAAAAATGTGTGAAAAAAGTGATTTTGTTCAGCTAAAATTGAGGTTTGCAGGGGATTCTGGGTAAGGAAACGTTGGGGGATCCACGCAAGCCATACCTCCCTGGAAGCCCCCGGGTGTCTAGTTTTCAGAAATGTGTGGGTTTGGTAGGTTTCCCTAGATGGCCGCCGAGCACGGGGCCAAAAACCCAGGTGACCACCTTGCAAAACCAGGTGGTTTTGAGATAGGCAATTTTGATGTCGCCTCACTACGTTTTGGGCCCTTGCCTGTCGCGGGTACTTGGGCCTCCCACACAAGTGAGGCACCATTTTCATCGGGACACCTGGGGGAACGCTGGGTGGTAGGAAATTTGTGTGAGCCCGGTGATGCCACAACTTTCCCACACAAAAATGTGTGAAAAAAGTGATTTTTTCAGCTAAAATTGAGGTTTGCAGAGGATTCTGGGTAAGGAAACGTTGGGGGATCCACGCAAGCCATACCTCCCTGGAAGCCCCCGGGTGTCTAGTTTTCAGAAATGTGTGGGTTTGGTAGGTTTCCCTAGATGGCCGCCGAGCACGGGGCCAAAAACCCAGGTGACCCCCTTGCAAAACCAGGTGGTTTTGAGATAGGCAATTTTGATGTCGCCTCACTACGTTTTGGGCCCTTGCCTGTCGCGGGTACTTGGGCCTCCCACACAAGTGAGGCACCATTTTTATCGGGAGACCTGGGGGAACGCTGGGTGGTAGGAAATTTGTGTGAGCCCGGTGATGCCACAACTTTCCCACACAAAAATGTGTGAAAAAAGTGATTTTTTCAGCTAAAATTGAGGTTTGCAGGGGATTCTGGGTAAGGAAACGTTGGGGGATCCACGCAAGCCATACCTCCCTGGTAGCCCCCGGGTGTATAGTTTTCAGAAATGTGTGGGTTTGGTAGGTTTCCATAGATGGCTGCCGAGCACGGGGCCAAAAACCCAGGTGACCCCCTTGCAAAACCAGGTGGTTTTGAGATAGGCAATTTTGATGTCGCCTCACTACGTTTTGGGCCCTTGCCTGTCGCGGGTACTTGGGCCTCCCACACAAGTGAGGCACCATTTTCATCGGGACACCTGGGGGAACGCTGGGTGGTAGGAAATTTGTGTGAGCCCGGTGATGCCACAACTTTCCCACACAAAAATGTGTGAAAAAAGTGATTTTTTCAGCTAAAATTGAGGTTTGCAGGGGATTCTGGGTAAGGAAACGTTGGGGGATCCACGCAAGCCATACCTCCCTGGAAGCCCCCGGGTGTCTAGTTTTCAGAAATGTGTGGGTTTGGTAGGTTTCCCTAGATGGCCGCCGAGCACGGGGCCAAAAACCCAGGTGACCCCCTTGCAAAACCAGGTGGTTTTGAGATAGGCAATTTTGATGTCGCCTCACTACGTTTTGGGCCCTTGCCTGTCGCGGGTACTTGGGCCTCCCACACAAGTGAGGCACCATTTTTATCGGGAGACCTGGGGGAACGCTGGGTGGTAGGAAATTTGTGTGAGCCCGGTGATGCCACAACTTTCCCACACAAAAATGTGTGAAAAAAGTGATTTTTTTCAGCTAAAATTGAGGTTTGCAGGGGATTCTGGGTAAGGAAACGTTGGGGGATCCACGCAAGCCATACCTCCCTGGTAGCCCCCGGGTGTCTAGTTTTCAGAAATGTGTGGGTTTGGTAGGTTTCCATAGATGGCTGCCGAGCACGGGGCCAAAAACCCAGGTGACCCCCTTGCAAAACCAGGTGGTTTTGAGATAGGCAATTTTGATGTCGCCTCACTACGTTTTGGGCCCTTGCCTGTCGCGGGTACTTGGGCCTCCCACACAAGTGAGGCACCATTTTCATCGGGACACCTGGGGGAACGCTGGGTGGTAGGAAATTTGTGTGAGCCCGGTGATGCCACAACTTTCCCACACAAAAATGTGTAAAAAAAGTGATTATTTCAGCTAAAATTGAGGTTTGCAGGGGATTCTGGGTAAGGAAACGTTGGGGGATCCACGCAAGCCATACCTCCCTGGAATCCCCCGGGTGTCTAGTTTTCAGAAATGTGTGGGTTTGGTAGGTTTCCCTAGATGGCCGCCGAGCACGGGGCCAAAAACCCAGGTGACCCCCTTGCAAAACCAGGTGGTTTTGAGATAGGCAATTTTGATGTCGCCTCACTACGTTTTGGGCCCTTGCCTGTCGCGGGTACTTGGGCCTCCCACACAAGTGAGGCACCATTTTTATCGGGAGACCTGGGGGAACGCTGGGTGGTAGGAAATTTGTGTGAGCCCGGTGATGCCACAACTTTCCCACACAAAAATGTGTGAAAAAAGTGATTTGTTCAGCTAAAATTGAGGTTTGCAGAGGATTCTGGGTAAGGAAACGTTGGGGGATCCACGCAAGCCATACCTCCCTGGAAGCCCCCGGGTGTCTAGTTTTCAGAAATGTGTGGGTTTGGTAGGTTTCCCTAGATGGCCGCCGAGCACAGGGCCTAAAACCCAGGTGACCCCCCTTGCAAAACCAGGTGGTTTTGAGATAGGCAATTTTGATGTCGCCTCACTACGTTTTGGGCCCTTGCCTGTCGCGGGTACTTGGCCTCCCACACAAGTGAGGCACCATTTTTATCGGGATACCTGGGGGAACGCTGGGTGGTAGGAAATTTGTGTGAGCCCGGTGATGCCACAACTTTCCCACACAAAAATGTGTGAAAAAAGTGATTTTTTCAGCTAAAATTGAGGTTTGCAGGGGATTCTGGGTAAGGAAACGTTGGGGGATCCACGCAAGCCATACCTCCCTGGTAGACCCCGGGTGTATAGTTTTCAGAAATGTGTGGGTTTGGTAGGTTTCCATAGATGGCTGCCGAGCACGGGGCCAAAAACCCAGGTGACCCCCCTTGCAAAACCAGGTGGTTTTGAGATAGGCAATTTTGATGTCGCCTAACTACGTTTTGGGCCCTTGCCTGTCGCGGGTACTTGGGCCTCCCACACAAGTGAGGCACCATTTTCATCGGGACACCTGGGGAACGCTGGGTGGTAGGAAATTTGTGTGAGCCCGGTGATGCCACAACTTTCCCACACAAAAATGTGTGAAAAAAGTGATTTTTTCAGCTAAAATTGAGGTTTGCAGGGGATTCTGGGTAAGGAAACGTTGGGGGATCCACGCAAGCCATACCTCCCTGGAAGCCCCCGGGTGTCTAGTTTTCAGAAATGTGTGGGTTTGGTAGGTTTCCTTAGATGGCCGCCGAGCACGGGGCCAAAAACCCAGGTGACCCCCTTGCAAAACCAGGTGGTTTTGAGATAGGCAATTTTGATGTCGCCTCACTACGTTTTGGGCCCTTGCCTGTCGCGGGTACTTGGGCCTCCCACACAAGTGAGGCACCATTTTTATCGGGAGACCTGGGGGAACTCTGGGTGGTAGGAAATTTGTGTGAGCCCGGTGATGCCACAACTTTCCCACACAAAAATGTGTGAAAAAAGTGATTTGTTCAGCTAAAATTGAGGTTTGCAGGGGATTCTGGGTAAGGAAACGTTGGGGGATCCACGCAAGCCATACCTCCCTGGTAGCCCCCGGGTGTCTAGTTTTCAGAAATGTGTGGGTTTGGTAGGTTTCCATAGATGGCTGCCGAGCACGGGGCCAAAAACCCAGGTGACCCCCTTGCAAAACCAGGTGGTTTTGAGATAGGCAATTTTGATGTCGCCTCACTACGTTTTGGGCCCTTGCCTGTCGCGGGTACTTGGGCCTCCCACACAAGTGAGGCACCATTTTCATCGGGACACCTGGGGGAACGCTGGGTGGTAGGAAATTTGTGTGAGCCCGGTGATGCCACAACTTTCCCACACAAAAATGTGTGAAAAAAGTGATTTTTTCAGCTAAAATTGAGGTTTGCAGGGGATTCTGGGTAAGGAAACGTTGGGGGATCCACGCAAGCCATACCTCCCTGGAAGCCCCCGGGTGTCTAGTTTTCAGAAATGTGTGGGTTTGGTAGGTTTCCCTAGATGGCCGCCGAGCACGGGGCCAAAAACCCAGGTGACCCCCTTGCAAAACCAGGTGGTTTTGAGATAGGCAATTTTGATGTCGCCTCACTACGTTTTGGGCCCTTGCCTGTCGCGGGTACTTGGGCCTCCCACACAAGTGAGGCACCATTTTTATCGGGAGACCTGGGGGAACGCTGGGTGGTAGGAAATTTGTGTGAGCCCGGTGATGCCACAACTTTCCCACACAAAAATGTGTGAAAAAAGTGATTTGTTCAGCTAAAATTGAGGTTTGCAGGGGATTCTGGGTAAGGAAACGTTGGGGGATCCACGCAAGCCATACCTCCCTGGTAGCCCCCGGGTGTCTAGTTTTCAGAAATGTGTGGGTTTGGTAGGTTTCCATAGATGGCTGCCGAGCACGGGGCCAAAAACCCAGGTGACCCCCTTGCAAAACCAGGTGGTTTTGAGATAGGCAATTTTGATGTCGCCTCACTACGTTTTGGGCCCTTGCCTGTCGCGGGTACTTGGGCCTCCCACACAAGTGAGGCACCATTTTCATCGGGACACCTGGGGGAACGCTGGGTGGTAGGAAATTTGTGTGAGCCCGGTGATGCCACAACTTTCCCACACAAAAATGTGTGAAAAAAGTGATTTTTTCAGCCAAAATTGAGGTTTGCAGGGGATTCTGGGTAAGGAAACGTTGGGGGATCCACGCAAGCCATACCTCCCTGGTAGCCCCCGGATGTCTAGTTTTCAGAAATGTGTGTGTTTGGTAGGTTTGCATAGATGGCCGCCGAGCACGGGGCCAAAAACCCAGGTGACCCCCCTTGCAAAACCAGGTGGTTTTGATATAGGCAATTTTGATGTCGCCTCACTACGTTTTGGGCCCTTGCCTGTCGCGGGTACTTGGGCCTCCCACACAAGTGAGGCACCATTTTCATCGGGACACCTGGGGGAACGCTGGGTGGTAGGAAATTTGTGTGAGCCCGGTGATGCCACAACTTTCCCACACAAAAATGTGTGAAAAAAGTGATTTTTTCAGCTAAAATTGAGGTTTGCAGGGGATTCTGGGTAAGGAAACGTTGGGGGATCCACGCAAGCCATACCTCCCTGGAAGCCCCCGGGTGTCTAGTTTTCAGAAATGTGTGGGTTTGGTAGGTTTCCCTAGATGGCCGCCGAGCACGGGGCCAAAAACCCAGGTGACCACCTTGCAAAACCAGGTGGTTTTGAGATAGGCAATTTTGATGTCGCCTCACTACGTTTTGGGCCCTTGCCTGTCGCGGGTACTTGGGCCTCCCACACAAGTGAGGCACCATTTTTATCGGGAGACCTGGGGGAACGCTGGGTGGTAGGAAATTTGTGTGAGCCCGGTGATGCCACAACTTTCCCACACACAAATGTGTGAAAAAAGTGAATTCTTCAGCTAAAATTGAGGTTTGCAGAGGATTCTGGGTAAGGAAACGTTGGGGGATCCACGCAAGCCATACCTCCCTGGAAGCCCCCGGGTGTCTAGTTTTCAGAAATGTGTGGGTTTGGTAGGTTTCCCTAGATGGCCGCCGAGCACGGGGCCAAAAATCCAGGTGACCCCCTTGCAAAACCAGGTGGTTTTGAGATAGGCAATTTTGATGTCGCCTCACTACGTTTTGGGCCCTTGCCTGTCGCGGGTACTTGGGCCTCCCACACAAGTGAGGCACCATTTTTATCGGGAGACCTGGGGGAACGCTGGGTGGTAGGAAATTTGTGTGAGCCCGGTGATGCCACAACTTTCCCACACAAAAATGTGTGAAAAAAGTGATTTTTTCAGCTAAAATTGAGGTTTGCAGGGGATTCTGGGTAAGGAAACGTTGGGGGATCCACGCAAGCCATACCTCCCTGGTAGCCCCCGGGTGTCTAGTTTTCAGAAATGTGTGGGTTTGGTAGGTTTCCATAGATGGCTGCCGAGCACGGGGCCAAAAACCCAGGTGACCCCCTTGCAAAACCAGGTGGTTTTGAGATAGGCAATTTTGATGTCGCCTCACTACGTTTTGGGCCCTTGCCTGTCGCGGGTACTTGGGCCTCCCACACAAGTGAGGCACCATTTTCATCGGGACACCTGGGGGAACGCTGGGTGGTAGGAAATTTGTGTGAGCCCGGTGATGCCACAACTTTCCCACACAAAAATGTGTGAAAAAAGTGATTTTTTCAGCTAAAATTGAGGTTTGCAGGGGATTCTGGGTAAGGAAACGTTGGGGGATCCACGCAAGCCATACCTCCCTGGAAGCCCCCGGGTGTCTAGTTTTCAGAAATGTGTGGGTTTGGTAGGTTTCCCTAGATGGCCGCCGAGCACGGGGCCAAAAACCCAGGTGACCCCCTTGCAAAACCAGGTGGTTTTGAGATAGGCAATTTTGATGTCGCCTCACTACGTTTTGGGCCCTTGCCTGTCGCGGGTACTTGGGCCTCCCACACAAGTGAGGCACCATTTTTATCGGGAGACCTGGGGGAACGCTGGGTGGTAGGAAATTTGTGTGAGCCCGGTGATGCCACAACTTTCCCACACAAAAATGTGTGAAAAAAGTGATTTTTTCAGCTAAAATTGAGGTTTGCAGGGGATTCTGGGTAAGGAAACGTTGGGGGATCCACGCAAGCCATACCTCCCTGGAAGCCCCCGGGTGTCTAGTTTTCAGAAATGTGTGGGTTTGGTAGGTTTCCCTAGATGGCCGCCTAGCACGGGGCCAAAACCCAGGTGACCCCCTTGCAAAACCAGGTGGTTTTGAGATAGGCAATTTTGATGTCGCCTCACTACGTTTTGGGCCCTTGCCTGTCGCGGGTACTTGGGCCTCCCACACAAGTGAGGCACCATTTTTATCGGGAGACCTGGGGGAACGCTGGGTGGTAGGAAATTTGTGTGAGCCCGGTGATGCCACAACTTTCCCACACAAAAATGTGTGAAAAAAGTGATTTTTTCAGCTAAAATTGAGGTTTGCAGGGGATTCTGGGTAAGGAAACGTTGGGGGATCCACGCAAGCCATACCTCCCTGGAAGCCCCCGGGTGTCTAGTTTTCAGAAATGTGTGGGTTTGGTAGGTTTCCCTAGATGGCCGCCGAGCACGGGGCCAAAAACCCAGGTGACCCCCTTGCAAAACCAGGTGGTTTTGAGATAGGCAATTTTGATGTCGCCTCACTACGTTTTGGGCCCTTGCCTGTCGCGGGTACTTGGGCCTCCCACACAAGTGAGGCACCATTTTTATCGGGAGACCTGGGGGAACGCTGGGTGGTAGGAAATTTGTGTGAGCCCGGTGATGCCACAACTTTCCCACACAAAAATGTGTGAAAAAAGTGATTTGTTCAGCTAAAATTGAGGTTTGCAGAGGATTCTGGGTAAGGAAACTTTGGGGGATCCACGCAAGCCATACCTCCCTGGAAGCCCCCGGGTGTCTAGTTTTCAGAAATGTGTGGGTTTGGTAGGTTTCCCTAGATGGCCGCCGAGCACGGGGCCAAAAACCCAGGTGACCCCCTTGCAAAACCAGGTGGTTTTGAGATAGGCAATTTTGATGTCGCCTCACTACGTTTTGGGCCCTTGCCTGTCGCGGGTACTTGGGCCTCCCACACAAGTGAGGCACCATTTTTATCGGGAGACCTGGGGGAACGCTGGGTGGTAGGAAATTTGTGTGAGCCCGGTGATGCCACAACTTTCCCACACAAAAATGTGTGAAAAAAGTGATTTTTTCAGCTAAAATTGAGGTTTGCAGGGGATTCTGGGTAAGGAAACGTTGGGGGATCCACGCAAGCCATACCTCCCTGGTAGCCCCCGGGTGTCTAGTTTTCAGAAATGTGTGGGTTTGGTAGGTTTCCATAGATGGCTGCCGAGCACGGGGCCAAAAACCCAGGTGACCCCCTTGCAAAACCAGGTGGTTTTGAGATAGGCAATTTTGATGTCGCCTCACTACGTTTTGGGCCCTTGCCTGTCGCGGGTACTTGGGCCTCCCACACAAGTGAGGCACCATTTTCATCGGGACACCTGGGGGAACGCTGGGTGGTAGGAAATTTGTGTGAGCCCGGTGATGCCACAACTTTCCCACACAAAAATGTGTGAAAAAAGTGATTTTTTCAGCTAAAATTGAGGTTTGCAGGGGATTCTGGGTAAGGAAACGTTGGGGGATCCACGCAAGCCATACCTCCCTGGAAGCCCCCGGGTGTCTAGTTTTCAGAAATGTGTGGGTTTGGTAGGTTTCCCTAGATGGCCGCCGAGCACGGGGCCAAAAACCCAGGTGACCCCCTTGCAAAACCAGGTGGTTTTGAGATAGGCAATTTTGATGTCGCCTCACTACGTTTTGGGCCCTTGCCTGTCGCGGGTACTTGGGCCTCCCACACAAGTGAGGCACCATTTTCATCGGGAGACCTGGGGGAACGCTGGGTGGTAGGAAATTTGTGTGAGCCCGGTGATGCCACAACTTTACCACACAAAAATGTGTGAAAAAAGTGATTTGTTCAGCTAAAATTGAGGTTTGCAGGGGATTCTGGGTAAGGAAACGTTGGGGGATCCACGCAAGCCATACCTCCCTGGAAGCCCCCGGGTGTCTAGTTTTCAGAAATGTGTGGGTTTGGTAGGTTTCCCTAGATGGCCGCCGAGCACGGGGCCAAAAACCCAGGTGACCCCCTTGCAAAACCAGGTGGTTTTGAGATAGGCAATTTTGATGTCGCCTCACTACGTTTTGGGCCCTTGCCTGTCGCGGGTACTTGGGCCTCCCACACAAGTGAGGCACCATTTTTATCGGGAGACCTGGGGGAACGCTGGGTGGTAGGAAATTTGTGTGAGCCCGGTGATGCCACAACTTTCCCACACAAAAATGTGTGAAAAAAGTGATTTTTTCAGCTAAAATTGAGGTTTGCAGGGGATTCTGGGTAAGGAAACGTTGGGGGATCCACGCAAGCCATACCTCCCTGGTAGCCCCCGGGTGTCTAGTTTTCAGAAATGTGTGGGTTTGGTAGGTTTCCATAGATGGCTGCCGAGCACGGGGCCAAAAACCCAGGTGACCCCCTTGCAAAACCAGGTGGTTTTGAGATAGGCAATTTTGATGTCGCCTCACTACGTTTTGGGCCCTTGCCTGTCGCGGGTACTTGGGCCTCCCACACAAGTGAGGCACCAATTTCATCGGGACACCTGGGGGAACGCTGGGTGGTAGGAAATTTGTGTGAGCCCGGTGATGCCACAACTTTCCCACACAAAAATGTGTGAAAAAAGTGATTTTTTCAGCTAAAAGTGAGGTTTGCAGGGGATTCTGGGTAAGGAAACGTTGGGGGATCCATGCAAGCCATACCTCCCTGGAAGCCCCCGGGTGTCTAGTTTTCAGAAATGTGTGGGTTTGGTAGGTTTCACTAGATGGCCGCCGAGCACGGGGCCAAAAAACCAGGTGACCCCCTTGCAAAACCAGGTGGTTTTGAGATAGGCAATTTTGATGTCGCCTCACTACGTTTTGGGCCCTTGCCTGTCGCGGGTACTTGGGCCTCCCACACAAGTGAGGCACCATTTTTATCGGGAGACCTGGGGGAACGCTGGGTGGTAGGAAATTTGTGTGAGCCCGGTGATGCCACAACTTTCCCACACAAAAATGTGTGAAAAAAGTGATTTTTTCAGCTAAAATTGAGGTTTGCAGGGGATTCTGGGTAAGGAAACGTTGGGGGATCCACGCAAGCCATACCTCCCTGGAAGCCCCCGGGTGTCTAGTTTTCAGAAATGTGTGGGTTTGGTAGGTTTCACTAGATGGCCGCCGAGCACGGGGCCAAAAACCCAGGTGACCCCCTTGCAAAACCAGGTGGTTTTGAGATAGGCAATTTTGATGTCGCCTCACTACGTTTTGGGCCCTTGCCTGTCGCGGGTACTTGGGCCTCCCACACAAGTGAGGCACCATTTTCATCGGGACACCTGGGGGAACGCTGGGTGGTAGGAAATTTGTGTGAGCCCGGTGATGCCACAACTTTCCCACACAAAAATGTGTGAAAAAAGTGATTTTTTCAGCTAAAATTGAGGTTTGCAGAGGATTCTGGGTAAGGAAACGTTGGGGGATCCATGCAAGCCATACCTCCCTGGAAGCCCCCGGGTGTCTACTTTTCAGAAATGTGTGGGTTTGGTAGGTTTCCCTAGATGGCCGCCGAGCACGGGGCCAAAAACCCAGGTGACCCCCTTGCAAAACCAGGTGGTTTTGAGATAGGCAATTTTGATGTCGCCTCACTACGTTTTGGGCCCTTGCCTGTCGCGGGTACTTGGGCCTCCCACACAAGTGAGGCACCATTTTTATCGGGAGACCTGGGGGAACGCTGGGTGGTAGGAAATTTGTGTGAGCCCGGTGATGCCACAACTTTCCCACACAAAAATGTGTGAAAAAAGTGATTTTTTCAGCTAAAATTGAGGTTTGCAGGGGATTCTGGGTAAGGAAACGTTGGGGGATCCACGCAAGCCATACCTCCCTGGTAGCCCCCGGGTGTCTAGTTTTCAGAAATGTGTGGGTTTGGTAGGTTTCCATAGATGGCTGCCGAGCACGGGGCCAAAAACCCAGGTGACCCCCTTGCAAAACCAGGTGGTTTTGAGATAGGCAATTTTGATGTCGCCTCACTACGTTTTGGGCCCTTGCCTGTCGCGGGTACTTGGGCCTCCCACACAAGTGAGGCACCATTTTCATCGGGACACCTGGGGGAACGCTGGGTGGTAGGAAATTTGTGTGAGCCCGGTGATGCCACAACTTTCCCACACAAAAATGTGTGAAAAAAGTGATTTTTTCAGCTAAAATTGAGGTTTGCAGGGGATTCTGGGTAAGGAAACGTTGGGGGATCCACGCAAGCCATACCTCCCTGGAAGCCCCCGGGTGTCTAGTTTTCAGAAATGTGTGGGTTTGGTAGGTTTCCCTAGATGGCCGCCGAGCACGGGGCCAAAAACCCAGGTGACCCCCTTGCAAAACCAGGTGGTTTTGAGATAGGCAATTTTGATGTCGCCTCACTACGTTTTGGGCCCTTGCCTGTCGCGGGTACTTGGGCCTCCCACACAAGTGAGGCACCATTTTTATCGGGAGACCTGGGGGAACGCTGGGTGGTAGGAAATTTGTGTGAGCCCGGTGATGCCACAACTTTCCCACACAAAAATGTGTGAAAAAAGTGATTTTTTCAGCTAAAATTGAGGTTTGCAGGGGATTCTGGGTAAGGAAACGTTGGGGGATCCACGCAAGCCATACCTCCCTGGAAGCCCCCGGGTGTCTAGTTTTCAGAAATGTGTGGGTTTGGTAGGTTTCCCTAGATGGCCGCCGAGCACGGGGCCAAAAACCCAGGTGACCCCCTTGCAAAACCAGGTGGTTTTGAGATAGGCAATTTTGATGTCGCCTCACTACGTTTTGGGCCCTTGCCTGTCGCGGGTACTTGGGCCTCCCACACAAGTGAGGCACCATTTTTATCGGGACGACCTGGGGGAACGCTGGGTGGTAGGAAATTTGTGTGAGCCCGGTGATGCCACAACTTTCCCACACAAAAATGTGTGAAAAAAGTGATTTTTTCAGCTAAAATTGAGGTTTGCAGGGGATTCTGGGTAAGGAAACGTTGGGGGATCCACGCAAGCCATACCTCCCTGGAAGCCCCCGGGTGTCTAGTTTTCAGAAATGTGTGGGTTTGGTAGGTTTCCTAGATGGCCGCCGAGCACGGGGCCAAAACCCAGGTGACCCCCTTGCAAAACCAGGTGGTTTTGAGATAGGCAATTTTGATGTCGCCTCACTACGTTTTGGGCCCTTGCCTGTCGCGGGTACTTGGGCCTCCCACACAAGTGAGGCACCATTTTTATCGGGAGACCTGGGGGAACGCTGGGTGGTAGGAAATTTGTGTGAGCCCGGTGATGCCACAACTTTCCCACACAAAAATGTGTGAAAAAAGTGATTTGTTCAGCTAAAATTGAGGTTTGCAGGGGATTCTGGGTAAGGAAACGTTGGGGGATCCACGCAAGCCATACCTCCCTGGAAGCCCCCGGGTGTCTAGTTTTCAGAAATGTGTGGGTTTGGTAGGTTTCCCTAGATGGCCGCCGAGCACGGGGCCAAAAACCCAGGTGACCCCCTTGCAAAACCAGGTGGTTTTGAGATAGGCAATTTTGATGTCGCCTCACTACGTTTTGGGCCCTTGCCTGTCGCGGGTACTTGGGCCTCCCACACAAGTGAGGCACCATTTTTATCGGGAGACCTGGGGGAACGCTGGGTGGTAGGAAATTTGTGTGAGCCCGGTGATGCCACAACTTTCCCACACAAAAATGTGTGAAAAAAGTGATTTTTTCAGCTAAAATTGAGGTTTGCAGGGGATTCTGGGTAAGGAAACGTTGGGGGATCCACGCAAGCCATACCTCCCTGGTAGCCCCCGGGTGTATAGTTTTCAGAAATGTGTGGGTTTGGTAGGTTTCCATAGATGGCTGCCGAGCACGGGGCCAAAAACCCAGGTGACCCCCTTGCAAAACCAGGTGGTTTTGAGATAGGCAATTTTGATGTCGCCTCACTACGTTTTGGGCCCTTGCCTGTCGCGGGTACTTGGGCCTCCCACACAAGTGAGGCACCATTTTCATCGGGACACCTGGGGGAACGCTGGGTGGTAGGAAATTTGTGTGAGCCCGGTGATGCCACAACTTTCCCACACAAAAATGTGTGAAAAAAGTGATTTTTTCAGCTAAAATTGAGGTTTGCAGGGGATTCTGGGTAAGGAAACGTTGGGGGATCCACGCAAGCCATACCTCCCTGGAAGCCCCCGGGTGTCTAGTTTTCAGAAATGTGTGGGTTTGGTAGGTTTCCCTAGATGGCCGCCGAGCACGGGGCCAAAAACCCAGGTGACCCCCTTGCAAAACCAGGTGGTTTTGAGATAGGCAATTTTGATGTCGCCTCACTACGTTTTGGGCCCTTGCCTGTCGCGGGTACTTGGGCCTCCCACACAAGTGAGGCACCATTTTTATCGGGAGACCTGGGGGAACGCTGGGTGGTAGGAAATTTGTGTGAGCCCGGTGATGCCACAACTTTCCCACACAAAAATGTGTGAAAAAAGTGATTTTTTCAGCTAAAATTGAGGTTTGCAGAGGATTCTGGGTAAGGAAACGTTGGGGGATCCACGCAAGCCATACCTCCCTGGAAGCCCCCGGGTGTCTAGTTTTCAGAAATGTGTGGGTTTGGTAGGTTTCCCTAGATGGCCGCCGAGCACGGGGCCAAAAACCCAGGTGACCCCCTTGCAAAACCAGGTGGTTTTGAGATAGGCAATTTTGATGTCGCCTCACTACGTTTTGGGCCCTTGCCTGTCGCGGGTACTTGGGCCTCCCACACAAGTGAGGCACCATTTTTATCGGGAGACCTGGGGGAACGCTGGGTGGTAGGAAATTTGTGTGAGCCCGGTGATGCCACAACTTTCCCACACAAAAATGTGTGAAAAAAGTGATTTTTTCAGCTAAAATTGAGGTTTGCAGGGGATTCTGGGTAAGGAAACGTTGGGGGATCCACGCAAGCCATACCTCCCTGGTAGCCCCCGGGTGTCTAGTTTTCAGAAATGTGTGGGTTTGGTAGGTTTCCATAGATGGCTGCCGAGCACGGGGCCAAAAACCCAGGTGACCCCCTTGCAAAACCAGGTGGTTTTGAGATAGGCAATTTTGATGTCGCCTCACTACGTTTTGGGCCCTTGCCTGTCGCGGGTACTTGGGCCTCCCACACAAGTGAGGCACCATTTTCATCGGGACACCTGGGGGAACGCTGGGTGGTAGGAAATTTGTGTGAGCCCGGTGATGCCACAACTTTCCCACACAAAAATGTGTGAAAAAAGTGATTTTTTCAGCTAAAATTGAGGTTTGCAGGGGATTCTGGGTAAGGAAACGTTGGGGGATCCACGCAAGCCATACCTCCCTGGAAGCCCCCGGGTGTCTAGTTTTCAGAAATGTGTGGGTTTGGTAGGTTTCCACTAGATGGCCGCCGAGCACGGGGCCAAAAACCCAGGTGACCCCCTTGCAAAACCAGGTGGTTTTGAGATAGGCAATTTTGATGTCGCCTCACTACGTTTTGGGCCCTTGCCTGTCGCGGGTACTTGGGCCTCCCACACAAGTGAGGCACCATTTTTATCGGGAGACCTGGGGGAACGCTGGGTGGTAGGAAATTTGTGTGAGCCCGGTGATGCCACAACTTTCCCACACAAAAATGTGTGAAAAAAGTGATTTTTTCAGCTAAAATTGAGGTTTGCAGAGGATTCTGGGTAAGGAAACATTGGGGGATCCACGCAAGCCATACCTCCCTGGAAGCCCCCGGGTGTCTAGTTTTCAGAAATGTGTGGGTTTGGTAGGTTTCCCTAGATGGCCGCCGAGCACGGGGCCAAAAACCCAGGTGACCCCCTTGCAAAATCAGGTGGTTTTGAGATAGGCAATTTTGATGTCGCCTCACTACGTTTTGGGCCCTTGCCTGTCGCGGGTACTTGGGCCTCCCACACAAGTGAGGCACCATTTTCATCGGGACACCTGGGGGAACGCTGGGTGGTAGGAAATTTGTGTGAGCCCGGTGATGCCACAACTTTCCCACACAAAAATGTGTGAAAAAAGTGATTTTTTCAGCTAAAATTGAGGTTTGCAGGGGATTCTGGGTAAGGAAACGTTGGGGGATCCACGCAAGCCATACCTCCCTGGAAGCCCCCGGGTGTCTAGTTTTCAGAAATGTGTGGGTTTGGTAGGTTTCCCTAGATGGCCGCCGAGCACGGGGCCAAAAACCCAGGTGACCCCCTTGCAAAACCAGGTGGTTTTGAGATAGGCAATTTTGATGTCGCCTCACTACGTTTTGGGCCCTTGCCTGTCGCGGGTACTTGGGCCTCCCACACAAGTGAGGCACCATTTTTATCGGGAGACCTGGGGGAACGCTGGGTGGTAGGAAATTTGTGTGAGCCCGGTGATGCCACAACTTTCCCACACAAAAATGTGTGAAAAAAGTGATTTTTTCAGCTAAAATTGAGGTTTGCAGGGGATTCTGGGTAAGGAAACGTTGGGGGATCCACGCAAGCCATACCTCCCTGGAAGCCCCCGGGTGTCTAGTTTTCAGAAATGTGTGGGTTTGGTAGGTTTCCCTAGATGGCCGCCGAGCACGGGGCCAAAAACCCAGGTGACCCCCTTGCAAAACCAGGTGGTTTTGAGATAGGCAATTTTGATGTCGCCTCACTACGTTTTGGGCCCTTGCCTGTCGCGGGTACTTGGGCCTCCCACACAAGTGAGGCACCATTTTTATCGGGAGACCTGGGGGAACGCTGGGTGGTAGGAAATTTGTGTGAGCCCGGTGATGCCACAACTTTCCCACACAAAAATGTGTGAAAAAAGTGATTTTTTCAGCTAAAATTGAGGTTTGCAGGGGATTCTGGGTAAGGAAACGTTGGGGGATCCACGCAAGCCATACCTCCCTGGTAGCCCCCGGGTGTCTAGTTTTCAGAAATGTGTGGGTTTGGTAGGTTTCCATAGATGGCTGCCGAGCACGGGGCCAAAAACCCAGGTGACCCCCTTGCAAAACCAGGTGGTTTTGAGATAGGCAATTTTGATGTCGCCTCACTACGTTTTGGGCCCTTGCCTGTCGCGGGTACTTGGGCCTCCCACACAAGTGAGGCACCATTTTCATCGGGACACCTGGGGGAACGCTGGGTGGTAGGAAATTTGTGTGAGCCCGGTGATGCCACAACTTTCCCACACAAAAATGTGTGAAAAAAGTGATTTTTTCAGCTAAAATTGAGGTTTGCAGGGGATTCTGGGTAAGGAAACGTTGGGGGATCCACGCAAGCCATACCTCCCTGGTAGCCCCCGGGTGTCTAGTTTTCAGAAATGTGTGGGTTTGGTAGGTTTCCATAGATGGCCGCCGAGCACAGGGCCAAAAACCCAGGTGACCCCCTTGCAAAACCAGGTGGTTTTGAGATAGGCAATTTTGATGTCGCCTCACTACGTTTTGGGCCCTTGCCTGTCGCGGGTACTTGGGCCTCCCACACAAGTGAGGCACCATTTTCATCGGGACACCTGGGGGAACGCTGGGTGGTAGGAAATTTGTGTGAGCCCGGTGATGCCACAACTTTCCCACACAAAAATGTGTGAAAAAAGTGATTTTTTCAGCTAAAATTGAGGTTTGCAGGGGATTCTGGGTAAGGAAACGTTGGGGGATCCACGCAAGCCATACCTCCCTGGAAGCCCCCGGGTGTCTAGTTTTCAGAAATGTGTGGGTTTGGTAGGTTTCCCTAGATGGCCGCCGAGCACGGGGCCAAAAACCCAGGTGACCCCCTTGCAAAACCAGGTGGTTTTGAGATAGGCAATTTTGATGTCGCCTCACTACGTTTTGGGCCCTTGCCTGTCGCGGGTACTTGGGCCTCCCACACAAGTGAGGCACCATTTTCATCGGGAGACCTGGGGGAACGCTGGGTGGTAGGAAATTTGTGTGAGCCCGGTGATGCCACAACTTTCCCACACAAAAATGTGTGAAAAAAGTGATTTTTTCAGCTAAAATTGAGGTTTGCAGGGGATTCTGGGTAAGGAAACGTTGGGGGATCCACGCAAGCCATACCTCCCTGGTAGCCCCCGGGTGTCTAGTTTTCAGAAATGTGTGGGTTTGGTAGGTTTCCATAGATGGCTGCCGAGCACGGGGCCAAAAACCCAGGTGACCCCCTTGCAAAACCAGGTGGTTTTGAGATAGGCAATTTTGATGTCGCCTCACTACGTTTTGGGCCCTTGCCTGTCGCGGGTACTTGGGCCTCCCACACAAGTGAGGCACCATTTTCATCGGGACACCTGGGGGAACGCTGGGTGGTAGGAAATTTGTGTGAGCCCGGTGATGCCACAACTTTCCCACACAAAAATGTGTGAAAAAAGTGATTTTTTCAGCTAAAATTGAGGTTTGCAGGGGATTCTGGGTAAGGAAACGTTGGGGGATCCACGCAAGCCATACCTCCCTGGAAGCCCCCGGGTGTCTAGTTTTCAGAAATGTGTGGGTTTGGTAGGTTTCCCTAGATGGCCGCCGAGCACGGGGCCAAAAACCCAGGTGACCCCCTTGCAAAACCAGGTGGTTTTGAGATAGGCAATTTTGATGTCGCCTCACTACGTTTTGGGCCCTTGCCTGTCGCGGGTACTTGGGCCTCCCACACAAGTGAGGCACCATTTTTATCGGGAGACCTGGGGGAACGCTGGGTGGTAGGAAATTTGTGTGAGCCCGGTGATGCCACAACTTTCCCACACAAAAATGTGTGAAAAAAGTGATTTTTTCAGCTAAAATTGAGGTTTGCAGGGGATTCTGGGTAAGGAAACGTTGGGGGATCCACGCAAGCCATACCTCCCTGGAAGCCCCCGGGTGTCTAGTTTTCAGAAATGTGTGGGTTTGGTAGGTTTCCCTAGATGGCCGCCGAGCACGGGGCCAAAAACCCAGGTGACCCCCTTGCAAAACCAGGTGGTTTTGAGATAGGCAATTTTGATGTCGCCTCACTACGTTTTGGGCCCTTGCCTGTCGCGGGTACTTGGGCCTCCCACACAAGTGAGGCACCATTTTTATCGGGAGACCTGGGGGAACGCTGGGTGGTAGGAAATTTGTGTGAGCCCGGTGATGCCACAACTTTCCCACACAAAAATGTGTGAAAAAAGTGATTTGTTCAGCTAAAATTGAGGTTTGCAGGGGATTCTGGGTAAGGAAACGTTGGGGGATCCACGCAAGCCATACCTCCCTGGTAGCCCCCGGGTGTCTAGTTTTCAGAAATGTGTGGGTTTGGTAGGTTTCCATAGATGGCTGCCGAGCACGGGGCCAAAAACCCAGGTGACCCCCTTGCAAAACCAGGTGGTTTTGAGATAGGCAATTTTGATGTCGCCTCACTACGTTTTGGGCCCTTGCCTGTCGCGGGTACTTGGGCCTCCCACACAAGTGAGGCACCATTTTCATCGGGAGACCTGGGGGAACGCTGGGTGGTAGGAAATTTGTGTGAGCCCGGTGATGCCACAACTTTCCCACACAAAAATGTGTGAAAAAAGTGATTTTTTCAGCTAAAATTGAGGTTTGCAGGGGATTCTGGGTAAGGAAACGTTGGGGGATCCACGCAAGCCATACCTCCCTGGAAGCCCCCGGGTGTCTAGTTTTCAGAAATGTGTGGGTTTGGTAGGTTTCCCTAGATGGCCGCCGAGCACGGGGCCAAAAACCCAGGTGACCCCCTTGCAAAACCAGGTGGTTTTGAGATAGGCAATTTTGATGTCGCCTCACTACGTTTTGGGCCCTTGCCTGTCGCGGGTACTTGGGCCTCCCACACAAGTGAGGCACCATTTTTATCGGGAGACCTGGGGGAACGCTGGGTGGTAGGAAATTTGTGTGAGCCCGGTGATGCCACAACTTTCCCACACAAAAATGTGTGAAAAAAGTGATTTTTTCAGCTAAAATTGAGGTTTGCAGGGGATTCTGGGTAAGGAAACGTTGGGGGATCCACGCAAGCCATACCTCCCTGGTAGCCCCCGGGTGTATAGTTTTCAGAAATGTGTGGGTTTGGTAGGTTTCCATAGATGGCTGCCGAGCACGGGGCCAAAAACCCAGGTGACCCCCTTGCAAAACCAGGTGGTTTTGAGATAGGCAATTTTGATGTCGCCTCACTACGTTTTGGGCCCTTGCCTGTCGCGGGTACTTGGGCCTCCCACACAAGTGAGGCACCATTTTCATCGGGACACCTGGGGGAACGCTGGGTGGTAGGAAATTTGTGTGAGCCCGGTGATGCCACAACTTTCCCACACAAAAATGTGTGAAAAAAGTGATTTTTTCAGCTAAAATTGAGGTTTGCAGGGGATTCTGGGTAAGGAAACGTTGGGGGATCCACGCAAGCCATACCTCCCTGGAAGCCCCCGGGTGTCTAGTTTTCAGAAATGTGTGGGTTTGGTAGGTTTCCATAGATGGCCGCCGAGCACGGGGCCAAAAACCCAGGTGACCCCCTTGCAAAACCAGGTGGTTTTGAGATAGGCAATTTTGATGTCGCCTCACTACGTTTTGGGCCCTTGCCTGTCGCGGGTACTTGGGCCTCCCACACAAGTGAGGCACCATTTTCATCGGGAGACCTGGGGGAACGCTGGGTGGTAGGAAATTTGTGTGAGCCCGGTGATGCCACAACTTTCCCACACAAAAATGTGTGAAAAAAGTGATTTTTTCAGCTAAAATTGAGGTTTGCAGGGGATTCTGGGTAAGGAAACGTTGGGGGATCCACGCAAGCCATACCTCCCTGGAAGCCCCCGGGTGTCTAGTTTTCAGAAATGTGTGGGTTTGGTAGGTTTCCCTAGATGGCCGCCGAGCACGGGGCCAAAAACCCAGGTGACCCCCTTGCAAAACCAGGTGGTTTTGAGATAGGCAATTTTGATGTCGCCTCACTACGTTTTGGGCCCTTGCCTGTCGCGGGTACTTGGGCCTCCCACACAAGTGAGGCACCATTTTTATCGGGAGACCTGGGGGAACGCTGGGTGGTAGGAAATTTGTGTGAGCCCGGTGATGCCACAACTTTCCCACACAAAAATGTGTGAAAAAAGTGATTTGTTCAGCTAAAATTGAGGTTTGCAGGGGATTCTGGGTAAGGAAACGTTGGGGGATCCACGCAAGCCATACCTCCCTGGTAGCCCCCGGGTGTCTAGTTTTCAGAAATGTGTGGGTTTGGTAGGTTTCCCTAGATGGCCGCCGAGCACGGGGCCAAAAACCCAGGTGACCCCCTTGCAAAACCAGGTGGTTTTGAGATAGGCAATTTTGATGTCGCCTCACTACGTTTTGGGCCCTTGCCTGTCGCGGGTACTTGGGCCTCCCACACAAGTGAGGCACCATTTTCATCGGGAGACCTGGGGGAACGCTGGGTGGTAGGAAATTTGTGTGAGCCCGGTGATGCCACAACTTTCCCACACAAAAATGTGTGAAAAAAGTGATTTTTTCAGCTAAAATTGAGGTTTGCAGGGGATTCTGGGTAAGGAAACGTTGGGGGATCCACGCAAGCCATACCTCCCTGGTAGCCCCCGGGTGTCTAGTTTTCAGAAATGTGTGGGTTTGGTAGGTTTCCATAGATGGCTGCCGAGCACGGGGCCAAAAACCCAGGTGACCCCCTTGCAAAACCAGGTGGTTTTGAGATAGGCAATTTTGATGTCGCCTCACTACGTTTTGGGCCCTTGCCTGTCGCGGGTACTTGGGCCTCCCACACAAGTGAGGCACCATTTTCATCGGGACACCTGGGGGAACGCTGGGTGGTAGGAAATTTGTGTGAGCCCGGTGATGCCACAACTTTCCCACACAAAAATGTGTGAAAAAAGTGATTTTTTCAGCTAAAATTGAGGTTTGCAGGGGATTCTGGGTAAGGAAACGTTGGGGGATCCACGCAAGCCATACCTCCCTGGAAGCCCCCGGGTGTCTAGTTTTCAGAAATGTGTGGGTTTGGTAGGTTTCCCTAGATGGCCGCCGAGCACGGGGCCAAAAACCCAGGTGACCCCCTTGCAAAACCAGGTGGTTTTGAGATAGGCAATTTTGATGTCGCCTCACTACGTTTTGGGCCCTTGCCTGTCGCGGGTACTTGGGCCTCCCACACAAGTGAGGCACCATTTTTATCGGGAGACCTGGGGGAACGCTGGGTGGTAGGAAATTTGTGTGAGCCCGGTGATGCCACAACTTTCCCACACAAAAATGTGTGAAAAAAGTGATTTTTTCAGCTAAAATTGAGGTTTGCAGGGGATTCTGGGTAAGGAAACGTTGGGGGATCCACGCAAGCCATACCTCCCTGGAAGCCCCCGGGTGTCTAGTTTTCAGAAATGTGTGGGTTTGGTAGGTTTCCCTAGATGGCCGCCGAGCACGGGGCCAAAAACCCAGGTGACCCCTTGCAAAACCAGGTGGTTTTGAGATAGGCAATTTTGATGTCGCCTCACTACGTTTTGGGCCCTTGCCTGTCGCGGGTACTTGGGCCTCCCACACAAGTGAGGCACCATTTTCATCGGGAGACCTGGGGGAACGCTGGGTGGTAGGAAATTTGTGTGAGCCCGGTGATGCCACAACTTTCCCACACAAAAATGTGTGAAAAAAGTGATTTTTTCAGCTAAAATTGAGGTTTGCAGGGGATTCTGGGTAAGGAAACGTTGGGGGATCCACGCAAGCCATACCTCCCTGGTAGCCCCCGGGTGTATAGTTTTCAGAAATGTGTGGGTTTGGTAGGTTTCCATAGATGGCTGCCGAGCACGGGGCCAAAAACCCAGGTGACCCCCCTTGCAAAACCAGGTGGTTTTGAGATAGGCAATTTTGATGTCGCCTCACTACGTTTTGGGCCCTTGCCTGTCGCGGGTACTTGGGCCTCCCACACAAGTGAGGCACCATTTTCATCGGGACACCTGGGGGAACGCTGGGTGGTAGGAAATTTGTGTGAGCCCGGTGATGCCACAACTTTCCCACACAAAAATGTGTGAAAAAAGTGATTTTTTCAGCTAAAATTGAGGTTTGCAGGGGATTCTGGGTAAGGAAACGTTGGGGGATCCACGCAAGCCATACCTCCCTGGAAGCCCCCGGGTGTCTAGTTTTCAGAAATGTGTGGGTTTGGTAGGTTTCCCTAGATGGCCGCCGAGCACGGGGCCAAAAACCCAGGTGACCCCCTTGCAAAACCAGGTGGTTTTGAGATAGGCAATTTTGATGTCGCCTCACTACGTTTTGGGCCCTTGCCTGTCGCGGGTACTTGGGCCTCCCACACAAGTGAGGCACCATTTTTATCGGGAGACCTGGGGGAACGCTGGGTGGTAGGAAATTTGTGTGAGCCCGGTGATGCCACAACTTTCCCACACAAAAATGTGTGAAAAAAGTGATTTTTTCAGCTAAAATTGAGGTTTGCAGGGGATTCTGGGTAAGGAAACGTTGGGGGATCCACGCAAGCCATACCTCCCTGGTAGCCCCCGGGTGTCTAGTTTTCAGAAATGTGTGGGTTTGGTAGGTTTCCATAGATGGCTGCCGAGCACGGGGCCAAAAACCCAGGTGACCCCCTTGCAAAACCAGGTGGTTTTGAGATAGGCAATTTTGATGTCGCCTCACTACGTTTTGGGCCCTTGCCTGTCGCGGGTACTTGGGCCTCCCACACAAGTGAGGCACCATTTTCATCGGGACACCTGGGGGAACGCTGGGTGGTAGGAAATTTGTGTGAGCCCGGTGATGCCACAACTTTCCCACACAAAAATGTGTGAAAAAAGTGATTTTTTCAGCTAAAATTGAGGTTTGCAGGGGATTCTGGGTAAGGAAACGTTGGGGGATCCACGCAAGCCATACCTCCCTGGAAGCCCCCGGGTGTCTAGTTTTCAGAAATGTGTGGGTTTGGTAGGTTTCCCTAGATGGCCGCCGAGCACGGGGCCAAAAACCCAGGTGACCCCCTTGCAAAACCAGGTGGTTTTGAGATAGGCAATTTTGATGTCGCCTCACTACGTTTTGGGCCCTTGCCTGTCGCGGGTACTTGGGCCTCCCACACAAGTGAGGCACCATTTTTATCGGGAGACCTGGGGGAACGCTGGGTGGTAGGAAATTTGTGTGAGCCCGGTGATGCCACAACTTTCCCACACAAAAATGTGTGAAAAAAGTGATTTTTTCAGCTAAAATTGAGGTTTGCAGGGGATTCTGGGTAAGGAAACGTTGGGGGATCCACGCAAGCCATACCTCCCTGGTAGCCCCCGGGTGTATAGTTTTCAGAAATGTGTGGGTTTGGTAGGTTTCCATAGATGGCTGCCGAGCACGGGGCCAAAAACCCAGGTGACCCCCTTGCAAAACCAGGTGGTTTTGAGATAGGCAATTTTGATGTCGCCTCACTACGTTTTGGGCCCTTGCCTGTCGCGGGTACTTGGGCCTCCCACACAAGTGAGGCACCATTTTCATCGGGACACCTGGGGGAACGCTGGGTGGTAGGAAATTTGTGTGAGCCCGGTGATGCCACAACTTTCCCACACAAAAATGTGTGAAAAAAGTGATTTTTTCAGCTAAAATTGAGGTTTGCAGGGGATTCTGGGTAAGGAAACGTTGGGGGATCCACGCAAGCCATACCTCCCTGGAAGCCCCCGGGTGTCTAGTTTTCAGAAATGTGTGGGTTTGGTAGGTTTCCATAGATGGCCGCCGAGCACGGGGCCAAAAACCCAGGTGACCCCCTTGCAAAACCAGGTGGTTTTGATATAGGCAATTTTGATGTCGCCTCACTACGTTTTGGGCCCTTGCCTGTCGCGGGTACTTGGGCCTCCCACACAAGTGAGGCACCATTTTCATCGGGACACCTGGGGGAACGCTGGGTGGTAGGAAATTTGTGTGAGCCCGGTGATGCCACAACTTTCCCACACAAAAATGTGTGAAAAAAGTGATTTTTTCAGCTAAAATTGAGGTTTGCAGGGGATTCTGGGTAAGGAAACGTTGGGGGATCCACGCAAGCCATACCTCCCTGGAAGCCCCCGGGTGTCTAGTTTTCAGAAATGTGTGGGTTTGGTAGGTTTCCCGAGATGGCCGCCGAGCACGGGGCCAAAAACCCAGGTGACCCCCTTGCAAAACCAGGTGGTTTTGAGATAGGCAATTTTGATGTCGCCTCACTACGTTTTGGGCCCTTGCCTGTCGCGGGTACTTGGGCCTCCCACACAAGTGAGGCACCATTTTTATCGGGAGACCTGGGGGAACGCTGGGTGGTAGGAAATTTGTGTGAGCCCGGTGATGCCACAACTTTCCCACACAAAAATGTGTGAAAAAAGTGATTTTTTCAGCTAAAATTGAGGTTTGCAGGGGATTCTGGGTAAGGAAACGTTGGGGGATCCACGCAAGCCATACCTCCCTGGTAGCCCCCGGGTGTCTAGTTTTCAGAAATGTGTGGGTTTGGTAGGTTTCCATAGATGGCTGCCGAGCACGGGGCCAAAAACCCAGGTGACCCCCCTTGCAAAACCAGGTGGTTTTGAGATAGGCAATTTTGATGTCGCCTCACTACGTTTTGGGCCCTTGCCTGTCGCGGGTACTTGGGCCTCCCACACAAGTGAGGCACCATTTTCATCGGGACACCTGGGGGAACGCTGGGTGGTAGGAAATTTGTGTGAGCCCGGTGATGCCACAACTTTCCCACACAAAAATGTGTGAAAAAAGTGATTTTTTCAGCTAAAATTGAGGTTTGCAGGGGATTCTGGGTAAGGAAACGTTGGGGGATCCACGCAAGCCATACCTCCCTGGAAGCCCCCGGGTTTCTAGTTTTCAGAAATGTGTGGGTTTGATAGGTTTTCATAGATGGCCGCCAAGCACGGGGCCAAAAACCCAGGTGACCCCCTTGCAAAACCAGGTGGTTTTGAGATAGGCAATTTTGATGTCGCCTCACTACGTTTTGGGCCCTTGCCTGTCGCGGGTACTTGGGCCTCCCACACAAGTGAGGCACCATTTTCATCGGGACACCTGGGGGAACGCTGGGTGGTAGGAAATTTGTGTGAGCCCGGTGATGCCACAACTTTCCCACACAAAAATGTGTGAAAAAAGTGATTTTTTCAGCTAAAATTGAGGTTTGCAGGGGATTCTGGGTAAGGAAACGTTGGGGGATCCACGCAAGCCATACCTCCCTGGAAGCCCCCGGGTGTCTAGTTTTCAGAAATGTGTGGGTTTGGTAGGTTTCCCTAGATGGCCGCCGAGCACGGGGCCAAAAACCCAGGTGACCCCCTTGCAAAACCAGGTGGTTTTGAGATAGGCAATTTTGATGTCGCCTCACTACGTTTTGGGCCCTTGCCTGTCGCGGGTACTTGGGCCTCCCACACAAGTGAGGCACCATTTTCATCGGGACACCTGGGGGAACGCTGGGTGGTAGGAAATTTGTGTGAGCCCGGTGATGCCACAACTTTCCCACACAAAAATGTGTGAAAAAAGTGATTTTTTCAGCTAAAATTGAGGTTTGCAGGGGATTCTGGGTAAGGAAACGTTGGGGGATCCACGCAAGCCATACCTCCCTGGAAGCCCCCGGGTGTCTAGTTTTCAGAAATGTGTGGGTTTGGTAGGTTTCCCTAGATGGCCGCCGAGCACGGGGCCAAAACCCAGGTGACCCCCTTGCAAAACCAGGTGGTTTTGAGATAGGCAATTTTGATGTCGCCTCACTACGTTTTGGGCCCTTGCCTGTCGCGGGTACTTGGGCCTCCCACACAAGTGAGGCACCATTTTTATCGGGAGACCTGGGGGAACGCTGGGTGGTAGGAAATTTGTGTGAGCCCGGTGATGCCACAACTTTCCCACACAAAAATGTGTGAAAAAAGTGATTTCTTCAGCTAAAATTGAGGTTTGCAGGGGATTCTGGGTAAGGAAACGTTGGGGGATCCACGCAAGCCATACCTCCCTGGAAGCCCCCGGGTGTCTAGTTTTCAGAAATGTGTGGGTTTGGTAGGTTTCCCTAGATGGCCGCCGAGCACGGGGCCAAAAACCCAGGTGACCCCCCTTGCAAAACCAGGTGGTTTTGAGATAGGCAATTTTGATGTCGCCTCACTACGTTTTGGGCCCTTGCCTGTCGCGGGTACTTGGGCCTCCCACATAAGTGAGGCACCATTTTTATCGGGAGACCTGGGGGAACGCTGGGTGGTAGGAAATTTGTGTGAGCCCGGTGATGCCACAACTTTCCCACACAAAAATGTGTGAAAAAAGTGATTTTTTCAGCTAAAATTGAGGTTTGCAGAGGATTCTGGGTAAGGAAACGTTGGGGGATCCACGCAAGCCATACCTCCCTGGAAGCCCCCGGGTGTCTAGTTTTCAGAAATGTGTGGGTTTGGTAGGTTTCCCTAGATGGCCGCCGAGCACGGGGCCAAAAACCCAGGTGACCCCCTTGCAAAACCAGGTGGTTTTGAGATAGGCAATTTTGATGTCGCCTCACTACGTTTTGGGCCCTTGCCTGTCGCGGGTACTTGGGCCTCCCACACAAGTGAGGCACCATTTTTATCGGGAGACCTGGGGGAACGCTGGGTGGTAGGAAATTTGTGTGAGCCCGGTGATGCCACAACTTTCCCACACAAAAATGTGTGAAAAAAGTGATTTTTTCAGCTAAAATTGAGGTTTGCAGGGGATTCTGGGTAAGGAAACGTTGGGGGATCCACGCAAGCCATACCTCCCTGGAAGCCCCCGGGTGTCTAGTTTTCAGAAATGTGTGGGTTTGGTAGGTTTCCATAGATGGCTGCCGAGCACGGGGCCAAAAACCCAGGTGACCCCCTTGCAAAACCAGGTGGTTTTGAGATAGGCAATTTTGATGTCGCCTCACTACGTTTTGGGCCCTTGCCTGTCGCGGGTACTTGGGCCTCCCACACAAGTGAGGCACCATTTTCATCGGGACACCTGGGGGAACGCTGGGTGGTAGGAAATTTGTGTGAGCCCGGTGATGCCACAACTTTCCCACACAAAAATGTGTGAAAAAAGTGATTTTTTCAGCTAAAATTGAGGTTTGCAGGGGATTCTGGGTAAGGAAACGTTGGGGGATCCACGCAAGCCATACCTCCCTGGAAGCCCCCGGGTGTCTAGTTTTCAGAAATGTGTGGGTTTGGTAGGTTTCCCTAGATGGCCGCCGAGCACGGGGCCAAAAACCCAGGTGACCCCCTTGCAAAACCAGGTGGTTTTGAGATAGGCAATTTTGATGTCGCCTCACTACGTTTTGGGCCCTTGCCTGTCGCGGGTACTTGGGCCTCCCACACAAGTGAGGCACCATTTTTATCGGGAGACCTGGGGGAACGCTGGGTGGTAGGAAATTTGTGTGAGCCCGGTGATGCCACAACTTTCCCACACAAAAATGTGTGAAAAAAGTGATTTTTTCAGCTAAAATTGAGGTTTGCAGAGGATTCTGGGTAAGGAAACGTTGGGGGATCCACGCAAGCCATACCTCCCTGGAAGCCCCCGGGTGTCTAGTTTTCAGAAATGTGTGGGTTTGGTAGGTTTCCCTAGATGGCCGCCGAGCACGGGGCCAAAAACCCAGGTGACCCCCTTGCAAAACCAGGTGGTTTTGAGATAGGCAATTTTGATGTCGCCTCACTACGTTTTGGGCCCTTGCCTGTCGCGGGTACTTGGGCCTCCCACACAAGTGAGGCACCATTTTTATCGGGAGACCTGGGGGAACGCTGGGTGGTAGGAAATTTGTGTGAGCCCGGTGATGCCACAACTTTCCCACACAAAAATGTGTGAAAAAAGTGATTTTTTCAGCTAAAATTGAGGTTTGCAGGGGATTCTGGGTAAGGAAACGTTGGGGGATCCACGCAAGCCATACCTCCCTGGAAGCCCCCGGGTGTCTAGTTTTCAGAAATGTGTGGGTTTGGTAGGTTTCCATAGATGGCTGCCGAGCACGGGGCCAAAAACCCAGGTGACCCCCTTGCAAAACCAGGTGGTTTTGAGATAGGCAATTTTGATGTCGCCTCACTACGTTTTGGGCCCTTGCCTGTCGCGGGTACTTGGGCCTCCCACACAAGTGAGGCACCATTTTCATCGGGACACCTGGGGGAACGCTGGGTGGTAGGAAATTTGTGTGAGCCCGGTGATGCCACAACTTTCCCACACAAAAATGTGTGAAAAAAGTGATTTTTTCAGCTAAAATTGAGGTTTGCAGGGGATTCTGGGTAAGGAAACGTTGGGGGATCCACGCAAGCCATACCTCCCTGGAAGCCCCCGGGTGTCTAGTTTTCAGAAATGTGTGGGTTTGGTAGGTTTCCCTAGATGGCCGCCGAGCACGGGGCCAAAAACCCAGGTGACCCCCTTGCAAAACCAGGTGGTTTTGAGATAGGCAATTTTGATGTCGCCTCACTACGTTTTGGGCCCTTGCCTGTCGCGGGTACTTGGGCCTCCCACACAAGTGAGGCACCATTTTTATCGGGAGACCTGGGGGAACGCTGGGTGGTAGGAAATTTGTGTGAGCCCGGTGATGCCACAACTTTCCCACACAAAAATGTGTGAAAAAAGTGATTTTTTCAGCTAAAATTGAGGTTTGCAGGGGATTCTGGGTAAGGAAACGTTGGGGGATCCACGCAAGCCATACCTCCCTGGAAGCCCCCGGGTGTCTAGTTTTCAGAAATGTGTGGGTTTGGTAGGTTTCCCTAGATGGCCGCCGAGCACGGGGCCAAAAACCCAGGTGACCCCCTTGCAAAACCAGGTGGTTTTGAGATAGGCAATTTTGATGTCGCCTCACTACGTTTTGGGCCCTTGCCTGTCGCGGGTACTTGGGCCTCCCACACAAGTGAGGCACCATTTTTATCGGGAGACCTGGGGGAACGCTGGGTGGTAGGAAATTTGTGTGAGCCCGGTGATGCCACAACTTTCCCACACAAAAATGTGTGAAAAAAGTGATTTTTTCAGCTAAAATTGAGGTTTGCAGGGGATTCTGGGTAAGGAAACGTTGGGGGATCCACGCAAGCCATACCTCCCTGGAAGCCCCGGGTGTCTAGCTTTCAGAAATGTGTGGGTTTGGTAGGTTTCCCTAGATGGCCGCCGAGCACGGGGCCAAAAACCCAGGTGACCCCCTTGCAAAACCAGGTGGTTTTGAGATAGGCAATTTTGATGTCGCCTCACTACGTTTTGGGCCCTTGCCTGTCGCGGGTACTTGGGCCTCCCACACAAGTGAGGCACCATTTTCATCGGGACACCTGGGGGAACGCTGGGTGGTAGGAAATTTGTGTGAGCCCGGTGATGCCACAACTTTCCCACACAAAAATGTGTGAAAAAAGTGATTTTTTCAGCTAAAATTGAGGTTTGCAGGGGATTCTGGGTAAGGAAACGTTGGGGGATCCACGCAAGCCATACCTCCCTGGAAGCCCCCGGGTGTCTAGTTTTCAGAAATGTGTGGGTTTGGTAGGTTTCCCTAGATGGCCGCCGAGCACGGGGCCAAAAACCCAGGTGACCCCCTTGCAAAACCAGGTGGTTTTGAGATAGGCAATTTTGATGTCGCCTCACTACGTTTTGGGCCCTTGCCTGTCGCGGGTACTTGGGCCTCCCACACAAGTGAGGCACCATTTTTATCGGGAGACCTGGGGGAACGCTGGGTGGTAGGAAATTTGTGTGAGCCCGGTGATGCCACAACTTTCCCACACAAAAATGTGTGAAAAAAGTGATTTTTTCAGCTAAAATTGAGGTTTGCAGGGGATTCTGGGTAAGGAAACGTTGGGGGATCCACGCAAGCCATACCTCCCTGGTAGCCCCCGGGTGTCTAGTTTTCAGAAATGTGTGGGTTTGGTAGGTTTCCATAGATGGCTGCCGAGCACGGGGCCAAAAACCCAGGTGACCCCCTTGCAAAACCAGGTGGTTTTGAGATAGGCAATTTTGATGTCGCCTCACTACGTTTTGGGCCCTTGCCTGTCGCGGGTACTTGGGCCTCCCACACAAGTGAGGCACCATTTTCATCGGGACACCTGGGGGAACGCTGGGTGGTAGGAAATTTGTGTGAGCCCGGTGATGCCACAACTTTCCACACAAAAATGTGTGAAAAAAGTGATTTTTTCAGCTAAAATTGAGGTTTGCAGAGGATTCTGGGTAAGGAAACGTTGGGGGATCCACGCAAGCCATACCTCCCTGGAAGCCCCCGGGTGTCTAGTTTTCAGAAATGTGTGGGTTTGGTAGGTTTCCCTAGATGGCCGCCGAGCACGGGGCCAAAAACCCAGGTGACCCCCTTGCAAAACCAGGTGGTTTTGAGATAGGCAATTTTGATGTCGCCTCACTACGTTTTGGGCCCTTGCCTGTCGCGGGTACTTGGGCCTCCCACACAAGTGAGGCACCATTTTTATCAGGAGACCTGGGGGAACGCTGGGTGGTAGGAAATTTGTGTGAGCCCGGTGATGCCACAACTTTCCCACACAAAAATGTGTGAAAAAAGTGATTTGTTCAGCTAAAATTGAGGTTTGCAGGGGATTCTGGGTAAGGAAACGTTGGGGGATCCACGCAAGCCATACCTCCCTGGAAGCCCCCGGGTGTCTAGTTTTCAGAAATGTGTGGGTTTGGTAGGTTTCCCTAGATGGCCGCCGAGCACGGGGCCAAAAACCCAGGTGACCCCCTTGCAAAACCAGGTGGTTTTGAGATAGGCAATTTTGATGTCGCCTCACTACGTTTTGGGCCCTTGCCTGTCGCGGGTACTTGGGCCTCCCACACAAGTGAGGCACCATTTTCATCGGGAGACCTGGGGGAACGCTGGGTGGTAGGAAATTTGTGTGAGCCCGGTGATGCCACAACTTTCCCACACAAAAATGTGTGAAAAAAGTGATTTTTTCAGCTAAAATTGAGGTTTGCAGGGGATTCTGGGTAAGGAAACGTTGGGGGATCCACGCAAGCCATACCTCCCTGGTAGCCCCCGGGTGTCTAGTTTTCAGAAATGTGTGGGTTTGGTAGGTTTCCATAGATGGCTGCCGAGCACGGGGCCAAAACCCAGGTGACCCCCTTGCAAAATCAGGTGGTTTTGAGATAGGCAATTTTGATGTCGCCTCACTACGTTTTGGGCCCTTGCCTGTCGCGGGTACTTGGGCCTCCCACACAAGTGAGGCACCATTTTCATCGGGACACCTGGGGGAACGCTGGGTGGTAGGAAATTTGTGTGAGCCCGGTGATGCCACAACTTTCCCACACAAAAATGTGTGAAAAAAGTGATTTGTTCAGCTAAAATTGAGGTTTGCAGGGGATTCTGGGTAAGGAAACGTTGGGGGATCCACGCAAGCCATACCTCCCTGGAAGCCCCCGGGTGTCTAGTTTTCAGAAATGTGTGGGTTTGGTAGGTTTCCCTAGATGGCCGCCGAGCACGGGGCCAAAA
>CAWUFW010017417.1:0-262956 GCA_963921515.1 Calotriton arnoldi
GAAAGATAGTGGCTGACTGATAGAAGTACTGTATATCTAATGCATTCATGATTGCATGAGTACAGGGGTAACATCTGGGGGATTAAAGGAGTACATAGCTAATACCTGGGTGATTGCATATACATATCCACACACTAAAACAAACTACCATAATCACTAATCCATATTCCAATATACACATAATACTATACAGAATCTATTTCAAACAACATTTAACTACAATAAAACAAACTACAATAAACATTTCTACATTTAATAATATATTTCAAACATCAAAGTTCTTGATTAATTATTTAACTTGAAAAATAAAGCTTACGCATAATACACCTCACACATTTATAACTCACCTTCCAAATTGATTTGTAGAATATAAAATATCAGAAACTCAGAAAAGAATTCCTTATGCACACAATAAATGTAATGCACTGCTCTCAGCAAGGCAAAACCAGTAATGGCAAAGTTTCCCTCTCTTTCTCCACACAAATACATGTAAGTAACAAATCACATTCCTTCCTACATTATTTCAAATGATAAAACACATTTCTATTAGTTAGACATATTAACCCTTACCAACTGACTTCTAAAAGTGCCCAAACTGGTTCTGGAATTTTCCACACTTCTGTCATTGGGCTATACGTGGGCTACATCTGGGTGATATTTGTGCTACATTTGGGCTCCTTTTTCACTGGTGGCCTTCTTGGGAGACTTCAATTCAATAAACATTTTTTGATCTGATTTAGAAACATAAATCATAAAAGTGTACATAAAAACAGTAAATCCTCTTTCTTAATACAATACAATGAGAATTAATTAAAACCAGTATGTAAAAACAGGTGTTAAAAAGCCCTGCTCAGAGCAACTTCAGGTTCACAGAATAGTAAAGTTCAATGTTTCACAAGATCAATCTCAAGTACTTTGTGCAAAATACGCAATACGGGGTCCAAGTAAGATGCAACGCTCCAATACCTGACCAGTCTGCACTATATAAAACTGCAAAAAAACAAAAAATAAGAAAGTGTTTTGCACACTTCTGTCATTTGGCTATATGTGGGCTACATCTGGGTGATATTTGTGCTACATTTGGGCTCTTTTTTCTCCGGTGGCCATCTTGGGAGACTTATTTGTTATGAAGTTTCCTAATTTCCTCATTTACTACAGTCTCGTCAGTAGGAATCTCACTTAAAACATGTCCTAATTTTTCTTTCTACAGCACTAACCATAATTTCTATGACAAAATGAACCCCCTCATTTTGTTCCTTTTTAAATTAAATGTTTTAAGTGTTATCAGTTTATTCCAATCAAGATGGCTTCCGGTGTGCCATACTTTTGTCATAAGGTAGACTGTTAGCTCTCTAGTTGTTCTTTAGAACACTCTGGGAAGCTGCAGTAGAACACAAAGGAATCAACTGACAGTCTCTGCCCTTGTTGGCTGTACATGTTTTACTGCGAATGTCAGACTTCATTCTCACATGACTGAGAAAGATAATGTGAATTTACAGAAAATATGCTCTAATTTTAGCTTCTGCAGCACCTTCCAAACCTCTAAGCATGAGAAAATAGTTTTCTCTCAAACATGATTCATGATATCCGAGCAGAAGGTTTTTCACAGGGTAAAATCACCTTAGCACATACCACAATTCCTAAAATTAGTATGGTACCATCAACAAATGAATTCTAATGTAACTAAAGTCTGTTATCACCCTTTATAGTTCTCCTTTTGGTGACCCTCAAAACCTTCTATTCACTACAATGCATTTCAATGGGCTGCTATCATGTATATTGGTCCCAAGATGGCTGCCAGCAATTCCAGGATGAAGTGCTGACAGCCAATCAGATCTCACGATGGGACGTGTGGTTAGGCTCCGCCCAGATATCGATATTTTTTAATTTTATAATTTCTTAGAAACTACCGAATGGATTTACACCATTTTAAAAAAAGCACGCTTTCTAGACCAAGACCTACCTTTTTGCCAAATTTGGTGTAATTCTGTTCAGCAGTTCGGGCTGTAACCTGTTTCAAAATTCCTATGGAAATTAACAGGGGAAAAAGCGCTTTTGGACCCCGCTTTTTTCTCGGCCCCCGCTTAGCGAATCACCCCGAAACTTTTAACACTGGAGCTGACCGGTCCGCCCCATTACTTTTAAAAATTTCGCGAAGATTCGTCAACCGGCGCCAAATATATTGGCAAAAGAAAAAACGTTTTTTGAATAGAAACGAGGTCCTAACTATAACTACCTACTGGCGACCGTCAGTAGGTAAGATATATATATATATATATATTCACTGAAAAAAACATAGGTTTCAGGCACGTTATAGTTAGAAATTAGCATTTAAAAAACCTTAGAAATTCACTGAAAAAACCACAGGTTTCAGGGACGTTATAGTTAGTTGGACATTTCACTCGTACAAAACCAGAGAAATTCGCCCGTTATAGTTAGTTCAGCTAACAATAACTCGCGCCCCCGCAATGCACTGCTGATGACGTCACATATTACATAATTCATGACATGGTCAGTGACATCACTGATGAAATCACTGATGACATCTTGTTAGAAATGGGATCTCTGGTTGGCTAAGGCTTGCGCCAAAGCCAGGCAGAGACCACCACTCTAGTCAGGGCAAGGGAGTTACACGCTGAAGATAACCCCTGCTCACCGCCTTGGTAGCTTGCCACGAGCAGTCAGGCTTATCCCAGAGGCAATGTGTAAAGCGTTTGCGCAACACACACACAGCAGCAACACACTAGGCACATTACAAAAGAAACTCCACACAAGGTTATATAAAAAATAGCCTTTGTATTATCATAAACACATTAGAAACCTAATCACACATTTACACTGTGCCAACTGGCACGGGCAATATTCACAGGGGATTATATACAGGACCGGGCCAATTGGGCCACGGTCAGAACCGTCAGAACAGGTAAGTAAATGTCAAACACAACCAGTAACTACTGGTACCATAATGACCTAAACATTATCATATTAGCATTAGACACCATCCTAAAATATCATAGCATGACATTAGGCAATAAATCACATTAGGCCCAAGCCTCAGTAGCATAAACACTTACGCAATTAGGCCTCACCAGCATAAACACATTATGCATAAACAGCCTAAACATAAACGCATTATGTCATAGGCATCACCATAGCTACGTTATGTAACATCACATTAGGCCTAAACACATTATGCCTAAACACTGGACATACGTCACATCACATTCCAGTAAAACAACCAGTCATGACAGGTAACATTGCATCTTGCCTGAACCTGTTAGGCAAACATAGTAGGCCTGAAAGCTGGGCATAAACACATTATGCAATAATCACGGTGCATAAATCACAGTATACATACACCTTATGCATAAATCATTGTAGGCATCATATTAGGCATAAATACATTATGCGCCATATTAGAGCTCGGCGCCCTACCACATCAAACTGACCCCCAGGCCAACTGGCCTCCTCTAGGGCTCCAATGCCCTATGTCCAGCAAAGTCAGGGCTCAGCTGCCAATGCAGCGAAAACACAGGGCGCAGATGCGCTGGGGCGTGGGGTGCAACTCACCCCTTTCTCAAAAACAGAAATGGCCCCCTCGTTGCAGCTGCCCACGCTCTCGTGGTGCAGCTGTAGAAACAAGCACTGGCACTACCGTGCCTGGGGATCCCCCCTTTCAGGGACTCTCCACACTTGGATGCGCCACACGTTGCAGCTGTCCGCAAATGCGGTACAGCTGAGAGAACAACCAAGCCCTGGCACTCACTGTGCCCTGAGAGCCCCACTGGGACTCTAAGAATCAATGGCCCCAACGTTGCAGCTGCCCACTCTCAGGCGGGGCAGCTGGGAAATCAGCACAGGCACTCACGGTGCCCTAAGCACTACCACAGGGGGCGGCGCCAGCATTGTACAGGCTGGGCACAGTCCTATTCAGGGTCAGGGGATTACTCCTCCCACTACTCCCAGCACAATGTCCCATTCAGCCTAGTGCTGACTCACCCTGCCCCTCCTGGAGCCACACACACCTCCCAGCCCCTGTCACTCACAAGCCAGACATGCAATTCACATCAGGCAGGCAGACACATAGCACACAGAAATGCCAACTTCTAAAAGTGGCATTTCTAAAATAGTTATAATAAATCTGCGCACACCATTGCGCAGCATTTATTATCACTATTCCAAATATACCAAACTTGACCACGCTGCGCCTCTCATATCAGGAATTACCACTGAAACACTTATCAGGGAATCCCCAATGCATTCCTATGGGAGGGCAGCCCCACAGTAGTGAGAAACCAAAATGGCTGTTTGTCACTACCAGGACACACACATAAGGTACATGTCCTATCTTTCACCTACAATGCACCCTGCCCATAGGGCTAGCTAGGGCCTACCTTAGGGGTGACTGACATGTAGTAAAAGGGGGGTCACGGACATGGCACACACTTTAGGTGCCACGTCACAGCGGCAGTAACACTGCGCGCACAGGCCCTGCAATGGCAGAGGCCTGAGATAGGTTTGAAAGGCTACTTTGGTGGGTGGCGTAATCAGTGCTGCAAGCCCGCCAGTAGCATTTAATTTACCAGCCCTGGGTATATGGGATACCACTTTACAAGGGACTGACAGGTAAATTAAATAGGCCAAACAGGTGTAGACCAATCTTACCATATTTATCAGAGAGAGCACACGCACTTTACACTGAACAGCAGTGCTAAAGTGCCCAGAGTCCTAAAACCACCAACACCATGTCAGAAAAAAGGCTAGGAGAAAGGCAAAAAGTTTAGGGATGACCCTGCAAAAAGGGCCAAGTCCAACACATCTCAAATGACATCACTGATGACATCATCCAGTGACTGTGTGTTTCTGTAAAGTTTAAATATGTTTTATATATATATAGGCCAAGGTGTATTGAAGAATGAGTGGGCGTAAAAGTGTCTGAATGGATGATTTAGTAGGTACGTGACTGACTGTATAAGTGAGTGATTAAATGTGTCTTACTGAATGCATGGGTTAGTGACTGATACAGACATTCACACAGTTTAGTTTGTCAGTTGGTATGTAAGCGGTTGCATGGGTTGGTGAGTAGCTAAATGAGGGTCTATATGGGTTATTGATTGGTTGTCTGAGTATCTGTATGGGTGCCTGAGTGTCTGTGTGGGTGGTTGGGGGGGTGTGACTCTGTGCATAGATGTGTGAGTGGGTGATTCACTGGGTGTTTGGGTTCAAGAGTGCATCTGTAAAGGGCTGTATGGGTGGGTGAGTGTGTGTATGGGTGTGTTGGTGAGTGAATGGATGCCTCAGTGGTACATGTGTGAGTAACTGCATATGTGAAAGGCAGTATATGTGAGTGATGGAGTATATAAATGACTATATGTGAGAGTGAGTGATTGTGAGAGTGGCTGTATGGTGAGTGTGTGCTTGTATTAGTTATTGTATAAGAGTGTAAGTATGTGTTAGTATATGTTTGAATAAGTGAGGTGGTGTGCGTATAACTGTATAGGTGAGTAAATGGGAGTGTGATTGATTCTTTGCATGAATGACTAGGTGTGTGAGTAACTCTATGGATGAGTGGCGGTGTGTGAGTGTCTGTATAGATATGTGAGTGCATATGATAGTGCCGTATTGATGGTTGACTGCATGTATGAGTGACTGTATGGGTGAATGAGTGGATGTGTGTAGACCTACGAATTAGTGAGTGGTTTTGTACTAACTGGTATTGGTGTGTCTATGGTTTCGAAAATGGTAGTCTGTATTTTAGAGTGGGTGTATCAAAGGTTATATTAGGGTATGAGGAGGTGCATCGGATTATCACGTGGATGATGTAATCAGTGATGTCATCAGTGATGTCATTTGAGATGTCATCAGTGATGTCACTGACCATGTCATGAATGATGTAATATGTGACGTCATCAGCAGTGCATTGCGGGGCGCGAGTTATAGTTAGTTGAACTAACTATAATGGACGAATTTCTCTGGTTTTGTACGAGTGAAATGTCCAACTAACTATAACGTCCCTGAAACCTGTGGTTTTTTCAGTGAATTTCTAAGGTTTTTTAAATGCTAATTTCTAACTATAACGCGCCTGAAACCTATGGTTTTTTCAGTGAATTTCAATGGTTTTTTAAATGCTAATTTCTAACTATAACGTCCCTGAAACCTATGGTTTTTTCAGTGAATTTCAATGGTTTTTTAAAAGAAAATTTCTAATTATAATGTGCCTCAATCCTATGGTTTTGTTCGTTCATTTCTAAGGTTTTATAAATGCTAATTTCTAACTATAACATCCCTATTAAGTCCCATTGAATCCTGAAGGTCCCTGGTGGCCAAGTAGCCCACCAGGTACCTCCAGTAAGCGCCACAGAGCTGCGTTGCAGAGAGGTGTTCCTAGGCCACGCCCCTTTTTACACCACGCTGCAAACGCGGCTTCTGGCGCACTGCTGCTCTGACGATGAAGTCCACTTGTGTCCTGAGGTCCTCAAGACACAAGAGGACATCATCGCCCCACCAGCAGTGCACCACAAGCTGCGTTTGCAGAATGGTGTAAAAAGGGGCGTGGCCTCGGACCACCTCTCTGCAACGCAGCTCTGTGGCGCTTACTGGAGGTACCTGGTGGGCTAGTTGGCCCCCAGGGACCCTCAGGATTGAAGGGCACTTAATCCCCAAAGTTACAACGCGCCAGGGGGCGCGTTTGCACACTTGCCATATCAGGCCGCGCCCCCTCCCTGCACCACTGTGCAAACGCGCCCCCTAGTGCGTGTTAACTTGGAAGATTAAGTCCCCTTGAATCCTGAGGGTCCTTGGGGGCCAACTAGCCCACCAGGTACCTCCAGTAAGCGCCACAGAGCTACATTGCAGAGAGGTGTAAAAAGGGGAGTGGCCTCAGACCATCTCTCTGCAACGCAGCTCTGTGGCGCTTACTGGAGGTACCTGGTGGGCTAGTTGGCCCCCAGGGACCCTCAGTAATGAAGGGGACTTAATCCCCCAAGTTACAATGCGCCAGGGGGCGCGTTTGCACACTTGCCATATCAGGCCCCGCCCCCTCCCTGCACCACTGTGCAAACGCGCCCCCTGGCATGTTGTAACTTGGAAGATTAAGTCCCTTGAATCCTGAGGGTCCCTGGGGGCCAACTAGCCCACCAGGTACCTCCAGTAAGCGCCACAGAGCTGCGTTGCAGAGAGGTGTAAAAGGGGCGTGGCCTCAGACCACCTCTCTGCAATGCAGCTTTGTGGCGCATACTGGAGGTACCTGGTGGGCTAGTTGGCCCCCAGGGACCCCCAGTATTCAAGGGGAATTAATTCCCCAACTTACAACGCGCCACAGGGAGTGTTTGCAGAGTGAAGCACTGAGGGGGCAGGGCCTCCGACGCGATGCCAGCTTTTTTTAAATTTATTTTTTCTAGAAGGGGGGCTGTGTGTCCCCCCTTCTTTTACAATATTTGGGGCCTTTCCTACACTACAGCTGCGTAAAGGACCAGAAGAATTGTCTCCAGTGAGCTTGTGTGTCTGTAACTTTGCCACCGCGCCGGGGTCCTTTGAGTAATCTGTCCATCATAGTGGGGAAATGGCGGGAAGACGTTGCATACCACTAGTGTATATGGGGCGGGACCAAACGGGCGTGGCTTCTATGTGAGTTCACATGCCTCTTGTTTATAAAAGGTCAGAGCAGGATCTGAGCAGCAGATGATGAGAAAGAACCTCCTGGTCACAGGAGCTGCACGGGGATTGTGCTTGAGAAAATCAAGGATGCAAAGACCTCCATCAAGGATTACAGCTAATTTTTGACGGTAGATATGGGCAGAAAGCACTCCTGCTTAGCCTCGACCATGCTCGCGAAGTTTTTGGGCTGATTAATGCGTGACAGAATTTGAGCTTCAACTCGGGCACCTGCAATACCTCTACTCAACTGGAGTACTTTCTACTGGCTAATCAGTAAGTGCTACCTCGTTGGGTAAATGTATAGTGCTATTATTTTTTTGGCAATGCCCCCGGGACCTGGCCCACCCAAGGTCCTCATTTAAATGAAGCGCGGAAGCCCGCGCTTCATTTTAAAAAAAATTTCGGCGGGATTCGCGACCCCAAAGCGAATTCCGCCGATTTAAAAAAAAAAAAAAATGCTTTTTTTGGCCTTTGGGGTCCTTGTGGGACCCCCTGAGCAGGCCTAGGGGGTCAGGGTGTTTCTACCCTGCCCCTTTTTCTTAATATTTCACTTTGTTTGACTGTTTTCTTGTGACTCGGTTCTACTGAGTCACAAGATGGCTGCCAACACTTCCTGGTTTGGAGTGTTGGCAGCCAATCACAGTGAAGCTCGTGCTCGGGAGGGTTTGCGAATCCACCGCGTCCCTAGATATCGAAACATTTTCTTTTTCTAATTTCTCAGAAACTTCTGAACGGATTTACACCAGTTAACAAAAAGGTCTCTTTCTGAACCAAGGGCTACCTTTTTGCCAAATTTTGTGTAATTCCGTTCAGCAGTTTGAGCTGTAGCTTTGTCTAAAGTTTCCTAAGGAAAATAACATGGGGAAAACACGTTTTGGGACCCCCCCTTTTTTCTCGGCCCCCGCTTGACGATTCACCTCGAAACTTTCAAGACAGGAGCTGACCGGAGCGCCCACTAGTTTTGAAAATTTCGTGAAGATTCGTCAAACGGCGCCAAAGTTCTTGGCAAATCAAAAAACGCTTTTCCTATGGAAACTAGGTCCTAACTATAACTACCTACTGGCGACCGCCAGTAGGTAATATATATATATATATATATATATATATATATATATATATGCTGCAAACCAGGCACACCTATCCGTGACCACAATGGACAGCACTCACGGAGTTCGTTGTAAAATGCTTTATTGTGCAAAGAACCTCCCTCCAACAGACGCGTTTCGCCACACGGCTTCCTCAATGTATATATATATGCAGCAAGACTCGCCTTTCTCCCAAGGTAGGAAAAACATGTAACAGACTAAGCGAACCCAGATAATGGTGCAGTTTCTAATTTATTGAATGCCCAACACCACCGCCGCCATAACGCGTTTCAGCCCGCGTGGGGCCTTGATCACATGACACACTTGAGGGAGCGGTTACAACATTTAAAGTTCAAATCTGTGACGTATTCATGTGCATCATCTGTGATACTAAAACAGGGACATGGAAAAAATACTCTCATTTTGAAACACATCCAAATAAAATATAATATAATACTGTAGGGCATCCTAAAATGTTAAAACCTCTCTAAAGTGCACAAGATAGAGAATACATGATATAATATCATGAGAATAGCAGCACATTGAATAAATAAATAAATACATAAATACATACTCAATAACAAACTATCCAGCTCTAAAAAGTCTCACTAAATAGAAAAATCATGCTTATATTGATGAATAAAAAGTGAAATCTTAAAAAGTAAAACATTGTAAAACTTTTTTTCTCCCACAAATAGCGGCATTATTCAAAAATTCATATAAGTCTATATTAGCACCTAGGATATACCCAAAAAGTGGAATGTTTCAAAGAATAAAGCCCAAGTGGGCAATTACCAAAAAATCCATGTCAAAAGTTTAAATCAGTGCAAAATGCGCAAAATCATGTCACAATCTAAAATCCAAACACCATGTGCAAAAAATGTAAAACAACCGAAAATACAATAAAAATTACTTCTAAAATTGAAATATTAAAAACTTTTAGTTCCGAGTAGAAAGGCAGCAGCATTGATATACAGTCTAGATCTCATTGACTAATTAAAGATGAGTAAAAAAATCTTCACTAGCGTTCAATCCTTTTGGTGCTTTACAGTCCATTTCTATAATGTACCTTGTTTCCAGTCTACGTAACAAAGATTCACGGTCCCCACCTCTTCTCAGTGGTGGGACCATATCAATTACAAAGTACTTTAAATCAACAGAATTCTTAGCATGGACTTCTTCAAAATGTCTAGCGACAGGATAAGCAGCATCACCATTGTTAATGGCGCGTATGTGCTGGAGTATCCTCTTGTGGACCTGCAGCTTAGTGCTACCCACATAGCGCAGGCCACAGGGACACTCCAGCACATATACAGCAAATTCAGACTTGCATTTAAGTTTTTTCTGGATATGAACAAGTCTGTTAGTGAGCGGATTCAAGTATTCAGTCTTACTAACCCCATTTCTACAAGCTTTACAAACAGAGCACTTAATGAAACCTTTACTGCTGTTCAGCCATGAACTGTTGATTCTGACCTCGGGGCTACTTGACACCAGACAGTCGCTCATCGATCTCGCCTTTCTATATGTTATACTAGGAGATCGTGACAATTGGGTCCCCAATATTGGGTCACTCTTAATCAGTGCCCAGTTTTGGTTCACTATCTTGCGAACCGTACGATGTTGGTTATTATAAGTTAGAATCAATCTGGTTTCAGTTTGCTCATTCTGTACCAATTTAATTTTACCTGCTAATGCCTGTGGTCTACCAGGTTCATTGGCTTTACGCATAGCTTTATCGACTACTTCTGGGCGATAGCCCCTCCTTAAGAACCTGTCCCTGCACTCTTTCTGTAATCCAAGACAATCATAGTCAGTGCTGCAAATTCTTCTTATACGTAGCATTTCCCCATAGGGAATGCTACTGATTAAATGTGCAGGGTGATGGCTAGAGGCATGTAATATGGTATTGCCCGCAGTGGGTTTCCTATACATTCTAGAGTGAAGTTTATTCTGTTGGATAAAAATTTCAACATCTAAAAAGCATATTGACCTGTTGCTAATCTGACCAGTAAAGCTGAGATTCAAATTGTTTTGATTGAGTTTCTCAATGAACTGTGAAGCCTCACATTCAGATCCTTTCCAGATTATCAACAGGTCATCAATTTACCTGAACCATTTAACAACATTTTCAGACATGATTTCAGGGTAGGTGGGCATAAGAACCTGCTCCTCCCAGTGCCCCATATGCAGACAGGCATAACTAGGGGAGAAACAGGCCCCCATAGCCACACCTCTCACCTGCTGGAATACTTGGTTCGAAAATAGAAAAAAATTATTTTCAAGGCACAAATTAATCATAGACAACAACATCCTGTTGTGTTCGAGAAAAGCAGATAGGTCTCATATTCAAGTAATATTCGATAGCTTTTAATCCATCCCTGTGATGGATACTAGTATACAGGGAGGATACATCGAGTGATATCAGTAAATAATCAGATTGCCATGTCATACCCTCTAATTTCTGTAAGAGGCCACCAGTGTCAAGAATAAAGGAAGAAAGGTTCTTAACGTGGTCCTGTAAAAAGAAATCAACATACTTGCTGGCGTTTTCCATGATGCTATTACAAGCCGAAATTATAGGACGTCCAGGTGGCTTCACATTGTCCTTATGTATTTTGGGTATAAAGTACACAATGGGCATCACCGGATGGTCATTTTTTAAGAATTTAAACTCGTCCATAGTTAGTAGACCAATACTCCTCCACGCCAGCAAACTGGTATAAAACAAATTCCAGGCCACTTTAACCTCTATCATTGTGGATCTTTTATAGCAATCCCTATCGTTAAGTTGACCAAGTGCCTCCTCCATGTACATTTCCCTTGGCCACAACACGACGTTGCCACCTTTATCTGACTGTCGAATAATATATATATATATCAACCAGGGAAAAGAGATGTATTCGCACTCAGAAGGAGAGTTAAATATGTTTATTGGCACAAACACCAGCCCCTGCAACGCGTTTTGGCTAACAGGCCTTGATCACGCACGGGGGAAACTGACAACATACACCCTTTATCTCCAAAGTGAATCACTTGGAATAAACATCAAAGAGGGTCTAGACAATCAAACTGAAAAGGCAGATACGGCGCAGGTACGATGCCAATAAACATCTCTAACTCTCCATCTGAGTGCGCATATATCTCTTTTTCCTGGTTGAATTGTTTGGTCGGAAACCGCACATGACACTACGTTCTAACTAAGTGAAAAAAAACAAAGATTAAGGCTGTTATAGTTAGGAAAACTTTATTTATTCTTTCTATACAAACCCAACTTAAACTGTACAAACATTAGAAATTCTAAAGTTGTAGTTATAACTTATTTATAATTTACGCACCATCTTCAAATTACTATAAGTTGCGCAGTTCCGTATGCTGTGTATTCACCTCACTCGCCACACTATATTAATTATAACTCGACATTCTACCATGTACTATGTTCTCAAAAATGATGTAATTTCAGTTGCCATAAGTTTTGATGATGTCATTTCAGATGCAATAAGTGTGATTTAACATGCTAGAAGTCATGTAATATGCAAAACAATAACTAGTGCATGAACAAAGCCTGAGTGGAGTGATGTCATGTGCAGTGGAATGGTGTGCCATATAGTACAGTATCATACAGTGGCATGTCATCGACTGCAGTGTCTTGGAGTCTAGTTTCGTCGAGTGGAGTGTCGTACTATGACAGAGTGGAGTAGAGTATTGTACAATGTAGTGGTATAGAGTGGAGTTCAGTGGAATAGAGTGGTGTACAATGTAGTGGTATAGAGTGGAGTTCAGTGGAGTACAGTATCATACAGTTCAGTGTTGTGTAGTGGAGTGTTCTACAATATAGGACCGGAGAGTCTAATACAGTGTTGTCTCATAGAGTGGTGTGTGGACATTGGCACAGTGCTGTACAGTAGAAGAGAGTGTTGTGTAGTGGAGTGCCATGTTATATAGTGGAGTAGCATGCCGCGGAGAGCAGAAGAGTGGAGTGTCCTGCAGTGTCATACGGTGTAGTACAGTGGCGTAGAGTGAATGAGCATAGACTGGAGTAAAGTGTCACAGAGTGTAGTAGAGTCTTGTAGAGTGGAGTTGCATAGAGTTCAATAGGGTGTCCTACAGTGAAGCAGCTTAGAGTGGATTGTTTTACAGTGGTGTATTGTGACGTAAATAGTTGTGCAGTGGAGTAGACTGGAGTTGAGTTGAGTGAAGTGGCATTACATAGTGTGGAGTATAGTATAATGGAGTGGATTCGCGTGGAGTGGTGTAGCATGGAGTCAAGTAAAGTGTCATAAATTGGAGTGGCGTCTCATACAGTACAGTGTAGTGCTGTGTCATAGAGTGTTGGAAAGTCTCATAGAGTGGAGTAGAGTGTTGTACAGTGGAGTGTACTGGCATAGAGTGGAGTACAGAGTTGTACAGTGGAGTGTACAGGCATAAAGTGCAGTAGATTGTTGTAGAGTGGTATAGAGTATAGTAGAGTGGAGTTATAAAGAGTGGAGGAGAATGTCGTACAGTGGAGCTGCGTAGAGTGGAATGTCGAACAGTGGCAATGAGTCGGGTGAAGTATTGTACAGTGGACTAGAGTGGAAAGGAGTTGAGTCACATAGAATAGTGTGGAGTAAAGTGTAAGAGGGTGGAGAGTAATGTTGTAGAGTAAGGTGAAGTAGATTAGCCTGGCTTATCATACAATGGAGTAAAGTGGTGTACAGGGAAATAGCGTACAGTGGAGTGGTGTACAGTGGAGTGGGGTATCATAGAGTGTTGGAAAGTGTTGTAGAGTTGAGTACAGTGGAAGGGCATAGAGTGGAGTAGCGTCCAGTAGAGTGTGGTAGTGTGTAGTGGCATAAAGCATTGTAGAGTCAAGTGTCATACAGTAGAGTGGAGTATTGTGTTATAGAGTAGAGTGGAGTAAAGTGGAGTAGAGTGGAGTACAATGGAATAGAGTGGAGTAGAGTGTTGCACAGTGGCGCGTATGGGCATATAGTGTAGTACAGTTGCATAGAGTATAGAAGAGTGTTGTAGAGTGGACTTGTGTAGCGTAGAGTGTGTAGAGTGGAGCGGTGTAGGGTGGAGAGTCGTGCAGTGGCTTAGAATGGGGTAAAGTGTCATAGAGCACAGTGGCATGTCATACAATGGAGTTGCGTATCCTAAAGTGGAGTAAAGTTTAATAGAGTGCAGTGGGGTACCGTGCAGTGCAGTGGTATGGCATGTAGTAGAGCGTGGGAAGGTGTCCTAAAGTGGAGAAGAACAGAGTGGCATATAGTGAAGTACAGTGTTGTAGAGTGGGGTGCGGTAGAGTACAGTAGAGTGTGGTACAGTGGGGTACATTGTGTTACAGTTAAGGGGCATAGAGTGTTGTAGAATTGAGTGGCATAGAGTGCCGCTGAGTGGAGTGGCACAGAGTGAAGTACAGTGTTGTAGCATGGAGTACAGTAGAGTAGTGTTTTATAGGGCAGAGTGAAGTAAATTGTGGTGAAACAGCATACAGGGAGTTGTGTAGAGTGTTGTACAGTGGAGCAGAGCGTGGTAGAGTGACATAGACTGGGCTACTGTGTTGTACAGTGGAGTAGCATAGAGTGGAGTAGAGCTTGGTAGAGTGGAGGGGCGTAAAGTGTCGTAGCATGTCATAGTGTGGAGTAGAGGGTCATAGAGCAGACTACACTCAATGTGCTGAGAATGGCATGGCGTAAAGTGCAGTATTGTACCGTAGTATAGTGGAGTGGCATACAGTGGAGTGACATTCAGTGGAATACCATAGAGTGGCGTCCAATAGAGTAGAGCAGAGCAGAATAGCACATAGTGGAGTGGTTTACAGTGGAGTGGTGTAGAGTGGAGTGACATACACTGGAATGGTGTAAAGTGGAGTAATGTAGAGTGGAGTGGCGTAGAGTGCAGTGGCGTTGAGTGGAATAGCGTAGTGTAGCATACAGTGGAGTAGCCTAGACTGGAGTGGAGTACAGTGGAGTCGGGTACACTGGATTAGCATACTGTGGAGTGGTGTAAAGTGGAGTAGCGTACAGTGGAATCTCGTAGAGTGGAGTTGAGTGACATAGAGTGGAGTAGTTTACAATGAAGTGGCACACAGAGGAATCACATAGAGTGGAGTGGCATAGAGTGGAGTGGTGTAGACTGGAGTGGCGTAATGGGGCAGAGTGGAATAGCATAGAGTGGAGTGGTGTAGAGTGGAGTGGCATAGAGTGTCAATACATGCAATTCCACTCTATGTCATTCCGCTGTGCTCCATTCTACACCACTCTACCACTCCACACAACTCCACTCTATGTCATTCCAGAGTGGAGCGGCATAGAGGAGTAGCATGCAGTCGAGTGGCATACAGTGGAATCACGTAGAGAGTTATAAGGAGCGGAGGACATGCAGTGGAGTTGCACAGACTGAAGTGGTGTTGTATGGAGTAGCGCAGAGTGGGGTAGCGTACAGTGGAATAGCGTAGAGCAGTTGCATAAAATGGAATAGCATAAATTGGAGTGGCATAGATTAGAGTAGCATAGAGTGGAAAGTAGTGGCGTAGAGTAGAGTGACATGTAGTGCAATGGAGTAGAGTGGAGTGCCGTACAGTGGAGTGTCACAGAGTGAAATAGTGTACAGTGGAGTGGCGTAGACTAGAGTGGTTTACAGTGGAGTGGCGTCAAAGTGGAGTGGTGTAGAGTGGAATAGCGTATAGTGGAGTGGTCTACACTGGAGTGGTGCAGAGTGGAATACCATAGATTGGAGTGGCTTTTAGTGGAGTACCATAGAGTGGAGGTGGTATGGATGTAGATGAAATTTGGCAGGAATGTACAATTTGGTGTGCAGAGTAACACAAGACAGTGATTTGCGCTGACTTGCATTTTTCCAAATTTACCAAGCAACGCAGGGCCAATTATGGTGGCCTTGTTTTGATTTGTAAATGTGACTTAAGTATTCAGTTGTCCATGTAAGATTATGCGTGACGCAAGGGTCACACAGTACAACAATACATCTGGGCCTTAGTCATATATTCGGCCAAGGTATACCGCAGTAAGTATGGGGTGTACCGTAGTACATGCCAATGAGAAAGCAGTAAATGATTGGCTAATGACTGTGTTTACAAAATTAAATAGCAGCCATAATATTTTTACTACACTTTGTCTGTGTTCTCGGTTATAGGTAAGTATTAGGTTTTATTGCTGTTCCCTACCTATTACCACTTTATTAAAGTGGTAATATATAAGTAAATGAATTTTTTTATATATTTTTAAGAAGTTTCCTGAGAACCACGCTAATACCTAGCAAGTACTTTGTTTATTTTTTTAAATGAGGGGGGGTTGTTTTAATTTTTATAAGTTGCATGGTATTTTGTAGGCATTTCCCCTGTTCTTCGCCCGCTTCTTTTTAAGGAATTAAATATGTAAACATGTGAAAATACACTGTAGTACACTATCTTTGTGAAATACATTGCCAAATGTACCAATATTAGGAATACCGATTTCCTAATTGCGATCTGGAGACGATCACAATTAGATAATCGGTATTCCTAATGTATGAACCTTTACATTTTCATATAGCGATTCCTAGTAGGTCGCTGTTAGAATTTGGATTTCTGGTTGAAAGAGGTATGCACCCTGTCCAAGCAGGAACCACAATTCTAGTCAGGATAAGTCAGATACACACCCTAAATTAATCTGTGTTCACCCTCTGGTAGTTTGGCACAGAGCAGTCAGGCTTAATTAAGAAGCAATGTGTAAAGTATTTGTGCAACACTTCAAACAGTAAAACTGTGATAACGCCACACAAAAAGATATCACATCTGGTTAGAACAATAGAACTTAATGTAATGAACAAAGCAAGACCAAAATGACAAAAAAATCCAAAACGTTTTTCAGTAGGTATGAATTTTGAAATAATATCTTGAAATATAGGGGGTGATTACGATGGCGTACGGACTTAAGTCCGTCCGCCATCGTCCCAGGGATTGGGACCGCCCGCCTATATGGCAGCGTCCCGCACATCAAATTACAATGCAGCCTCCACCACGGCGGCCGCAAAAGGCAGTTTAACATTGCAGCAGGTGCTGCTGGCTGCAGCACCCGCCGCAATGTTAAAAATGAAGGTTATGCTTTTCCCTGCACTACGTGGCAGGCACCACGCAGTGCCTGCCACATGGTGCAGGGAAATGTAGGGGGCACCATAGGTACCCCCAAGTGCAAAATGACATTGCCCCTGCACTGGGGGGGCCCATAACAGGCCCTCATAGTCAATCCCCGCCAGCCTTTCTATGGCGGGTTCACCGCCATGGAAAGGCTGGCAGGAATGCAGCATCCTAATAACACCGGTGGCCGCCAGCATGAATTGTGTGCTGAGGGCCTACGCTGCACCGGCGGGCTCTATGAGCAGTCGGATTGCTGGCGGATGGAATTCACAGTTCTGGCAGTCGGAGATCCCGACCGTCACGATCCCGCCTGCCATCATAATATGGCAGGTGGGAAATGGCCACGAGATCGCGGTGAACACGCCACCGGTAGCCTGCCCGTGGCAGATTCACCACGATCGTAATCAGCCCCATAGTGCTTAAAAGCATAAGGCCCCAACCGGGGCTATGTCTGCGCCAGATGGGTCAAATCCAAAAGTTCAGGCCGACCGCGATTGAGCGTGGGTCAGATACAGAGACCAAACTTTGACCAACCATGGCCTCTAGCCAACACCCATATCCACCCCCCAACCGCCATGGATGCCAAAAGCCATGCGCAACAGGTGATTGGCCACAACTCCCGGCATGTTGCCAACCACTGCACGATGCACAACCTTCTGAAATTATTGACTCACCTCAAAAATCCACAAGGTTACTAAGGGCCTGATTTAGGTCTCGCCGGACGGGTTACTCCGTCACAACGGTGACGGATGTCCCATCCGCCGAAATATAAATCCCATTATATCCTATGTGGCAAAAAATACATTTGAGACAAAAACAACATTTTTGGTGAAATCCACACACTTTGGGGCCGATTCCGATCTCGGCCGGTAGGGCTCCGAATCGGATTCGGCTTTACCGGATCCGATTCGGAGCCCTGTTTCCCGACCGATTCGTACGCGCGTCCGGGCGAGCGAGTACGATGCGAAATCGCCGACCGACTCGTCCGGGCGTCCCGACCGCTCCGACCGACTCATTCCCGGGTCTAACCGCACCGACCGACTCGCTCGGACTCGACTCGCACCGCGCAATGGAGGCGTTCCCCGGCCGGGTAAGTACGATGCGCGCCGCGAGCAGTCCGACCGAGCCGCGCACTCCGGCTCGAAAGAGCAGTCGGAGCCGTACTTTGGGGGTCCGAGTCGGACCCCACTGTACGCGTAGCCGCGCGAGGCGCTCACAGGGGGGACCCATGGGTCCCCCCTACCTGTGCGTGTACGGCGCGAGTCGCTGCGAGGCGTACCCGCTGTAGGGGGCGCCCTTGTACGCCTCGCACCCATTGAGTCAATGGGAGCCCGCGTACGCGTTGTATGACCGGCTCCCATTGACTTCAATGGGAGTCCGACCGAATCGAGTCCGGTAGCCTACGAACGCATCGTACTCGTTCGGTCAGACTGCTAGGGTCCGATTCGGTCGGAAATCTCTCCGGGTCCGGCTCGGTCGGAGAGATTTCCGGCCCGAATCGGAATCGACCCCTTTATGTGGAAAATGGATTACTGACAGAATAATGATCACACCATATTAGGAAATGGTAAGTACAAAAATACCCCCAAAAATATTGTTTCAGACTAATATTGTTAGAAATAATGCAAAAATATTGATTTTCATTATATATATAGTATAAAATAGTAAATCTTAAATATTGAAAATATTTTAACATATAACATTAATATAATGTAAATTAAATAATTTAAATATTTTAAGCTATATTGAAATGTATACTGATATAAAAACACACATACATATATATGTTTATGTATACATGTATAATGTAACACTATTAATAAAAACATTTTTTATTTATATTAATTTTTTAAATAATTTTTTGTAATTTACTACTATAAAAAGCTTATATATATATATATATATGTATATATATATATATATATATATATATATATATATAATCCACACGGAAACACGCACTCCTTCAGCAATGTGAAAACAGGCCACTCCAATCGCGCTTTGAAGTTTCTTTATTTGAGGCAAACAGGCAAGTAGGCATTACGCGTTTCGACTCATGCGAGTCTTAATCATATGCCACTGTATGTTGGTGGGTTCGTTAGCATTTAAATAATGTGACTTCTAAACATTGAAAAAGGACTGGCGTCCACTCTCTCACATTTTTAAAGAGGCAGTCAGTTTTTTGGATTTCTCATAGTTCGTTTCTAAGCAAAAGTAAGTACAATTCTTTCATTTTCATTCAGGTTCAGTCCTTTGAACAAATATTGTTCATCCATACATGTTTCCCTTCGCTGCAAAATCTATTTGTTGTTTTTTTGTAGTCAAAGGACCACAGTTCCCATAATACTCCATAACTGCCGTTTTTCTTCTTAATTGCTATTCAATTGGAGTGGCCTGTTTTCACGTTGCTGAAGGAGTGCGTGTTTCCATGTGGAATATTGGAGGTGTCTGGCACACATGAGACAGGCCCCGACCCGTGAGGTTGAGGCTCTCCTGTTGTCAGACTGTCGTTTGGAATATATAAATATATATATATATATTTAAATGAAAACATAAAAAATATTAAAAGACAAGTACAAAACATTCAAATAAAATACCTAATTAAATAAATATGAAAAACTAGAAGTAAAAAAAAAAAAATATTACAAAAATGTAAACAAAAGTCTATATATGAACAAATAATATAAAATTAAACAAACAATAATATATATATATTTAAACGAATGAAAAATAACTTTAAACAAAAAATCAAAGATACACTATTCCCACTCCTGTCTATGCAACAGTCGGAAAAACTTTGGACTTAGAATAGGTTAAATTTACTATTCTCACTCCAGTCTGCTCTACAGTAGGGAAAGCATTAGGCTTCCGAGGGGTAAAATTTACTGTTCCCACTTCAGTCTATGCAACAAGAGGGAAAACATTGGACTTTGGAGGGGTAAAATGTACTGTTCCCACTCCAATCTGTGCAACAGTAGGGAAAGCATTGGACTTCGGAGGGGTAAATTTACTATTCCCACTCCAGTCTGTGCAAAAGTAGAGAAAGCGTTGGAATTCGGAGTGGTAAAATGTACTATTCCCAGTCCAGTCTATGCAACAGTAGGGAGAGCATTGGACTTCGGAGGGGTAATATGGTAAAATTTACTATTCCCACTCCAGTCTATGCAACAGTAGGGAAAGCGTTAGAATTAGAAGGGGTTAAATGTACTATTTCCACCCCAGTCTATGCAACAGTAGGGAAAGCGTTAAAATTCGAAGGGGTTAAATTTACTATTCACACCTCAGTCTATGCCACAATAGGGAAAGCGCTGGACTTCGGAGGGGTTAAATTCACTATTCCCACTCCAGTCTGTGCAACAGTAGGGAAAATGTTGGACTCCAGAGGGGTAATATTTACTATTCCCACTGTGCGCAGCAGTAGGGAAAGTACTTCATAACTTTAATATTCCTATTAGTTCACCAGAAATATAAAACTCTTAATAGGAAAATTATATATATAAAAATACAAAACTATTAAATAATTTACATGATTATTAAAAAATGTAATAATTAATTTTAATTGTTATTCATTTAATATTTAAGTTCCCACACTCTACTCCCACAAACCTAGCACCCAAGCATAAAATATAACTAAAAGAAATAAATATAACACAATTAACATATTTAATAATCATTGAAATAATCATTAATACATTAGCCTTTACTCCCACAAACCCAACAGCCCACATCCAAATATATACCTTAAAAATATAATAATTACAAAATGCACATAATTAATAAGCAATTAAATAATAAATTAATAATTATTTATTATTGCCTATTTAACTTCCCACCCTACAAACTCAGCAACCCACACCTAATATATAACAAAAAACTACATAATTAACATAATGAAAATTCAATTAATTTATAAATAATAATTTAATAATTAATTGTTCATTAATCATTATTTATTAATTTACCACCCTGTACTTCTACAAACCTCACAAACTGCTACAACACTATAAATTACTATTAAATTATAAATCACTTAAAATTACAAACTATATTTAAAAATATTTTCAACAACTATACAAACAATATTTAAAATCTAAAATTAATATATGAACTAAAACACATAACGATAATTAAAAAACAATATTGTTTTATACAACTATATTATTGAAAATGATATAACAACACAGATATTCTTGAAAACAATATCACTTTCCTAAAAAAATTAATATTCTTGTCAACGGTATTTCTAGATCATGATATATTTGTATACCGATATTTTTTTCCCGATATTTCTGTATCTCGATATTTTGTCTAAACACCGTGGCAAATGCAGTGAATCTATAACTAGACTGGAAACCATGCAGGCTCGGAACCACCTAAATTCACAGACCCTCAACTTTGACCATTGTTTTGTTAAATGTTTATTCAAGACTGTAAACAAAGCCTAATAATTCTAATTCAAATCAGTGCTTATTGGCCTTCAGTCTCATTGATTCTGAAGTCACAGCACCTATCAATGTATCAATATATTACACAATAATTCATTATGTATCCTCTATAAATGTGACATATAGAAATCACAGAAATTAGGTATAAAATGCTATAAGTGCTGTAAAGATAAGAGGTGTTACTAATGCCCAATTTCATGCCACCTATTTTACTGACATAGAATAGATTAAAAGGTTGCTTGGTCGTGCTGGGAATTACATACTTGATCTGTGTTTTTTAGCAGCCGCCAGCTAGTTCACTGAGCCATCATGCCAGGTATGGTCCATTAAAACACGTTTTGGTTGGTATCAGGCCATCTGCACTAGCTACTCGACCATGTCATGTTCCAGACTTTGTTGTATACTGCAAAGTTCTGGATTATTAATTTGATGGGAGGGTCCCACCAAGTTAGTAATCTAGTATATTGCTAGATAGAAACAAAGTTTCAATGGTAATACATTGGCTTGACCCCTAGTAGCTATGACACACAGGGGCCGATTCCGATCTCGGCCGGTAGGGCTCCGAATAGGATTCGGCTTTACCGGATCCGATTCGGAGCCCTGTTTCCCGACCGAACCGTACGCGGGTCCGGCCGAGCGAGTACGATGCGAATTCGCCGACCGACTCGTCCGGGCGACCCGACCGCTCCGACCGACTCGTACCCGGATCGTACCGCTCCGACCGACTCGCTCGGACCCGATTCGCACCGCGCAATGGAGACGTTTTCCGGCCGGGTAAGTACGATGCGCACCTCGACCGCTCCGACCGACTCGCGCCGTCCGACTCGAACTCGCTGTCGGAGCCATACTTTGGGGGTCCGTGTCAGACCCCCTGTACGCGTACCCGTGCGAGGCGCACACAGGGGGACCCATGGGTCCCCCTACCTGTGCGTGTACGCCGCGAGCGCTTCGCGGCGTACTCGCTGTAGGGGGCGCCCTTGTCCGCCTCGCACCCATTGAGGCAATGGGAGCCCGCGTACGCGTTGTACGACCGGCTCCCATTGAGTTCAATGGGAGTCCGACCGACTCGTGTCCGGTGGCATACGAATGCATCGGACTCGTTCGGTCGGACTGCACGGGTCCGATTCGGTCGGAAATCTCTCCGGGTCCGGCTCGGTCGGAGAGATTTCCGGCCCGAATCGGAATCGACCCCACAGTAGCAGGCTATCCCCCAGAGAAATTTGTGATCGGTATTTAATCACCAATAAGAAATATTAAAGTCAAGAAATATACCAATACAGTTCCCAACCCATTTAGTAAAAGGTGACACCTTTTAATTAACAAGCATTAGCAATGCCAATAGGTCTGGCTTTAAAGGAATGTTGTTTGGTAATGTGTAGCATTACAAGTAAATAGCATATGTATTTGTGTGGAATATCCTATTGATATTGCAAAACAGGCTGCTGGATGTCACCCTTGCATCAAAAAAGAAAAACAATTAGCAACATTTTTCTGATTCTTACTTGCAGAGGTTAAAAAGGCTGGGCCAGAGAAAGTTAATTTACAGGCTGCTACCCTCAAATCCTTCCAACCTGACGGAACTCTTTTGGGAGGGGGTCCATAGACAGATCCACAAACGATACCAACCTCTCTACCTATGATTACCGCTACCACCAAGGGTTCCAATTTGTTCCGATGCTGGATATTTCCCTCTTGGTCTCACCTAACTTTCCAAAACTGCTCTTGAAGGGCTCCTGGAGGCGAGAACTTTCATTAGAACTTGAGGGTCCATGGAATCCTCCCACCAAATAAACATACTAAATTCAATTCTGAGAGTTCAGTCTTCTGGTGCTTGACTGGCAATGAGTCCAGGAGCCCATGTACAGCTGTGCTGCCTGGCCATTTTGGTGGTGTACAGTCACCTTTCTTTTATTTTAGACGCTCTTGTCTTAAATGACTTGGTGAATGCTCTGCTTTCAAGAACCAGTGTTGCAGCATCATGATTTATATTAAGATCAGCCTTCTGTCCATCTTGGTGTCCACAGGACAGGGATACCGAAATTACTCTCTGTAGTGATTCATCAGCAATAGTGTATGTGGTCCGTCTTGTGAACCATCTGGCAGACATGTTCTGTGCGTACTGTCATCTTGGACATAGTTTGAGTTGATGGTCACCTTGCAAGTGTTTGCTTTTTCTCATTGGTAGCTGTTGACACACAACTGCTGTGACTCGACTAGTGTATTCTTGCATGCTGCCTTCTTTGGGGTTGTTCATCTTGACGATCAGATGTGGCACTCTCAGAAATACTGCTGAACATCAAGTAGGCACTGTTTTGGATTAGTATGTTTAGAGTGTGTAAACGTTTATTTTTGGCAACTCAAGCACGCCATCCAGTAGGCAATGGAAGCATGGAGTTGTTTCTTATGAAGCCTTGTGACTATTTGTGACTGATATTTTACACTTTGAATTGGAAGCTGGCTTGCTGTGAAATTACACAATTTTGTTACAGTCTGTGAAAATTAAGACAGACGACGCTCAATTATTCCTTCTTCTTTCATTATATACGCTCATCTTGGTCGCCAAGCACTGTGAGAATCTGCCGCCAACTTTCATACAAAATCCTGGTGAAGCAGCTATGAAATAGTTGTCCAATAGTTTCAACCATTTACCATATTAAAACCTTTGATGCATCAAAGAAAAAGCACTTTTGTTAAATTTTGAAGTGTGGAAATACTGAATGTATTAGAACATCTTTCACATTTGTATCCTCCGTGTGATACTTCATGTGATTAAATCTCTGAGCGATAGATAAGCAGTTAAATAAAATGTAATGTAAGCCTCACATTAGGTTCATACAATGTGTATACCAGGCATAAATTTGTAAATGATCCAAAGGAAACTTATGTTGCTGCCCTGATGTGTTGGCAACCAGTTGTAAATCTGGTGATATTATTGATCTGCAAATTTGAGACCAAATATTTGTGCATTGTTCTAATAAGAAGATTCAAAGGTAACTACTATAGCTTTGGAGCGTTCTTTCTCTGATACTGTGGACATAGCCTTCTTTATTAGCCTTGAATGATCTCAAAGAACATTCAGGACATCTGGCAAAGGTTTTGTGTCAGATTTTACTGTGGTTTTGGAAAGCCAATTTAAGAAAACCAAAACATGAAACTGTTAAGGTTCAATTCATTTGTATTACATTTTACATTATATAGATGGGCACTACCATTTGTGAAAAGTGAAACAGTGAACCCTCCTTTCCTTAAATAAACATTCCCTTGCCCCCACAAAAAAGGCCTGTCTAGACTGATATCATGGTGATGAGAATCAAACGGTTCCTCACCAGTTAACCTTCCAATTCGCGTGACCATACACCTTCTTTGACAGACTAAGAGTCACTGTTGAAGGATTCATTTGTTGTAGGTAACTCAGAGCTCTCCATTCTCCAATATGTTAAGTACACACAGATGCTGAGGCCATCAGTATTCCCTAAACTCCCTAAAAGAAGTATGCTCCACTGTTTCTAAAAGTCCAGCTTCCTTTAATGTGATGTCTAACTCACTTTCCCCATACAAAATAACCACTGCAGCAACAGGCTCAGCTGTTTCTGCCGATATAGCTAGGATTACTTGTTTCACTGAAAGAAACATATACAAGATAATTTCCTAGAAGAACTGGCATCCCAACAAGATAATGAGGGAGGCCACAGGCTCAAGTCAGGTTGTCTGCCCTAAGGTTGCCTCCAACACTTCCCTTCAATAGTGCGTAATCAGTGGAACAGGCCATAATATAAGTAAGGGTGCCCTCCCAACATCTCCAGCAATCTCTACTTCATGAGCTATCAGTAGCATGAATACGATTCAGGTGTAGTGAAACCAGTACAGGGTGGTGTAGAGCGTTTGTCTTTTGCCCGTATACAAGTCAAAGTTATTGGCACTTTCTAAGACATTGTCTCATTGATTCTAGTCCTGACCTATTAACAATTCTTTTTCCAGGCTATCTGGAAGGAATGTTTCCCCTCTGACTTGAGGATGCGGTATAACCAGGAAATTGTGGCAATCCTGCCGTTCTGGCTCACCAGTAAATTCTCACAGGTGGTGAGGTGTCTTTTCAAACCTGTCAGATCTGCACCCATTGACTGAGATACCCGAAGTCTTTCTTCACATCTGCAAATGGTTTTACCTGCCCCTCGTAAAACAGATTTCTCGGGGTCAGGCACACACCCTCCCATGATGTGGCAAACGTTTGTCTTTCAAGGTAAGGAGTAATGGGAGAAAGGAAAAAAGGTCAGCCGAACCCATACACACAGTCAATTCCACACCCTAAGTGTCACCCTCATGATCAGGGACATGTACAGCTTGGAATCCCCCCGGCCTTTGGTTAGCCTTTTCAACTCCCTAAACACCCCTGCGCTTAGGGTGTAGTTGATCATCATACACCAGCATTAGTCTGCTTTACGACAAATCTAGTCATATAGAAAGCACAGCAGCATTGCCTGGTGGCATTTATTCAAGTCCAATATACCAAGCAATCCCTCCTCAGACACAGGACTGATTTTTAGTGACCCAACTTCATCCTTCTACTGCACAAATAAAATCTGAGCAGTATCCCTCACGTGTTCTCAGTCATTCCCCCTGGATCTCCAAAGGGACTACTTGGAGACATCAGACATGGTCTTGGTTGGGGTGCATAGCTTCTATCAAGAGGTTCCTCTTGCCCAAGATCTTGTGTGTGTTCTAACTTCCCAATTCTGTTTTATTCATATTTTGAAGAAGCTTGGCATTGATGCACCCCATGCCATCCATGGTGTTTATGCATGTGATTCCCAGCTACATAATAGCTTCTGTGGACCATCAGAAGGGAATGTATTTTGCAAGATAACTGGAGGTCTTTAGATTACTAAGGTTTACCTTGAAATTCTAGGCTCAATGAATTTCCCCAGGGATTGCCGGTATTGAAATCTCGGAGTCTCGAACTGTAAGTTAGACGCTTTTAAAGTGAACATATTCCCTGATGAAGTCTGCCGCCAGCTTGATGCCACCAAAGTGATCATTGGCTTTAATACTCTTACGCAGAGGTTCAACCCTAAGAGTGAGCATGAGTGGGGAAACGGGACGACCTGCCTCGTACTTCTTTTTATAGCAAATCAGTTGGAAAACCCTCTATTTAGGTACAAGTGTGCCCCTGGATTCTTTTACCCTCCAGGGCCCAGTTCAGAAAGCCAATCTCAGACAAGATATCTCTAAGAAACTTCTAATATACCTGGCTAAGGGCGATTCAGTGTCTTCTTAGTGTTATGCTCTACTTGCCTGTTGAATATAAACCCCACTTGAAGGATTGCAGCCCCCTGAAGCATTGCAGCAAGAATTGACATTACCAATTTTGCATCAATGTTAAACAAGGCAAGTCCCCCACAGACTGAGCTTCATATAGACAGATCTTCTTTTGAAGAATCAGTGAAGTTGTAGCTTCCCTCATTGTAGGGGTGTAAGAAATCGTGGTATTATTTGAGGGGGCTGAGTACCCCCTGAAGTAAAAACCACAACCTTTGTCACGGTGAACCCCTAATGCCACTAAATTAACCTGCGCTCAACCCCCTGGTAGCTAAAGCATAGAGCAGGCAGGCCTAACTTGAAGGCAATGTGTAAAGTGTTTACATAGTACCAAAACAGCAATAAAGTAAAAATACAACCCAAGAAAAACCTCAAACCAACTTAGAGAAATAGAATACATTTTAATAAATAAAATAACAAAAATTCAATAGGGGAAACCAGAGACATACATTTTTTAAGCTTAAGGTTCAAAATAGCGCCAAAAAACGTTAAGCACCAACTGCTCTCATCTGCACTTGACCAGTACCTAGGCGCACATTAAGGCCAATTGCGATGGAGCGTGGGTTGCATACAGAAACCAGGTTCTACCCATTCAGATGTTTTACCTTTGGACTTAGTCTCTGAAATGGAAGTCAAAAATCCTCAGCAGGACAAGGCAGCAGGCTGTGGCTGAAGAGGGCTCCACGTCATCGGATAGTCGATGGACTAGTTCTCAATGAAGCCGTGAAGAGTGGGAGAAATTGGCTTGATACTTTTGGCACCTTTGCCTGGTTCAGATTTCTATCTTCCGATGTCAGCTTCGTGGAGCCTTCTTCGGCTCACACCTGCAGCCTTGCCCCCAATGGAAGAATCCAAGCTCCAAAAAAGTGACTAATGCCTTTCTGCATGGTCCAGCTGAATTGGATTTGCTGCTGTTGAAAAGCTCATAGCAGGAGCAACCAGAATCTTTGGCCCAGCGGCAACAATCCTTAGTTGGATCAGCTTGGCATGTTGGACCATGGGCACAGCACTTTGGGGCTAAAACTCCCTCCTGCAGAGGCCAGCAGCAGGGTCCAGGGCAGATCCAATTGGAACCAACTAGAAATGGTTAGCTGGGGAGTTGCATACAATGCCTATTGTAGTGCCCTTTTGGTTTGAACAGGAGATCGTACTAATAACCCTTCGAGTCCACTTCTTTTTCCTGGGTACAAGGGAGAGCAGATTCAGACTTCTTGGCTCTTCTCAGATCACAGACAGCAGGCCCAGTATATTTTGTTCTTCCCCAGGTCCAGAAAGTGTTCTGATGGGGCTACAGTGGGTGCCACATTTATACCTGGCACCAGCCTGTCGTTGGAGGTGACTACTAGCCCCTCCCTAACCAATAGGGTAAAAATGGGTTGAGAAAACAGGCGGGTGAAGGCAAAAAGTTTGGCGATGATCCTGCTGAGAGGGTCAAGTCCAACACCTACCCACATTTTTATTTCCAACTGAATGAGATCTGACCTTGGTGGATTTTGGTCCACAGGTCATGATAAAGGATTTAGATGAATTTATGTACCTCATGAAGTCCTTACAGCTTAAGACCAATTTACTAATAAGATTTGGAGCTTGACAGAAGGACGGTGTCATCAGCATAAAGCAGAACCATTATCCCAACTGAGGCATACATTTTGCTTTATTAAGTGTCTCTCCAAGTCATTGATATAAACTGTAAATAAGAAGGTTGCCATGATGCACCCCTGCCGGACCCCTCATGTCAAACTGATTTTGTCTGTACACCTCCTGTTATAACCATAGCCGAACCTTGTGCTCATGTACTGATGTAGCTGGCGTAACAAAGATATTAATGTTTTTTTTTCGATCCCCATAGTTTCTGTGATTGACACCGCAAGCCTCTCCAAGCTGTGGACAAAGGCACAAGTTCAGTCCATAAATGACATGTGAAGCGCTCCCTCTTTGGCCATAATCTATATTTAATGACTAGAGAATATGCTGAGATACCACTCAATGGTCCCCACGCCTGAACTAAAGCCATATTGAATTTCTGAGACAATTAAAAAAAAAATCACCCATACCTCCATTCTGGATAATAATACCCTTGCCCAAACCTGTTTACAGTTGAATCAAGCAATGTTATTGGGTGATAACAGCTTCGTTGATTTCTGTCCCCTTTTTTAAAATCAGCACTAAAATACCTATAGACTATGATTGTGGGATGGTATTAATGATGGCAACTTTGAGTGTATTTGCTATAAATGGGGCCCCTAATGGTATATTATCCTTAAAACATCACTTGGCACTCCGTCAGGGCCTCATGCTTTGCCAGATGAGCTATTTATATTTGCCGTGCTCACTACCTTCATCTCTGTTGAGCAGCAAAGCTCTAGAGCCAAGTAAGGCCTCAAAAGTATGTAGATCAGTTGCTAAATTAGCAGGATTAAAAACCATTTTCAAAATGTTCAGCCTATGAACTAGGTTTTCCACCTTGGAAAAATCAGAGTTATTAAAATACAAAAAGCTGCACTTCTCCCTGCAACTTCTAACTCCTCCCAAGCTTTTTCTCACTAATCTCATCCTTCCTCTATGCTATTACCTACTTACATGATTACCTACATGCCTGGATATCAACCCTCTAGCATGGTAATATTTTGAGGGCTAAAACAGCTTTTTTATGAATATTATAACATGCAGAATTTAATCAGCGGCCAGGCTGTATTCCTTTTGGAGTTTTTTGTGGTTAGCAGGGAAATTATAGTGTCACAAAGTGAATCAAATGAACTTAGTATAGCTTGTGGTTCTGCATCTTGCATCAGACATTCCCTAAATGCTTCTCCTTCATTCACAAAAAGACAAACAGTGCCGACAATGGTTTTTCTTGGTCACCAGTGAGTCTGAAAACCATTAAGCGACCCAAACTTGTGTATGCTGATGTGAAGTCGGCAAACAATCCCCAACTCCACCCAACCCACCCACCCTCCCCTCACCTCCACAGTGTGATATATATATAACCTAACATCATTGGATTTGCTTAAGAATTGTCTGTTTGTGGCTATGTGGCCATCTCCAGCAAGCGCAGAAGGCGGAGATACCTAGGGCATGTCAGTTCCCGATAATTTTGTGAGAGTAGGGACAGATAGGGGCGCCATAAGTCTCTGAATGAGGCTCCCTGCCCAGCCAGTGTTAGCATGATCTTTTCCATGCCCAGTAAGTGCCACAACCTGTGGAGCCAGCCGGCATTGGTGGGGATCTGCGGGGTGCCCCAGGGTATGAGGATATTTTGTATGGCCGCTCCCAATGCCACGCCGATCTGCCGCCTTTTCCTGGACTTCAAAGGATACATAAGTGGATTTGGTAGGCCCAGGAGTACATATGCAGGAAATCGCAGCAGTTGGGAGTCAAGGTGAGTGTCTATGTCATTCAGTATCTGCGACCAGTACTGAAGGAGCTGTGGACAGTCCCATAAGATGTGAAGCAGTGTCCCCGGTGTCCTGCAGTCACGCCAGCAGTCCGTGCTCTGTGTTGGGTTGACCCTATGGAGTTGTGCTGGGGTATAGTACCAGTACATGGCCACTTTCTTGAGCGTTTCGGTAAGAGCAACGTTACTGGCTGTATGTGTGGCTCTGTGGTATATCCCCTCCTATTCTTTGGCCATTAGTGTCCTCCCCAGGCCCCTTTCCCACATGGCCTGGCCGGCATTATGCATGTGTCTGTTGCGTTGGTTCAAGAATGCATATAATTCGAAGATTAGCCTCTTGTCTGATTCTTTAGTGAGGAGCCATCTCTCGCACTGGGTAAGGTGCCACTGTACGTTAAACTTATTTTGTGGGTGTACTATCCAATGTCGTAGTTGCAAGTAGTGAATTCGCTCTGTCTCAGTGAGTCCATTCTCCTCACGCACCTGGGGAAAGGAAAGCACACCCTCTACGTCAAACATATGGCCCATGGAGCGGCAGGCTGATTGTTGCCACCTTGCAAACCCTTCTGCATCTACCCCTGGGGTAAAGTCTGGGTTGTCCAATAACGGTGTCAGGGGAGAGGGGAAGGAGCTCAGTCCTTGTCTAATGCTAGTATGGTCCCAAGCCATCATTGTCATCCGCGTGATCGGCGACAGGTATAGATTTCGCGGCCTATGTGTTCTCTTCAGGAAGGGTACCCTCCATAAGGACGTTCGGCCACGGCTCTATCTTCCAACAGCCAATGTTTCTCGGATTCGGGTCGGCTCCACTCGGCCAGGTAACGCAACTGTGCCGCCTGGTAATAAAGTTGAAGATCTGGGATGCCCAGGCCTCCGGCATCCAGTGGGAGAACGCAGAGGGCTTTCTTCATGCGTGATCTCTTACCCTGCCAAATGAATTGTAATAGCTCTGTTTGAAGTTTGGAAATCATGCCCTTGGGCGGCGGTAGGGGAAGAGTCTGGAACAGGTACAGTATTTTTGGGAGAATTGTCATTTTAATTGCTGCTATCCTTCCTAACCAGGATATCTGGTGGTGTTTCCACCGCCCAAGATCACTGCAAATTTATCTGAGCAATAAGTGATAATTATTAGAGGCTGTGGCCTGCGTGGTAGACGCCAAGTTGATCCCCAGGTACGGGATTGCCTCGGGCGCCCATTGGCTGTGGTACTGCTTCGTTAATTGCTCCATCAAAAGTGGTGGCAGGGAGAGGCCAAGGGGCTGCGACTACCCAACATTGACCCGAAAGCCCGAAACTTTGCCGAAAGTCTCAAGTTCCCCCAGGAAAGCGGCCATACTCTCGAGGGCGCCTGTACGTTGGTGGATGCGTTCTAGTTCTCTGATTTGCTTTGAAAGGGCTTCCCTTTTCTCTTTGCAGATTTTGTTGACCGCAGCCAAGATTGGGATAAGTTTGCCCCTTATTACTGCCTTAAGCGCTTCCCACAGCACAGCGGGAGAAACATCGGGAGTGGTGTTATGGTGTAGATAGTCTGTGGTGCCTGTTGGATCTGCGAATCAACCTCCGGGTGCTGCAGCATGGTGTCGCGTAAGCGCCAGTGTCTAGGGGGGGGGGCTCCGATGGAGGGAGGAACAACAAAACTGTCACTGCTGCGTGGTCCAATAGAGCCGCTGTGAGAATTTCTATTTCCGTCATAAGTGCCTGTGTGTCTCACCTAGCGTATGTCTTAAGTGTGTTAGAGAAAAAGGAATATTCACGAGACTGGGGGTGAAAGACCCTACAGGTCTTCCAGTCCCAAGTCCCTCAGCCATGCATGTCCCTCGTCCATCAAGGCCCCCGGCCTGCCCATGTCTCTGTGCTGACCTGTCTGGAGTGTTATCAAAAACCTGATTGAGGTCACCACCCAGCATCACCCGCCTTTCATCAGCAGACATAACCTCTGCCAGAGCTGTGCGGAGAAACGCCTCCTGCCCCTCGTTCAGGGCGAATATTGAGCCTATTACAAGGGGCCTGCCCACAACAGTGAAGCGATAAGTAAGGAGCCTGGCCCTAATCTCAGCTATTTTCTGCTCCACCCTCCATTGGAAGAAGCGTGCCACCAATATGGCTACTCCAGCTGTTTTTGTAGAAGCTGAAGAAAAGAATTGGTGGGGGAAAGCGCAAGATCTGAGTCGATGGCAGTCCCTGGCAAGCAGGTGAGTCTCTTGTAAGAGGCATATATCTGCTCTTGAATTTTCCAAGAAGGAAAGCACAGCCCTGCGTTTGATCGGGTTATTAAGCCCCCTCACATTGAGGGTGATGATCCTAAGTGGAGAGTCTAGCATACAGGTTGGGAAGAGTGTTTGAGCCATGTAGTGTTGCCGTCCATCTAGCTTGGATGTGTCAGTAGGCCTCCCCGTACCCTCCGTTGCCCGTCTAGGGATGTATTGTTGTATCCACTGTGGAGGTGAGTGTGTACCCCAACAAAAACACAAAAGGAACAGAATAACGAAGATAACCTGAAATTGAAAACAACAGCTTACTTTCAGTCCCGCAGCCATGCCAGGTTGCAAGGACAGCCATGTGGGGTCCTTCATGTGGCCAAATTTTCCCGTCTCCCCCGCCCGCCGCCCTGCCCCGATTCTCATATGAAGTGCTATAGAGTGCCCCGGTTGCATCAGGACTTGTCCGGTTTTGTCAACATCGCTTGGATTGCCTCCAATGCCTCTTGTTGACCCTTTGCTATCTCCTCCGGATCAGGCCGTCTCGCCTTCTGTCGCTTTCCTTATCTCCGCCAGTGTGATTGTCGCTCTCTCGGTTGGGATGTTGAGGGACCCAGATCGCCATGTCCCTCAGGCGGGTCCAGCCCCAACACCCGACTGGCCTCCGTCAGTGATTGCAGTTGGTGCAGTTTCCCTTCTCATCGGAAGATGAGACAAAAAGGATGACCCCACGAGTAGGATATACCCTGGTTGCGGCATGTGTGGTGACAGGGCGGAACTCTCTCCGTTTCTGTAATCTAAGGGCAGCCAAGTCCTGATAAAGAGTCGGAGTTTGATCCCTAAAGGTGATCGGGTGATTTCTCAGGCTTTACGCAAAATCTGTTCTTTGACCTGAAAATCATGTACACAACCTAGGATACCTGGGTGGAGCTCCGAGTTTGACAGGGGCAAGCCAGTGCGATGTGCCCGATCAATTTGAATATCAGCGTCCGGGGGCCTGCCGAGGATGTGACGGAAGAGGTCTCTAGTGTATCCGAAGATGTCCGCTCCCTCTGCCTTTGTTACTACGCCTCGGATATGGATATTATTTCGGCGAGCCCTGTTCTCTAGATCCTCCAGATGGGCCTGTAGGTCTATGTGTTGCTCCTGAAGGCGGATGACCTCCTGCTGGAGTGATTCTTTTTCCTCTTCTCGGCCCTCCTCTTTGTCTTCCAGCTCTGCGATTCGGTCCCCCAGCATGTCAATGTCCCTCTGGACCACCTTAATGTCTTGTGAGAGTTCTCTTTTGACTGACTGGAGGTCTTCCTGGAGAGTCATGAATAGTGATTCCAAGAAAGTGCGGTGTGATTGGTGTGAAGCCAAGGAAAGGCCCAACTATCTGGTGGTGACCCAACTCTCCTTGAAGCTCTCAAGCGCTGTATCGGCCTTGTTGATAAACAGGTGGGAGCCATCAAATGGCACGTCCATCAGAATAGACCAGACATGCCATGAGAAGCCAGTTTATCTTAGCTAGGCATGTCGGTGGAGGGCCATCATGAAGGCAATGGCCTTGCCTAGCGAGTCTGTGGTGTCCAGTCCACACCGAAAGGTGAACTTTGCTGCATCCCGGCCGTCCATCATCACCTGGTTTATTATGACCCAGACTTCTTACGGGACCATAGGCAGCACTTGCGCGACAGAGTCCTACAAGGTGTGGGTGTACCGGCCCAAGAGGAATGCAGTGTTTACAGCAATGCTAGGCTGGTGGAGGAAAAAATCCTCCTCCTGAAATTGTAAAATACAAATTACATCAATATAATTGACAGACACCTGCTGAAATGCAGCTCTTTATGTCACTGGCTAATATCCACAGCATTAGATTTAAGGTCCAGTCACCTTTTCTATTGTTCTGCCCAGATTCCCAAGGTCTCTTATTTATTTTCTTATTTTCTAGTAGATAGTCAGTACATGAAGATATTGATCATACATTAGGTCTAAGACGGTGTTTGTTTAAATATCTTCAAACCCAGGGCTTGTTTTCTAAAGAAGGGCATCCAGAACCAGCATTTTTGCCACTGTTCCTCTTGGTGGGTTGAACTTTATCTGAACCTGCGAACAACTTTTGCAGATAAGGGCCATTAAACATATCCTGAACCCACTAGATGGAGAAGTCTTGCCAAATCAGGCAGTGATGTTTGAAAAGGCTATCAGGTTGTTCTCCCACACTATTAATGTGAGATATGAGGAACCCCCAGATACTTTCTAAGCTCGGCTCAGACATGGAAGATGATTGCCAATATTTATTATTGGATTTCCATAAAGAAGCAAGGGTTTCCAAATTACAATATCAAGTCATGTCTCCCTGCTCCATAAAAGATATCAAGGGGTGATTGATCATAGAGGTGATTTGAGGCTAGGACTACCAAGCATTTGCCCACTGTAACCCACAGTATTGCATTACTAGCGGTGTATATTGCTATAAAAGTCCCTTTGTTTGATTGATATGGTTTAGTATCTTAAACTTGATAACATTTATTTAAACTTTTCATTTTTGATTTTATGCTTGAGTAGTAATTGATTTTACAATTAAATAGTCAATGACACAATATGTTCACAGCATTACATAGTGTATCAGGATAAAGTCATTCTATCTCTGATTTACTTAATGGTACACCAGGAAGATCAGCAATCTGAATAACAATAATTTGGTATCACTGTGAACAGAGGAACAGAAATAACCAAATAAACTTGGAGCCTGGTCTGAAATCCAAAATTACGGTATACCCGACTGTGGGAAATATCAAAGTACTAGAATTATAAGATTGTCATAGGGGGTAGCAGAACTGGCAGTAATGTAACCCAACAGAGGAAAAACCTGTGAAGGGCCCCTGCGCTAATATATCTATCTTTGTGCTCGTGGGGGGTGTTGAACCTGGTCCTTTTTGCAGGGTTGTCCCCAAAAGTTTTGCCTTCCTCCTCATATATTTCTGACCCTCTTTTTGTTGACTTTAGGACTCTGGGCACTTTCCTACTGCTAAACAGTGCTAACCTGCATGTGCTCTCCCTCTAAACCTGGTATGTTGGTTTACACCTGTTTGGCATATTTGATTTTCTTGTAAGGCCCTTGTAAAGTGATATACCCTATACCCAGGGCCTGGAAATTAAATGCTACTAGTGGGCCTGCAGCCCTGCCTGTGCCCCCCACAGAAGTAGCCTTTCTTGAGATTTTCCCTAATCCTGCTTTGGAGTTGCACTGTACTGTAAAGAGCCTAATAAAAGCACAGGTGAATCTGAGGCTCCTATGTGTTTCATAAGCACTTAAAGTAATATTCATTTAAAACTGCATAACTTGATATTGAATCCTTGATTCATGTCATTTTTGTCTTCTTTTATTTACAATATAGAAAACTATTTTTCATATAACCCTGTTTGAAATCTTTTTGTGGTGTATTCATTGTGTTGCTGTGTGAGTGTGTTGCACACACGCTTTACACATTGCCTCTGGAGATAAGCCTACCTGCTCTGTGCCAAGCTACCAGAGAGTGATCACAGGTTATCTTGGTGTGTATCTGACTTACCCTGATTAGGGTTGTGAGTTCTGCCTGGCTTAGGTGCACACCCTAGCCAACCAGAGACTCAATTTCTAACAAGGGGGCTTTTTTAAGCTGTGCAATGTACACAAATTAAGTAAACATCATAACATCTAGTGCATTTTGTCAATGGGGAAGTCTCTTTCAGGAGGCATTCAGCCACCTTTTAGATGTTCCCTAAATGTAAACGATACTTCATCCCATTCTGATGCTATGGGTCATTTCCGAAGGATCCTGGCTTCCTCTCTCCACAAGGAGATGATTTCCAGTTCAGACCACGGCATCACAGTGGTATTCCAATAAGTAACTCTTGGAAGAGATGGGGCCTTGCAGAGCATAGTGAGTGTATGTCTGGTGAGGAGGAAAACCAAGTCCAGGAACCCACTATTACCTTTCCCAGCTTTTGGGCATGTATAGAGATCCACGTACAACATTCCAAGTTATGCAAGTCATGATGGCCTGTGAAAAGTGTAAGTATTTTGGAAATTTCATGCCAGAAAGTGGTAGAGGCTGGGTAATCCCAAAACATGTGTTTAGTCTGGCAGCATGGACATGTAGTGTTTGCAGTATCATATATTTTCTCCAGGCAAGCCGAGGTCAGATAAGCCCTAGGAAGGATATTCAATTGAATACATTGGAATATGACATCAAGTCATATCTGGTGGGGATAAGAAAGTATTCCTTTTGTGTAAGGGTGAGTGTCATCAGCATCCCATTTTGCATATAGGTGTACAAGGAGGGGATGGGAATGGTCTAAAATGGCTTTAACTAGCCTAGAGGCTACTCGTTTATCTGCTCCTATTGTGAATATCGTTTGTATGACAGTGGATTGAGGGTTCTTCTTGTGTTATGTTCCAGATGGCTCTGAAAGCCACCCAAAATCATTTATATGTCAACAATTAGCCTGCTGGGAGGCCTTATTTCTCAACCAAGTGGTCAAATAGAATAAGTACTGTCCCTGAATATATCTCCCATGCAATACAGGCACAAGTCAAACTAAGTCTTAGCCATGGCGAGAGTGATGGTCTGCTTGAAGCAGGATATACTACGGAATGGGATCCTGGAATTTCGGAGGTGTAAGCCCTGTGATAACAGTTGTGTGCTATATGAAAAAAGTTAGTACAGTATCTGGGGGTGGTGGCATTAGGAAGCAATGCTTCACAGATTAAATCCTAGGTTCCCTGCTGAATATCCCACCTCTTGTAGGAGGTGGCCAGCAATCCATTGGGAGGCCACTGGAGTTGCGCTGGCAAATAGTAGTGTTAGATGCAATGGACTTGGTGTTCCAGACTTCAACCAGGAGTCGCCATTTAGATATCGCCACTCTAGGGCGGACGCTACTCCATATTAAATCACCTATCATCCTGTCCGGTGTACAGAAGATATGTCTAGGTATTTGGAATGCAATCTTGGCAGCATTACAATTTTTGTAACGGCCACACACCCGGAAACGGTCAATAGTAAGGCCTTCCAGAGTATGGTCTTCCAGATGGAAATCTGCACTCTAAGGAGGTCATTACGATGACGGGCGGACTTTGTCCGCCCGCCACCGTAGCGGTGAATGGGACCGTCCGCCATAGGAGCGGCGGTCCCGCCACGAGTATTAGGATGCCACGGTGGCGGTGGTATCCCCTATTCCCAACATTGTGGCGGGCGGTGTTCACAGCACCGCCCGCCACAATTCTGGGAATGCACGTCGTGCATTGGCATGCACAAGGTGACAGGCACCGCGCGGTGCCTGCCACCTTGTCCATGCCAATGCAGGGGGGTACCATAGGTACTCCCCAAGTGCACCCCCCACCCCCCTCCCCCATCGTAATGGACCGTATGCCTTTCCATGGCGGCGTTGCCACCATGAAAAGGCACATCTCCGCAGTCATCATAATATGGATGGCGGTGTCTTGCAGACACCGCCACCATATTACTGCCCTTTTCCGCCCGGTCACCTGTGTGACCGGCGGAAAACCGGCGGACGGTCTTTCCGTCCGCCGGGCTCCCCCCGCCATCGTAATGTGGCGGGGGGAAATGGCATGCGGGCGGAGGGGAATGGCGGGCGGATTGCCACCGCCATACAGGCGGTGGCGATCTGCCAGTCATCGTAATGACCCCCTAAGTGAGGATATTACTCTCAACAGATTCTCGTCGAGCAGGTCAATGTTTGAGTGATATATATTAATGCTGAGGTATTTAAAGGTAGGAGCATCCCATTTGATCTGACAACCCTGTATCAATAAGTCTTGTCTCAGGCAGTTGAGACACAATGGGAAGATACATGTTTTGGACCAATTCATGCCCAGGCTGGAGACCTTTCTGAAAGTGTTAAGTTTGTGTGCTATGGTCAAAACCCCCTTACAAATGTCTCTAATTTACATTCGTAGGTTATCTGCATATAGTGATGTTATGTATGTTTGTTATCAAGGCCGACATCCGTAACCCGTCCCTGGAGATGAAGATGCATAACTAAGGGCTTCTTGCCAGGGTGGAGGCCACTAGCATGAGCAACATTTATCTCATTGCCAGTATTTTACCAAATAATGACTATAATATTCTAAGAAGGAGCCAACATCAAGGGGTCATGGCATGGTTTAGGTTGAGAAACTAGCAGGGCTACCTTCACAGAGGGAGTCAGAGTCACCGATTGTAGTGAGACATTATATAATTCACCTTGACATGGTGCTAGTAGGTCTAGGTAGGCTTTATAAAACTCAATGAGGAGCTCATCTAAGCAAGGAGACTTACTTATTGCAAAGTCGCAAACCGCCCCATGAACCTTTCGGTCCATGATTGGGCTCTCCAGTGCATCTATCTGTTCAGTAGATATGTTGGAAAAGATTAGACCCTCCAGGACCTTGGATATTTGGTCATGTGGTGCATAACCTCTGGACCCATATAGAGCATCATAGTGGATGTGAAACCGTGTGAATTTCTACTTGTGTGTGGACTATAGTTTTCTTGGTGGTATGGATGGCAAATATGTGGGCATTGGTTATATCTTGCTTGATTGACAAGGCAAGTAGCCTGCTCGATTTGCCCCCCTCTGCGTGTGTTTCTGCTAGAGGAGTTTTAAAATCTAAGCAACTGAGTGATTTGTCTAGTTGTACTTGGCATTCCCTGGTCAAGGATAATTCTGTACTAGTACTTTGGTTAATGCATGCACCAAGTTGTAGGGTTTTTAAGCAAAGCTCAATTTTGTTAAGATGATGCACTAGAGTATGTCGAGCCCGAATCACTGCGCAAATGCAGTGTCCGTGGATGATAGTTTTAACGGAGGCTCTCACTCCTTCAAATTAGTGGAATGGAACACATTTATCATTAAAGCAGTTAATGATGTCACAGCAGATCTGCTCTTTAAAGGCAGGATCCTCCAATGCGGAGGGTTGCAATTTCCAGGTCAGGACAGGGGCGACCTTTTTGCCCCATTTGAGTCACAGTAGCAGAGGATTATGGTTCGAAATGGACTTTCCTCGATATTTTATATTCAAAACCCGGGATTGTAGGGAGGGGGGGCAAAGAATATGGTCCAGGCAGACATGTAGGTCATGTTGGGCAGAATATTAGGAATAATCCCTAGTATCGGGATAGAGAGCCCTCCATATGTCTACCAAGGACCAATGTGAAAGGCATTGCGTCAGCATCTCAGCATTGCACACCGTGTGGGTATGTGGGAATGGAAGGTAGGACTTACATAGGTGTGTGTCCAGTACACAATTAAAGTCCCCATCTATGATCCAGGGTAGGTGGGCCCAACAGAGGAGATGTGTGGAGAATTTTGCCAAGGGTTGGCTGAAATTTGGAGCATATATACTGCTCAGGAAGAACAGTGAGCCATCTAGTAGACTCTCTACAAATACATAAAGACCGTCTTCGTCTAATGCTACCACTCTGGAGATTAAAGGAACTGAATGTCTGATCCATATCATAGCACCCTGAGCATAGCTGAGCCTCTTCATTTCTTCTGTATTTTAGACCCCTCTTCAGTGGCTAAGAGCGTCACTTGCAGGGATGCAATGTGGGAGCCCCTAGCTTCAAATAAGTGTGAATGTTGTGTTGCTTTCTCGCTGAGCTCATACCATGGACATTCCAGGAGACCAGTGTTATTCTAGACATAATGTGAAGTATGATGATGGGCGGACACCCATGTCGTGTAAGAGTGTTAAGTGTTGGTAATCACCCACAGTCGGTATGTGTATCAAAATGTTTAGAGCATTTTAAGAAACGTTTTTGGCAGACTAGGCAGAGAAAGCTAAAATCCCCAACTCCCAAACCAGGACATCTAGCCACCCAGACTGTGTGGTTTCTTCGGAAGCACCTGTGTCCCAAAGGGAAAGGTGATGAGGGGCAGGATAGTGCAGTATAGATCAAGAGAATAGATGGGCTGACCACGCCCATACTGTGTTAGAGTAATCCAAATTACATTAATGGCAAGGTAGTTCAAAGAAGTATGAACCAAGTAGGTGTTTAATGGTAATAGGTCCCTTTCCCGGAAAGCCACTTAATATCAATTAGTTGAACTGTTGTTCATGCTTTGGGGGTAACGGCCCCATTTCACACGGGAAGAAATATCATTGTAAGACAAGTGTCAATGACCCTCGGCACAGCCTGCACCTGCCCAATCCCCCCAGGAGCCTGCTCTGTGGCAATGTATAGGTTCATGTAATTATGCACAATTCGATCAAATCAGTTTTTTCAATGTTTGTCAACTCCCAACAGTTAAAGACATGGTGCTCAGATGAGAAATTATCAAGTCTTTATCAGATCTAGAGGCAGTATCAGAGTTTCCTGAATTGATGGACCATTTCGGGTCTCAAGCTGTGAAGCGATAGATAATTCTGAAAATCTTTCCTCCTGGGACAGTCCTGGGATGGGAGCCTGAATTGGGCCCTCAAGGAGTCTCATGTTTTGGAAGTCCTTCGTCGAGGACAGGGAGGCTACTGCGGCAACTGAAGTGACTGTTCAAGTTGTGTTATCCAGCCCCATGGCTCCTCTGGAGTAGTGAAGAAATAGGAATGTTAGTCAAGATCTTGAGTTTGGCGGTAAAAACTAGGGAGTATTTGAGAGCAAGGTCATGGAGCTTGCGCTTTGCTGTCCAACACCGTGAGCATCGTTCTTGGAAGTCAGAGTGTAGTCTGGAAAAATAACATGGCCTCCTCTTCAGGAAAGATGGGCTGTTCATCTGGAAGCTTGCTGTAATGTGTAACTGTCGCAAAGGTTCAAGATCTTTAGCACATTTGGTACCAAGTGTACATTCTCCGCAGTGAAGAAGAGAGAAAGAGCGGTGGGTATACACTATAGGATGGTGCACCCGGAAAAAAGTCCAAGTCCAACGTAGATTTTCAAAATTCTTCTTTATTAATATCCTTCAAGATAAACATTAAAATCCAGAAAGAGCGGTGGGTGCAACTTGTTATGAAAGCCACTTTTCAATGAATGCGGTTGGATTTTGCCCCTCTGTTGTTTCAGGCATGCCTATAATGCAGATAGTGTTGCGGTAAAAGCACCAAACCACATCCTCTGCCCTTCCTTCTAAATTCTGAGTCTGGTTTGTAGGTTCTGCACCTTGTCGGTGGAGACTAGTTGTCTGAGGGCACAGCTCTTATAGGAGTGTTTAGTTCTTTTTCACCCTTTCTTACTGCTTGCATTGGCCATAGTTATTAGTTTATTGCACGACAACTATCACATTTACTGTATTCTCTAATGTTGATCCGGTGTCTGCGATGGTATGAAGTATCAGATAAAGCTTCCCTGTTGGAGGTGATGGTTCCCTCCCACCCCAGGGAGGGGGGCACTGGCATCAGGCGCGTTCCCCGGGAGGAATCGCCCAAGTATTTGTGGGATGCAGCTGGAACTCCGGACACAGCAGGAGTCTGCCAGCACTCTCTTTTCCCCACTAGGCCAATGAGGTGTGTAACCAAGGCTCCGGAAGGATGAAGGTAGCTCGAGAGTGGTGTACTTGTTGGTAGGAGGATTACCTGTGCAACTAAGCTGGGTGATGACACTGCAACCGTATGCAGCCAAGTAATCCAGATTTGAGACCCACCTTTCCCCATGGAGAAGATCCTAGATAGAGTAGGGGAGGCATGAGCATTCTCAGCCACCGCTGTCGACCTCATGCCACAGTATGAGTACCGTTTCAGGTGTGTAGCCAGCCGAGTATGGCAGCTGTGCCCCAGGGCGGAGGGAAAAGATTAGAGACAGGAAGCACAGGTTGCTGGGTTTTTGTGGGCCTTAGGAATTCCTGCTCTGCTGCAAGTTAGAATCTGGGGCTGCAGAGGAGTTCACCCAGTTCCCAGTCCCAGGCCAGTGAAAGGCCTCAAACATCTGGCTGAGTTCGTGTAGGCAGGCATAGTCCATTGCCCCACAAAAGCTCACAGGAGGGCAAAAGCGAGAAGGACAGGCCGATGCCAGGGGACCATGCAGCGGTTCCCGAGTGGAATGGTTGGTCGGTGCACCCCACTCCACAGGCAGTAGCGGCACCCAAGCCCCCCTATTAACTTTTGTAGCTGGACCGGGCAGGAGCCACAGGATTAAATAGCAGGTCACACCACTCGCCTCTCTCAATCAATGATGGTATTGTTGCCTTCTTTTGGAGCGCAGCTGTCTCAACGCTCCAGTGCCACTCTCAGCAGGCAAGGTTGCGGCGACGTCAATGTTCAGAGTAATTCTGTGGCAAATATCACTAAGGGAGGCTGCCACACAAGTTGACCACTCCAGCACCAAATGGCCACCGTTGGCCCATCATTGCTAATGCCACATAGAGTGACCAACCTTGCCAAGCACACATGAACTTAGGCAGGACCAAGTGACGAGACGGCGCAGCCTTGAGGCGTAAGCACTACGCCCTTGAGTGAAGGCTGAAGGAAATTGACCCTCCTTCCAGGGTGCTGAGCACCAAGAAGATCCCTGAGGAAGGGACAGAACTTGAAGAAATCCACGAGGAGTAAAGAGTCACGTCCTATTGACAGGACAGGACCTACAAGAGGTTCACTAGGAGAGAAGAGTCGGCTACGAACAGGAGAGGGCCTGTGAGAGGTCCACGGCGAAAGAAGATACACAGTCCTCTGAACAGGGCACGACCAGCAAGAGGTCCATGTGAAGTGAACATGCGACACATGGCAGGATGCCACATCACAGTGAGAGACCTGGTCTAAGGAGAAAAGAATGTGGCATGACGGCACATCACAAAAGAGAGTTGGAAAGGAGATGAGAGTGCCAAGACTCCACATTGCGATGGGGAAGAGAAGAGGAGAGAAAGGTGTGTGACAGACCTGTCACATGGAAGATCCCAACAACCACAGGTGTGTAGGAGAAAGGGATTAACGTGACAAGACCGAGGACTCGTGCCACTACTGGAGAGTGCACCTACAGACACAAGCCAGCCACCGTGGTGCAGCGACGTCGTTGGAGACAGCCCAGCGGGGGTACCGAATGTAAGCCGCCTGAAGGCGCGAACCCCGTATCTGCCCCACACTTCACAGTGCGACCATCCAGCCACCCATCACTGGCTACTTGAGGCAGATGACATCCCAGCTCGCAACCGCACATGCCAAAGAAGAAATACTGCAACAATGATATAACGAGTCAAGTGGCCACAAAGTCCCTTAAATCATCCACACTCCAAGCAAGTCATCGCCACCTGTCGGACAGGTTGTCAAATGGTAACAACGTCCTCATTACCACGTGCATCACCCCAGACAACTAAGGAGCATCTCACCACCAGAGTGGAGCCTTACGCCTGTGAAACATCAGGAGACTGATGAGGCACTCCTGGCGCCATGGAGGACCAAACACCCAGAGGCTATCTGTTAGACCCCACGTGCACTTTAGTCCTACTGACAAGACACCGAACCATGAGTCCTCTTACCTTGTGGTTGCACGAGCTCCTTGGCTGTGGCCCTGTTGGCGGTTCTGCAGTGACCACTTCACATGACCCACACGTGGCCCTGCACAGCCCCACGCGGTCCTGTGGCAGCCCAGCGAAAAGGGCCAAAAAGGAGTTTCCGCATGATGGAGTCCCGGCACGAAAGCTGAGCCAAAGCTTTTCCATCGACAAGTACAGGGAGGCACTGGGCCTCGAGGAAAGACGTCCGAACACTGTCAATGTCGTCCCAGCTTTTGCGGGTTTGCCTTTCACAGAGCCAGGGCACCTCAAAAGAAACCTCTGCAGCAGACTCCACCAACGCTCCTGATGTATTCCCCCAGTTTAAACTGTGTAAGTCAACTCCAATACCATTAGAGCAGGGGGGACAAACAATGTCACATAGGTGGACTGTAATCCCATGGACATGTGGTCGAGAGATCCAGATTCCATCCACACCGCATTTGTGCCCAGAGTCATCTGGCAAAACTACTGATGCATGCAGTGATGCCGGATGCTCCCAACTGCTCCTGTCCTGTACTGTCCTGCGTACTGCCTGAAGACACTCTGTGGTGTTTTTGTTTTATTGTTTATTCATTCCCACAGGTTGGACTCATTTGCTTTATTTAATGAAGTTTAGGAAAGATGTAGAGGCCTGCTGAACTGGTTCTAGTATTTGCCCAGTGCTGTGTACCAGCCACCCCCCGAGGGCTAGCTCTCCCACTCACCCTACACTCATCCACCACAGGTGACGTGGTGCCTGACAATAAAAGGGGCCGGACACACGTACCCTGGGCCAGTTATGTGCACCATATCTATGTGCCCATGTCATCCTTATCCCGGCGTGCGAGCCTAGGGCCCACGACACTAGAAGTAGCACTCTGGAATTAAGAATAATACTAGAAAGAAATCTTTGCTCGAACACGGATGATACGGTTTAAAAAATAACTGGAATCATTAGCCATTTTATGTTGACAGTGCCACACATCTAGCAAACCTAATGACACCACTAGAGTGGGCTTAGACATATGCATAGATATAGAAAAACACAGTTACTCCACTTTCTTTAGTGCACGGATAATTCATTTGCCCATAACAAAATCATTGAAACTCTCCATGCTCCACTTTTTTTACCATTTTATTATTGGCATTTGATATACACTACATTACGCATTATACATATACATCACATAACTGGAGCCTTGGCATCGGGCAGATAATCACATTGCGGCACATGCCATTACTTTGCTAGAACTGTGCATTATCGTTATATACTTAACATTTCAGTACAAATAATCAAGCATAGCACATATTACAATTGTCATGGGGATGTAAACAATCCTGCCTCTGAGCAGCCAGGCATTCACTCGTATGTGCCCATTTAGGGTATTACCATTGTATTTCTGTCGTATTTTGTCATCCCATGGTTCAGTTTATCTATTTTGTAAACCAAAGTAACTTAGTGCAAAACTTTTAGCGGTTGTTGGCGGTTAGGGCACAGCGCAGTAGCACCTCAGAATTATCATTATTATTTTACGATTTCAGATGGGCTTGTAATATGTTATCAGCTGTCTTGTTTCTGTCTCATCCTTCAGGTATGATCCCAGTAACTCTGGTCGGGAGGAGTGTAAACCTGTGGGGGTCTCCATTAAATTGTCCAATACGCAACACTAGGAAACCTATACGGCTAGTTAGAATAAGCATAGGAATCTTGATTGCCCTGGCCGCGCCCTCCCGTGGGCCCGCATAGGTGAGTCTCAACTAGGGCATAGGGTTCTGCCCCCAAGGTCCCCTCCCCCACCTGCCCCACCAGTCAGCCTTCTCTCCTGTTAACCACGGTCATCATCAGTCTGTCGGGGAGTGTCCGACAGTTGCATCTGCTGTGAGGAGGTTGCTATCAGGGGTGCGCTAGCTGAATCGCCAGTCGAGTGCTTGGTCGTCTGTATTTTCACTTGCATAATGCCCCATGTCTCTAAGTCTCTTTCAGCATTTTCATCTGTACGAACCATGCGCATGCGGCACTCCTCTGCGACCCCCACACTCACACATATCATCCTTCCATTTAGTTGGACGCGGGGTCACGGACCGCATCCAATTTATGGCAATTCGTCGCCTGGCTACACCAACTCTATAGTGGTAAATTAATGCTTCATGCAAGTCTCAGCCTTGGGGGATGGCAGGACGCCCAAGAGGCAGTGCTTGATCGTCATTTCGACTGGGAATTTTGTCGCATTTTGCAATATTCTCACTATCTTTGTCCAGTAGGGGTGAAGGCAAGGACAGTCCCAGGTCATGTGTACAAAATGGGCTGGCCCCGTTCCGCATCGAGGACATGTTGTTGTGCGCGTTGGGTCAATTCGCGATAATCTAAGAGGGGTCAGGTAGGTACGGTGTAGATAATTATATTGGGTGACTTTAAATAGTGCGATACTGGCCACCTCCAGTACCTGCACAAAGGCTCTTTTCCATTCACCCTCCGTTAGAAGTGTCAGCAGTGTATTCTGAACCCTAGATATATCTACTCTACGATCTGCTTTCAAGGATTTATAACACCGGGATATCAGTCCCGTAAAGATGCCTGGGTCCAAGATTGTCATAAGGGTGGTGGGACTCAACCGGCTCCTCAGGGAATTTATTCCATATTTCACATACAGTGCGCTTTAATTCAGCGTATTGTAGAAAGTGACCCTCTGGGACTTGATAACATTCTCTTGCATCCGCAAATGAGAGAAATGTTCCATTTAAGTATAAGTCACCTGCCGTGACACAGCCACCCCCGAACCAACTGGACTGGTCCATCAACGTCTGTACATGGCGAAAACTATGAAGCCAAATCAAGGGTAGTGACCGGGCATATGGGGCCTTTTGCAATACAAGGGTGACCGCACGTTCCCACGCCCAGGCAACCTCACTAACTGTGAATGGGCAATCCTGAGGTGTCCTCAAGGCCATCATCAGGTATCGTGGTAGGTCTCCATGCTCCACTTCAATGCATTTTAGTCACTACATTGCCCATCTTCAGCGAAAAAGGGTCTGTGTTGCAATAGCATTGTTGCTCGCTCACTGGACACTGCGTGCTCCCTCTCCATAGTTTGCAGTTCCTGCTGCTTTCCTGCTCTTCATTTTCTGTTTGGCCTGACCAGCTAGAATGTTTTTTCTGGTCTCCAGCTTTTTCCTGATGCATTTATTTTCTCGAGTATTGCTGGACTTCTAGTTATAAACCTAGCATCTGTTTCTGCCTGTGGAGATGGAAGGTGTATCTACGAACTACGAAGACCAGCTCTTTTTTTAAAGAAAACATTTCTTTATTAGGGTACCTAGGATACCACAAACATGTCTGTGAAAAATGAGTACAGCCATACAGTACTCCCCATTTCAGACTCTGCTTGGTTCATCTTATTCTGCACAGTCTGTGCCACGAGCTACCACCCCTTGCAGTAGCAGGCAGTGTAGTTACCTCTGCGTACAGCAAAATCTTCCCACATATCCTACCAATTCATCCAAAAAGGCCTACTCTAGCATAAAGAAACCAGAGCCAATGTGACAATTCAGTGGAGGACAGGGTTCACTGATAGAACATCGATGACACAAATATCGATGTTAAAAATATCGAATAAAAAATATAGACTACAAAAATATCGACTCCAATACCTAAACAGGTAAGTACAAAAATATTGAATCAAAAATATCGATGTAAAAAATATCGATTTAAATATATATATGAAATAAAATAATATATATTACATATATTAAATATTAATTTAAACAAAATAAATTAACTTTATTATACATTCTAACAAAATATAACAAATAAACGTAGTTAAAAAAAGATAAACACAAACATAATAATTTATACATAGATATATATTTACTTTAAAATAATTAATAAACTATCATTTTTGATTTAATTTAAAAGTGTAAAATTATATATAAAATATATATATATCAATAATTTAAAATATTAAAAAAGACATTCTATAATAAATTAAAACATTAAACTATTAAAAAATATTGAAACTTAAAAACTTAAATTTCCCAATACAGTCAGTGCAACAGTTGGGAAAGTATTGGATAGCGGAGGAATTAAATTTACTATTCCAGCTCCAGTGAGTGCAACAGTAGGGAAAGTGTTGGATAGCCGAGGGATAAAAATTACTATTCCAACTCCAGTGAGAGCAACAACAGGGAAAGTGTTGGATAGCGGAGGGAAAAAAAATTACTATTCCCACGCCAAAGAATGCAACAGTAGGGAAAGTGTTGGATAGCAGAGGGGTAAAAATTACTACTCCCACTCCAAAGAGTGCAACAGTAGGGAAAGTGTTTGATAGCGGAGGGGTAAAAATTACTACACCCACTCCAGTGAGTGCAACAGTAGCATAAGTGTTGGATAGCGGAGGGGTAAAAATTACTATTTCTACTCCAGTGAGTGCAACAGTAGGGAAAGTGTTGGATAGCAGAAGAGTAGAAATTAATATTCCAACTCCAGTGAGTGCAACAATAGGGAAAGTGTTGGATAGCAAAGGGGTAAAATGTACTATTCCCACTCCAGTGGGTGCAACAGTAGGGAAAGTGTTGGATAGCGGAGGGGTAAAAATTACTATTCCCACTCCAGTGAGTGCAACAGTAGGGAAAGTGTTGGATAGCGGAGGGGTAAAAATTACTATTCCCACTCCAGTTATTGCAACAGTAGAGATAGTGTTGGATAGCGTAGGGGTAAAAATTACTATTCCAACTCCAGTAAGTGCAACAGTAGGGAAAGTGTTATATAGCGGAGGGGTAAAAATTACTACTCCCACTCCGGTGAGTGCAACAGCAGGGAAAGTGTTGGATAGCAAAGAGACAAAAATTACTATTCACACTCAAACAGTTAAAACAAAAATACAAAAAATGTAAAATTAAAACAAATAATAAAATAAATAAACAATATTTAGAAATGAAAAATCAAATATATAAAAAGAAAACATATTATAATATTAATTGCATATAACAAAATCCTACAAATAATATATCAAATAAAATAATACATACATTTATAAAAAATTATTCTTTTAAACTAGAAAATATTTACAAACAAATAAATTAATTAATATATAAATGTATTTATTTTATTTCCTACCTTATAACACCACATCAATAACAAAACACTTCAACATTTAAAAAAAATTCTCTATAATTAACAAAATTATTAATCAATTTAAAAAATATTATTAATTAAAAATAATAATAAACATTAATTGACTACACACACTTTAACACTATGATATCCACAACACACACCTAAATTAAACTCTAAAATAATAAAACACAATTAAAACTTATTTTTAAATTAAAAACTATTACTATTAACAACTAATAATAAAATGTATTTAATGCCCATCCTTTACCCCTTTAAAAGTAAAAACTGCACACACAAAAATAAACAATTACCCAAAATAAATATCAAATCATTAACATTAATCAACAACTATATATGAATTAATTAAATACAAATTACTTCCCACCCTTTACTCCCATAAACACCAAAACACACACCTAAAATGAATTACACAATTACCATAATTAATTACAAATTAATTAATTAAAATTAATTAACATCCAATTATAAATTCATCAATTAAAAATAAACTACTTCCCACCCTCACAACACACACCTAAAATTAATTACACAATTACCATAATTAATTACCAATTAATTAATTAAAATTAATTAACAACCAATTATTAATTCATAAATTAAAAATAAATTACTTCTCACCCTTTACACCTATAAATACCACAACACACACCTAAAATTAATTACACAATTACCATAATTAATTACCAATTAATTAATTACAATTAATTAACCAATTATTAATTAATTAATAATAAATTACTTTACACATTTAACACTATAATATCTCAATTAAACAAATATTAATAAATAAAAAATAATCAATAAATGTAAAATAATTAAATTACTTCCCACCCTATTAACCTATAAACCCACAACCTGCTACGGAACTAAAAATGCAAAATTCAAATGAAAGAAAAATTAATAACTACTAAAAATGTAACACATATATTCAAAATACAAACTATTCTTATACAAAAAACATACAACACATATATATAATATATATACTAAAATACATTACATTAATAAAAAAGATATTTTTAACAACTATATTTTTGCAAACGATATTCTTGACCACAATATTCTTGCTGTCGATATTTCTGAACCACGATATTTATGACTCGATATTTGTGCAGCTCGATATTTTTTATTCAATATTCTGTCTCTGCACTGGAGGACAGGTGGCACCCTGCGTCCAATCACTGATCACTTGTTGCAGTGTGGATGAAATGGGGGGAATCACATGATAAGTTCGAGATCTCCCACATGGAGGAACAAAAGACGGGACACAAACATGTTTAGAAATTGGTGGTCACAAGCACTGACTGAGCCCCTAACAGGGGCGGCTGGTGGATTTTAAATGAAGTGGGGTGGAAATTTGAGACCAGAGTATAATATGCAAGCAAGCATGCCAAGCAGGGCTGGACTTGGAACCCAAAGCAGCCCTGGCAATATTCTCGGACCAGACCCTGGAGAAGCAGAACTGGCCCCAGGAGGCTGGAAATGCTTGCTTGCTATTTTTGTTATTAGGGACCGATATTGCAGCACTGCTGCAAAACCGTCCCCAGCAACAAAACCAGCCCCCCACCACTGTAATACCGGCCCCCACCCTTTGAGCCTCCCCGGGAGACGCCCAATGGCCGGCAAGGCCAATCTGGCTCTGGTGGCAAGCAGGGGCGGCTCCTCCATTAGGACGGAGGAGCGTTGCCCCACTGCTTTCTTGCAGTGCGAGAAGCAGAAACATAAAATGGTAAAACTACCATTTTATGTTTCTGCTTCTCGCACTGCGAGAAAGCAGAAGTGCCTGGTTGGGGAAGGGCGGGGGGCGGGTCTGCTGGAAAGCAGGGGAGGCGTGGCTAGCCCAATGTTGTGGGCCGTGACTGATCGGTCGTCCCTCTAGGAGCCGACCAAACCAGTCATGCGCACTCTCCCTTTTCTCTATATAGGCTGCACAGTCACAAGAGAAAAAAAAGTAGTGCTTTTAACAAACATGTTACTAAAAGATAGCATAGGTGTGTGCGAAGTTCTTAATTTTAAAACGAAGTTTCACGTTGTTCCGAAATTGGCTTTAATGTAGTTCAGCGAAATTCCGGATTGCCATTCTCCAATGCCCACAATTCGTGTTTTTTTCTCTTTGAAGTATTAATTAGTGCGTGGAATTTGCGAGCATTTTGTATCATAATCCCTAGCTTGCATAGTTTATTCTCGCCAGTGCTGTGAAACAGTGTTGTAACTCGTGAGTATGTTGGGTGTGAAATACATACCTTGTTAATCTTTCCCTGGCTAGTTCTCTGAAGCCCTGTTGCGCTGGCAACACTCAAGCATTTTGTACACAAGTGCATAACTTAGATTTTTCTTGTGAGTGGCTCTGCACTGATGACGAAATTACACCTGCGTACAAAATACTTACACATTTGCATATAACTTCTTGACCTGCACATAGTTTTTTTATAGTGTTTGTGACAAACAGACGAAGTTGGGAGAAAACAATTTTGCAAACAGTTTCTACAGCAAGTACGTGTGACTTGAATATGATTCAGAAATATTGGTTGTTATTGCATTGATGACGTTTTTCATATAGAACAACTAGTTATAGTTGGTCATAACTTGACTACCAATTAAAAAATGGTATAATATTTACTTATTTTTTTGCATATGTTTATTTCTGACATTCGATTTTTTAATTAGAAAATACAGCGCTCAAAACGTGCATCCTTTGGCCCTGACTGCTCCCCCAAACACTGGTTTTTAAACCCTCAGGAGAACACAGCTTTTGGCGAGGCGTACAGTACTGATAGCAGGAAGTCTGCAGTCCTCGGCTCCCTCGTGCCACTGCCACATCTCGCATATAAAACAGCTGCGTTACTCTGTCCTAACTTATGATCTCCAAGCAAAGGGAAAATAGAAGCAAACGGTACTCCTGGAGTCGAACTCTGCTGCAAGGCGACCTTTAAGCTTACCTTCCCCTAGCTATATTGGGAACTAAATACATACACCAGGCCGCCTTGAGTGCATCCACGTGTATTGCAAATTTAATCACAGTGGTGGCTTGTGTCATTCATACATAACAGTTTTGGCGCTGCCAAATGAAACAGGTTGATTATATTTAGATCAGAAACACATATATGTCCATCTTGTAATGCGTGCCTTGCTGAAAAAAAAAATACAGATTATGTTTTGAAATTCCTGAAATGAGCTTACTGCAGTGCATGACGAATGTTTGTACCCCACAAATGCATCAGCAGTACCGCAGGCTCTTCTGTTACAGAATATGGGGCCAGGCCCAGTCATGGTAACACAGCCATACCCAGGCATCAGCTTTAGCAGCTAATTGAGTCTGCTGAAGCATGTAGATGTCACAGGGCATATAGGGAAAGCAAGAAATGAAATGTTTAATCGCTGTACAAATAAGCCCATGCAACGTGAGCTAATGTTTACTCCAATAGGAAACCATTTTGCATCGTAATTTGTTGACAGTGAGTGAGCAGTGTGCAATGGCCTTGGGCTTGAAAGATAAACCTGTCGGATGTGAAAGGAATATGGTGATGCACACGTTTATTTTTTGCACGTCACACACATATTTTCCAGCATTTTAGTTTTAGAAACATGAGCATGGATGCTCAGAGCAGCGGGCGGCATGACCTTGGTTATACTGAATAAGCAGCTACCTATGTTGTTATATGACATCTCTTTATTAATGTAATAACTGCACTTTCACAATTGCTTTATTAACCTTCCTGCTTTCTCAAATTTGCTTGAAAATGCACCATTTGGCCACTTTTTTTTCCAAATTTATTTTGTAGGTTGTTCGGGCTCACGAGCTACGCTCGCTCGCCACAGTGCAGTACGACAATAATTTTACGCCCACCACTTTCAAATGTCACCAGCCGCCACTGGTGGCCAGTGAGCTCGAGCCGAAGTACAGGGATCCGGGGGGGGGGGGGGTTTTCCCCTCTCAAAAATGGGATTTGATGCAGACAGGCTGGTGGGAATAGAATTCCTGGGTCAACAGCCAGGGATTAAGCGAGTTTCTTAATCTAAACAAGCTGAAATAACTAGCATACAGAAATGCCAAAGCCATACACTGTTCCTGTTCTGGATGCAGACAGGCTCCGATGGCTTCCTGATTGATCATTGACGACCAGGAAGTTTATCCACTTTCCCACAGAGAGTAATTTAGAAACACACATACACAGTACTTAAGTATTTAATGTACTACAGTGTTTCACCTTAGTATATCAGATTATGCCACTGCATAAAGAGGCATTTATTTAAAGTGAAAGGGGCATATTATCAAGAAACGCCGTTAAAATTATCGCCGCTTTTGCGGCAGAAAACTGCTGCTAAAGCGGCGATAATGGGCTTGATAATATGCCCTTGAGAATTCCAATAGAAGCCCATGTTCTGGTGTCAACATGGGCTTCTATTGGAATTCTCCAGGACATATTATCAAGCCCATTATCGCCGCTTTAGCGGCAGTTTTCTGCCGCTAAACCGGCGATAATTTTTACGCCGTTCTTGATAATATGCCCCACAGTTTTTAAACATTAATTTAGAAACATTCCTGCGCCCGCCCTGACCACCATTAGTGAACTAAGAGGCAATTCAGTTATGTGCACCCTAAATGTGGCCTAGATTAGATAGAGCAACATTATATTCTATTACATCAAATACAAGATTTGTGTACAGCGCACATCTTGAACTCACGGATTTGAAGGTGTTCGGATATGTGACAATGAAGGAAAAGAAGACTCTGAAATTATATATTTGCCTACGATCACGCAAGTTGCAAGATGGGCAGCTGGGATTGATCACAGTTTTTCTTGTTTAATATTTCGAAGCAGCCACCATTAGAGGAGTATCTCTTTCCGACATCAAAGGATAATGCTTTCTTTTTAACTAGTGGAGTATGAGATTAGAGCATAGGTGACAGGCAGAATCCTTTTTTGTTTTGTTTTTGCCAGTTTAACACAGTGCAGCCTTACACAAGGCCCTGGGTAGAAATACGCATCAAAAAGTCAAGAAATAGCAGCAGTGCTTACATGAGCAAGCACCTCAACTCCACCGTGGAGACTAGAAACCCAATTTAGACAACACCCCGACCATGAAAGTGAGTTGTGTGGTGTTCCTGCACTGGATGCTTCCGTTGGACTCGGAGGGTCTGCCCTTCGTTGTGGCTGGTGGTGCAGGTTGGTAATAATCACTGCCCCCTGGAAGAGAGCAGCAGGGTCAGTCCGAACAGCAGCAGGTGGATCAATCCAAACTAGTAGACGTGCTTGCTATTGCAGAATGGACAGGCAAGATAAACCCTGCCTGTCCAATAAAAAGAAAAAACACGAAGCAAAATCCAACTCAGATAATAGGGCTGGCTTGGCGTCGACTATGACTCAACACTCACATGCAGATTAAAATCCCCATTGAAGCTGCGCTGTGGTGTGTGTCGAGTGGAGTCCCTGACCTGCTGGACTCTCAGTCAGAGTCTGTCATCCTTCATGGCTGCTCTGCTGGCTCAGGTTAGTAAGAAGCAGCAGGCGTGTCCCATAGTTGTCAACATTTGAAAACAATTTCCTGGGACACTTTGCAGCACAGTGCTGCTGCAAATAGAAAGTTCTTGTTTGCGTACCTGTGTGTAATAAAGAGGAAGAGTTTCTGCAACAATATTACCCGGGACAGTGTCCAACTTGCCGGGACCGTCCCTGCAAAAACCGGACAGTTGGCAACTACGCTGTCCTGGCAGCGAGCAGCAGGGCCAGCTTAGGCAGCAGTCGACTGCAAATACAATCAAACGTTGACTTGCTTTCTGGTCTGGGCTGCTGGTTGATCCACGTGGCTTGGATTCCGTTGTATGCTCTTGGTGGCAGCAAAAGTCGGTCCCAAAAGGCCCAATCAAAAATAAAAACCACAGCACAGAGGCACGGATGAAAGTCTGAGTCAGATAGAGGACTGGACTCGGACACACCACTTACAGATTGCCTCTGCTCCCCTGCTGAACCTCCACTGGTGAAAAAAGTGAAAAACGCAGTGCTTAATTTCAGCCGGTGCTTTCCGATGCTCAGCACCAACACTTAATTGGTTACCTGTGCTCGGCACCGGCACCTAATTGTCAACACCATACTTAGAACAGTCCACCACATGGTGGCGCTGTTCATCTAATTTAGAGATGAGCAGAACAGCGGTAGTTTAGGACTACAATATACATTAAAATTGCTAATACCTGCCTCCCCAACCATTCCTTTAGCTTTGGGGACCTGGAATAATCTGAACTGTCGCATTTACATGCGAGAGAGAAGGTTAGTAGTTGTTTTGGCAGCGATGACAAGGGCGATGGGTGTTGCAAGCTGCAGTGGCCTCCTGGTCAGAGCCCTGGCACTTAATATTTTACAAATTAAGCACTGTAAAAATGTGACACCTCTGAGTCGCTACACTGTTTTAGGTACTTTGCTTTAGTAAAGCTATACTGGACTCCTCCCCCTGCCCCAGCCCAACTATCACAATTAAGAGGGAGAAGAAACAACAGCAGTTGCTGGGCGGCAATGAAGAGGCACAGGTCAGTGACACACCCACACCTTCATCGTGTCCATGAGCCAGCCCCGCCCCAGCCATTTACTTTACTGAGTCCCGACGGGGATGTGCCACTGCTACCGAGGGGAGGTTGTGATTAAGACTAGACAGTTCTGAGGCTTGCAGACCATACTTTCTACTCCATCTAGGGGTCACCCGGTCACTATCTACGCCTGCGGAATCAAGACATGGATCAAGTCCATGAATTACTGACTGTAATAAACAACCTGACTCTTCAGGTCCAGAATATGACCACTGACAATACCTCATTGTTGCTTTATTACAACAAGCTTCTTTGGATCCACCTCTGGCTAATTCGACTGAATTAAAGTTCGACAACAATCCTAGAAAACTAAGGGGGGTATTTACAACAAAATGTCGGGGCATGTTACGCCAAAATTGGTAACGCCGCATTCCAACAAGTTTAAAACGGAGGGATGCGCCTTATTTTACAAAAATACAGCGCACTCCTGTGTTTCCCCTAGTGCTGGGGCTAATAAAGCTGCCTAGTGCCAGCACAAGCACCCTTGCACCATGTTGCAAGGGTGCCTGAGCTGCAGGGGCGATTTTTTATGTGCAGGAAGAGACACCTTCCTGCACATTCACAATCTTGAAAGGCGATTTGCTTTTTCTATGTGTGCTGCAGAATGCAGCACACATGAAAGAGCAAAAAACTAGGAGAAATAAATAACTTCTCCTTGTATCGCCAGTCTAAGACCAGGTGTTCCCTGGTCTTAGTTTTTGGCACTGCCCAAGCCTTGTAAATATGGAGCAGCGTCAACAAGCAATGGGTGCAACACCCATTGCACGTCTCTCTCACACTAGTTGAAGCGTGAAAAGGGGCCTTATTTACAAGGTGGCATTAAGCCATGTTAAGTGACTTAACGCCGATTTGTGAATAAGAAGGGGATATCGCCACCAGAACGTTGCTAAAAGTGACGTTCTGGTGGCTATATCCCCTTGTAAATATGCCCCAAACGTCTTTATATACATGTGCCAGGACCGGTTTACCATTAAGCCCCAAATGTGGGATTTATTGTCAGCAATAACACAGCTAATGCCTTGGCTTGGGCTATGCCTTTAGTTTCGGATACCAGCCTATTATTGAACAATTTTTCTGTCTTCCTCAAGGAATTTTAGAAAATGCTTGATCGGCAAGTTCTCTGCTGAAGAGCAGATATTGGAACTCAGCCAAGGATCCATGGACCTCCACACTTATATCTCCAATTCAAGGGCCCAGCTAGAGAGATTGACTGGCCTGTTTCAGCCCTCCTCACCTTATTTCGGAAGGGTCCAGAAGATAAATTGAGGGATGAACTCACAAGAACAACTAAGGCAACTTCCCTACCCCAAGACCATGTTCAATTGACCATTGAGATTGGTAATCCTCTTCAGGAAAGACAAATCGAACATCATAAACAATCCTTTTCAAAGACTTCTTCCAGGCCTGCATTCAAGATACCACCTGAGATGCCTGAAATGGGAGATGAGCCCATGCAAGTGGATTTCACTAAGGGTCCTTTGACTGAAGAAGAGAAGGCACAGCGACATAAACAAGGACTGGTCAAAAAGGTCACCTTCTGAACTCTTGTTCAGTACGACCTGTCCACCAACCAAAGGAGTTGCAAACTAATATGCTCACCTATAGTGCAGGGAAAAGAGGCGAGTGTAAAGCAAACACGTCTGCCTTCTCCTTTAGAGTCCTCCAGCTTTTTGTTGTTGAAAGGCCAGTTTCTGGGTCACTCTCAACATCTTTTTGCACCAGTTTGTGTACAATACAGAGCCTCCATTTTCTACGTGGCTATTCAGTGCACTACATCCCATCAGATTCCTATGTAAAAGAAGGATGTTCCAGTTGCTGTTAAAGAAGTGGATGGAACTTAGCTACTAAGGAAAATCTGGTCTTAACTCTTCGCATATCTGCTCATTATGAAAACATCACTTTCGATTTAATGTCTTCACCCCGTTAGCCTATCATTTTGGAAATCAACTGGTTGGCCTGACAAAGCCCAGGAACGGGGCTTTGCTGACAGTTATGTATGGGTTATGAGTTTTGCATCTCACATTGTACCGTCCATCAGCCTTCTTCTACCAAAGGTTCCAAAATCCCCTCCTATAGAACTATATAGTTGATAGTGGAACTTTCTGACATTCCGTAAATCTATCATGAATATATAGATGTATTCCAGGAATTGACAACTAAAGAGTTACCTCCACACTGACTTTTTGATTGTGCCATTGATATGCTTCCTGAGGCAGTAATCCGTCATGGGCGCATTTTTTCTTTGTCTCCCCTGGAATGGCAAGCTCTTAGGAAGCATCTAGACGCCAACTTGGCTAACGCGTGATAGTTTATCTAAGTCCCCTGCCAGAGCCTCATTTTTATTTTTGTACCCAAAACAGAACTTCTGAGCTCCAGCCTTCCATTGAGAACAGAGGTATAAATCTAGTGACTGTCAAGAACCGTTATCCCTTACCTCTTATATCAGACATTCTGGAAGCTGTTCAAGGGTGGAAATTTTCACCAAACTGGATAGAAGCGGAGCCTGCCACTTGATCCAGATCCGATCTGGTGATGAATGGAAAACAGCATTCAGAACACCTTTTGGGCCTGTTGAGTATCGAGTGATGCTTTTTCGCCTCTGTAATGCCCCTGATGTTTTCCATTGTTTTTATGAATGACATGTTATGTTGAAAGGATTTCTAGAGCACATAGCTGCTCCAAAAATGGGGGTTCCCAGCGCTAAACCATTGTTACGGGAACACAGCACGAATCATATCAAAAAGGAACAGAAAAGAGAGCTCCTCATAAAAAACACAGAAAGCCTACACTGCAGATAGCCAGGTTTTTAGCTCTTTTCTAAAGTTCAAATAGTTCTGAGTTTTCCTTAGATGTGAGGGCAAATTACTCCATAAGACCGAAGCCAAAGCTTGAAAAGAGCGACCTCCGGTTTTCATTCTTTTAATCCGTAAGATATGGGCCTGATTCAAGTCGGCAGAGTAGACGGCTCTGGCAGGCAAATATGGTTGCATGAGTCCTGACAGGATTGGAACTCCTTGTACATTCATGATCTTATGAGCAATGCACAGGGCTTTGAACTGAGTACGTTTCTCAAGAGGCAACCAATGGAGTTTGCGGAGGGGCCAAGTAGCAGAACAAAATTTGGGGAGAGAAAAGAGTAGTCTGGCGACTACGTTCTGGAAAATCTGTAGCCTATTTATATTGGATCTTTAAGTCCAACCGTGACATGAGTACTGTAAAATTATTTACTTGGGTGCTAAAAGGTCAGTCTTGGCTTCCTATGTTTTTTATGAGACAGCCTTTTTTCTGTTCCTTTTTGGTATGATCTGAAAAGCATCACTCTAACTTGTTCTCAAATCTTATTCTCCAAACAATAGTTGTCTACTTGGATGATTTGCAGGATCCTTGGAAAACAGTACAGTGTCATCTATTGCATGTCAAGCAAGTTCCGTAGCACTTAACTTAAGGGAGAACAAATTGCTGGCCAAACCTGAGAACTGTACAGCTCAAACTTCTTCCTTCCTGCGGGGGTGGGGTGCATCCTTCCTTTAATTTTTCCCTTTCGAAGCTGCATAACTCTCGTAGTGACCTTCAGTTTAAGAAAAAACATTTCCCATAACAATCAATGTATAACTGGAATACAAGGTACAGGTGATTTGGGACTACTGTCACTTTACAGGGAGACTTCAGTACCTTATCGATTGGAAGGGGTATAATCCTTGTGCTTGATCCTGGGAACCTGCTGAACAGGTTCATGCCCACCTATTGGGAAAACAATTTTATTTAACATTTCCCTATAAACAATTAGCTCCTAAAAATAGGCAAAGTGTAAGGGCTTTGCCCTTACCTTCGGCACACAGCTAGCTGGCTTGAAGCGAGTGGCATCCTACGCAGCTTCTCCACACAGTCACCTCCCGCCGCTCCTCGGAAATCTTGCCTACCACGTGATGGCGTCATATGCTGCCATCATTCTTAGTTTCCCTAAAGCGCACTAGCTCTCTGCTTAGCAAAACACCACTCACAAGAGAGAAATTCTTATTTTTACTCAGCCACTTAATTCTTATTGTTGCGTTTTAGTGACACTAGAAGCTGGATATTTCGCCGCAATGCATCATTATTTCTATCTTAATTATTTTCTTTTTAAATACTTCCCAATCCAAAATGGCTGAACTATTTTCTAGATTTGTTCACTTCCTATTTGGCACCATATAAGCAGGGTTCCTTTTAGGTCTAGTTGTGTCGCAATTGCTTCTGCTTCGTTGCTCGCTCACTGGACCCTGCATAGTCTCAATCTTCTCCAGTTCCTGCTGCTCTTCTGCTTTTCACCTTGCTGTTTGGGTTGGCAAACTAGAAAGGTTATTCTGGTCTCCAGTTTGTCCCTTCTTTCTGGATTTCTTTTCTGGAGAATTGCTAAACTTCACGTAATAAATCTGGCATCTGGTACTGTCTCCGAAGGCCGTATCTACAAACTATGATCTCCAAAGACCCTACAAGCGTCGCCTAGAAGACCACCAACTCTTGACATTACTAGCTGGATCCAAATCTTGTTTCCTTCTCCGAAGTGGTAGGCCTTGTACAAAGGTGGTTACTCATAGGTCTCTATAACCATGAAGAAAGGTCTTAGCAGATATGGCATATGTGATACATGTGGGCTCAGTGCCTATGTGTTTCTACTCACTGTTGCACTTGTCTTTAAAATATTTTTCATCTCCATACGCCGTTGCAAGAGCCAGGAAGATGTGAACCATTCACAGGTAGCACCCAAATGCTCACATTGTTTTAACGAATGTTGTAGCCTCTCCCACCCCCTTGTACTTGAAGGGTAAGTAGACATAATATCGAACTTTTAATATCGATATACATAAATATCGAGTTTAGTATATCGATAGTATTTAATATCGATGTTATGTATATCGATGTTAAAAATATCAATTTTAAGTATTGTTAAAAATATCGAAGTTTGTAATATCGACTGTTAAAATATCGTTATGTTAAAATATCGTTATTGTAGTATATTGTAATGTATATAGAGTTTGTTTGTAGTATAATAATAGTAAGTTAATGTTATAAAAAAATTAATTTGTCTAATATTTTTTAGGAGTGGGATGTTGGGTTTATAGGGGATAAGGGTGGGGAGTGTTTTAAAATAATTGATTTTAATTTATAAACAAGCATTGGCATAGCCATTAGGTCTCGCCTTTGGGGCCTTATAAGTGTTTAGAGAGAGCTATTGTCTTTGTTAACGTTTTTAATATGTGTTGCAGAGCATTGTTAATGTTGTGCAGCATGTTTAAAAGTTATAAGTTATAATTAAAAAAGTGTTATAACCATTTGTCACTTTATATATAACTTAGAAAACATTATATACAACTGAAGTATGCTAATACAAACCAGAATTAACACTAAAAATGTGTTCTAGTTTTGTTGTTTATGCAAGGAAGGGGGCAGTGGGGGGAGGGGGGAGTGGATGTGTAGGGAGGGAGGAGTGGAGTGGAGGTTCAGGGAGGGAGGGGATGGGAGGTGCAGGGTGTGGAGGTGCAGGGAGGGAGAGGGTAGGGGGAGGGGGGAGTGGAGGTGGAGGGAGGGTGTGAGTGAGGGAGGTGGAGGGAGTGAGGGGGGAGTGAAGGTGGGAGAGTGGAGTTGGAGGTAGAGGGAGGAGGGAGTGGAGGTGGAGGGAGGTGGGAGTGGAGTTGAATAAGGGCACAATTGACGAGCTAGTGTGATATGCCCTGGGCAGAAGTGACGAACTTTAGGGTAGGTTTGCTTGCCGGGTACACCAATAAGGAGCAGTATTGCTGAATTTTAGTGAAAGTAGACGTGACCCGTACTGGAGTAAGGGCCCTGTACTGGAGTAAGGGTAGAATTGACGAGCTGCTTTAGTGGGGGTGGGTGTGCCCTGAGCAGAATTGACGACCTTTAGTGGGGCTGGGATGTTCAGGGTTGGAAAAAAGGATGTTTCAGGGCAGAATTGAGGAGCTTTGTGGGAGGTGGGCGTGTCCAGGACTGGTGTAAGAGGATGCAGCAGGGACGCTCGTGGGGCGCTGTAAGAGATGTGCGTCAGTGGACGGGTTGGGAGGATTGATTCATGTTTGAAGGGCAGCCGCCTATGGCTCTTGGGGCAGGAATGGGGGCGCTGCAGGCCCATCTTTATTAAAAGAAAGATGTCCGGGCGCTGAGACAATATTTTAGAGATTAGACAGAGGGAAACTCAATAAAACCAGGTTCAAATCGTACAGCAAAATAGCTATGCAATACTGAACTAAAAAGAAAGGCACAGTGTCGTGTCAATAGCACCCTCAAGTGGCAAGAAGAAAAAATGCGAAATGGAAACGTCTACAATTTACCTGCTACTATACCCATTCCGAAGATGTAAAAAGAAAGTGTCAGTCATAATAACAATGATAAAGCTCATGGTCATCATTGTACTGCAACATTTTAGAACCCGCTCTAACATTTACTGTACCATAAAGTAGCTATCATTTGAGCTAATTAATGAATAATGTATTAACACGAGTTCATTGCAACAGGAGCTGCAAAGACTTGCTGCGATAAAACGGACTTGTGAAATGTGAGGAAATGTGAGGAAATGTGACATCTGAAGCGCATTGCAACAGGAGCTGCAAAGACTTGCTGCGATAAAACGGACTCGTGAAATGTGAGGAAATGTGAGGAAATGTGACATCTGAAGCGCGGAGATGAGACGAGACGATGGTGCCAGCCAGGAGGGGGCGCTGCCATGCCAGCAGCAGGGTGACGTTGACGAGCGCGTGCACATCTTCTGTCCGTCCATACGCGTGCACATCTAGCTGCGGAATCCGTATTGATTCCAAAAGGCCCTCGCATGGCGAGAGCAGCGCATGCGCGCTGCTAACGCCAGGCGAGACCTAAAAATTTGAAATTTAGAAAATATGATTTCGAATTTAGAATAATATTTTTAGGAGCGGGATGTTTGGTTTATAGGGGATAAGGGTGGGGAGTGTTTTAAAATAATGAAATTAAAAATTTAAGAAATTCGAAATTAAAATTTATAATTTAGAAATTATATTTTCGAATTAAAAAAATATTTTATAGGGGTTAAGGGTGGGGAGTGTTTTAAAATAATATATTTAAAAATTTTAAAAATTCAAGAAAATTAAATATATAATTTAGAAATTATATTTTTGATTTTAGAAAAATATTTTTAGGAGCGGGATGTTGGGTTTATAGGGGATAAGGGTGGGGAGTGTTTAAAAATAATTTATAAAGAAATTAGAAATTTTTAATTATAATTTAGAAAATATATTTTCGAAATTATAAAAATATTGCAATTAATTATATTAAATATTGTACTAATATTTATGATCGGTATTGTCAAATAATTAAAATTTAATATATAGTGTAGTTAGTTATATTACATTAATTTTATTAGGAAAAGAAAATATATATGTTAAAGGTCTGGCAATTCTTTTTATTTTACTGTAATTACAGTGGGTATAGTAAATTAATAAAGTTTACTGTTCAGCACCTATCATTAATTAATACTAACTGGAGTGGGAATAGTAAATTAATTAAGTTTAGTGTCCAGCGCCTATCCCTAATTAATACTAACTGGAGTGGGAATAGTAAATTAATTAAATTTAGTGTCCAGCATCTACCCCTAATTAATACTAACTGGAGTGGGAATAGTAAATTAATTAAGTTTAGCGTCCAGCACCTAATTCAATTAATACTAACTGGAGTGGGAATAGTAAATTAATTAAATTTAGTGTCCAGCACCTACTCCTAATTAATATTAACTGGAGTGGGAATAGTAAATTAATTAAGTTTAGTGTCCAGCACATACCCCTAATTAATATTAACTGGAGTGGGAATAGTAAATTAATTAAATTTAGTGTCCAGCACCTACTCCTAATTAATACTAACTGGAGTGGGAATAGTAAATTAATTAAGTTTAGTGTCCAGCACCTACCCCTAATTAATACTAACTGGAGTAGGAATAGTACTTTAATTAAGTTTAGTGTCCAGCACCTACCCTGAATTAATAATAACTGGAGTGGGAATATTAAATTAATTAAGTTTAGTGTCTAGCACCTACCCCTAATTAATACTAACTGGATTGGGAATAGTGAATTATTATGTTGACTGTCCAGCACCTACCCCTAATTAATTCTAACTGGAGTGGCAATAGTAAATTAATCAAGTTTAGTTTCCAGCACCAACCCTTAATTAATACTAACTGGAGTGGGAATAGTAAATTAATTAAGTTTAGTATCCTGCACCTACCCTGAATTAATACTAACTGGAGTAGAAATAGTAAATTAATTAAGTTTAGTGTCCACACCTACCCCTAATTAATACTAACTGGAGTGGGAATACTAAATTAATTAAGTTTAGTGTCCAGCACCTACACTGAATTAATACTAACTGGAGTGGGAGTAGTAAATTAATTAAGTTTAATGTCCAGCACCTACCCCTAATTAATACTAACAGGAGTGGGAATACTAAATTAAATAAGTTTAGTGTCCAGCACCTACCCTGAATTAATACTAACTGGAGTGGAAGTAGTAAATTAATTAAGTTTACTGTCCAACACCTACCCCTAATTAATACTAACTGGAGTTGGAATAGTAAATTAATTAAGTTTAGTGTCCAGCACCTATCCCTAATTAATACTAACTGGAGTGGGAATCGTAAATTAATTAAGTTTAGTGTCCAGCACCTACCCCTAATTAATACTAACTGGAGTGGGAATAGTAAATTAATTAAGTTTAGTGTCCAGCACCTACCCTGAATGAATGCTAACTGGAGTGGGAATAGTAAATTAATTACGTTTAATGTCCAGCACCTACCCTGAATTAATACTAACTGGTGTGGGAATAATAAATTAATTAAGTTTAGTGTCCAGCACCTACCCTGTATTTATGCTAACTGGAGTGGGAACAGTAATTTAGCTATATGTGTATTAATGTATACTCTTTAAAAAAATTATAGTTTAAAGTAGTATAATATTTTAATTATAAGATAGTTGTAAATAAAAACATAAACATTGTATATATACTTAATTAAAACATATTATTTTAAACACAATATTTAATAAAAAATAAACTTAATATCTAGCATTGAATATAACATTAATAAAATGGTAGCCAAAAAACTTAGGGGCTCATTACGATACCCGGCGTAAAAAAATCCGCCAGGCATGGAAGCGGCAAAAATCCGCCCGCACACACCGCCTGAACACCGACCACGCCATTATGAGTACACAAACCGAAAACCGCCATCGGCGGAAAAAGCACACAAAATACCGCCCGCCATCGTCCGAGTCGGAGTCAAACCGCCCGCCACGGACGGAAACACGCACGACAACACAAAACCGCCCGCCCACACGGCCGACACACCGCACGTGAAATTACGATCGCACCGCCATGAGCGCGGAGAAACCACAAATATACCGCCCGCCAGCGCAAACAACGCCGATGAGAATCGACACGGCAGAAGCCATGGCGCCCACGTACCTGCACAGAAACCATCCGCACACAAAACCAATAGCACACAACATGGCCAACAAGTCCACACAGCAAGGCACACACAAATACACAAGCACAGTACACATCCCGAAAACACCCCCGGACAAACAAAAAATACAAAGGCCAGAACCCCAGACACAACACACCTGAAAACAACAGACCATGAGGACACACCCACATAGGTGAGTACAAAAGCAGCACTCCCACAGACCACAACCCCTTGCTACATTGCAAACCAGAGAGGAGAGGAGAGGACACAGTGACACAGCAAGGACAGCAGCACACCACAGAAACGCACACATCACAACCACCACCACCACCACCAAACACCGGCACCACAAACCCCCTGCACATTACACAACACACACCGCACCAGCACCACAAACACCATGGCACCACAAAGGATGCCCAAGTTCACGCCCATGGAGCTGACGGTCATGGTCGACGAGATCATCAAGGTGTACCCACAAATCTATGGGAACATGGTCCAGCACACACCACTAGCCACCAGAAACAGAATGTGGACCCGGATCGTAGACCAGGTCAATGCAGTCGGGACCCTGCCCAGGAACAGAACCGAGATAAACAAACGTTGGAATGACGTAAAGAGCCTGGTCAAGAAGAAGGAGGGCAAAAACAGAGAGCTGGCTGCCGTCACTGGCGGAGGGAATCCCGCGCTCTTTAAGACCTTCAAAGCGTGGGAGGAGAAGGTGCGAGTCGTAATCCATCCGGAGATCCTCGCCGGATTAGCATGGGGAGTGGAGGCTGGTAAGTACAAACTAATGTATACTAGCACACCGCTATGTACTCACATGCGCAACCACCATGCCACAGCTCCCAGGGACAAACACCCCCATGTCCAGCACACAATACACAACACATCACACGCACATGCAACAGACACTACCACACACAGGCCAAACCGAACAACTGTAAGATGCGTGGGGACATGTGTACACTAAGCCAGCCACGTAACCACCAACAGGTCCCCAAATATGCCAGAAGCGCCACAACGAGCACCCACCACACCCATGTGTCCGCCACAGCTGCACTAACCGACAAGTAACAGGTAAGTGGCAGGAACACAAAGTGCAGTGGGTGGGATGGTGGACAGCCCAAGTACAACACACACCAGGCCCCAGTCCCACAGCACAGCAAGGAGGAGCATCCCCCACACCCCACAGCCACGTGTCAGCCACCGCAGTGCACAACGACAGCCGAAAGGCAGACATCACGGTCCACAGCAATCGGTGTCAGTGGGTGTACAGCCACCCCCATGACCCACTACAACCCCCCACCCCCACAGACCTGCAACATGGAGCACCCCCGCTTAGAGCCATGTGGCATCCAGTACAGTGCACGCACGAACAACTTGCAGGTGGGAAACTGGACAGGGCTGGATTACTGGAGGCATGAGGACCATAACACCACCAACACATGGGACATGTCACGTAGCACACGGACACGCAGCACCGCCCACCGTCACGAACAAGTGAACAATGTGCACACGGACATGAACAGACGACTCACACCCCACATGACCCATCACAGACATAGCAACACCCAAGGAGCCACGTCTGCATGCACAAGCCACACTGAATATAGTCCCACACGGCAGCCACAGTGCAACTCATCACACACAACCGAAACACCATTGAAGTCCTGTCCATGTAGCCCCCACTGCCTGTCAACCCCACACCCCACAACTACGCCTATGTAAGACAAACAACACTAGACGCAACAGAGCGGAACAACAGAAATGCACACGAACACCACTGAACCCATCAAACTCACAGACACACCATGCACATACAACATACCATCCATCCCATCCGTCAGCCCCAGTCACATGAAAGGCATGTCATCCGCACAGCTGCCACACATACAGCAGTCACGCTAAGACACATGCCCATGACCAACCATGTGCCAGAAGTCAATTAAGCGCACGACACACTGTGAGCAACAACACACAACATGGGCCACACCCCCCGAGCACTGCAGTGATGCACATGGCACAGGGCAGCACGCACACCAAGGAGATGGGACAACTGCAATACGTTGGCTGGCACACAACTATCACTCACTCATAACGATGCGTCCAATGCCATGTCCAGTAACCACAACAGACAGCAAATATGCAGGGCATGTCAGGCATGCACACACCTCAGACCATGCACTGTCATGCTGCCACAACACATGTCACGTTCGGCACCCATGGCTCACAGCATGTACCCCAAAAGCATATCCCTTCCCAAATGCGAATCTGGGGCATGGCCCCCATGTTGCCATATGCGTTCCTAAGCGTTCCATTTGAACCCCAAAAGCATATCCCCTCCCAAATGCGAATCTGGGGCATGGCCCCCATGTTGCCATATGCGTTCCTAAGCGTTCCATTTGAACCCCAAAAGCATATCCCCTCCCAAATGCGAATCTGGGGCATGGCCCCCATGTTGCCATATGCGTTCCTAAGCATTCCATTTGAACCCCAAAAGCATATTCCCTCCCAAATGCGAATCTGGGGCATGGCCCCCATGTTGCCATATGCGTTCCTAAGCGTTCCATATGAACTCCAAAAGCAAAGTACAAACCAGACCCAGGATGGGCCAGGAGCCCGCATACACCAGAGTCACAATGAGTAGGGGCAAAGCAACACACCCATCGGCATGGCCAATCCGTCCCATGCCACATGTGCACAGCACACAGTCCCATTGCCTAGCACACACAACTACAGATGCCACAGCCACACACTCGCCTCCGGGAAACCCATGTACGAGATTGCACGAACTGCCAATGTCAGACGACTAATACATACTTCGCTAGGTGCAACACAATAACAAATCTCATTTTCTCCACAGGTGACGAACTGCTGGACGCTGGGGATGGAGACAGCAGCCAGCACAGCCAGCCTACAAGCCCCCAACGAGGACACACGGATCTGGAGGATCTGTCCACCTCTTCGGACACGGACCACCAAGCTGGCCCATCTGGCGTGGCAGGGCCCAGCCGCTCCCCAGGACCCCTCCTACCCACCAACCCATCATCCAGGGATGCTGAACAGTCCCAGTCCCCTGCTGCCACTGTCGTTGCGGCCACACCCACGGTCATTGCGGCCACTACCACTGCCGCAACCGCCACCATCGCCGCACCGACCACCACCGCCTCCACCACCACCACGTCTTCGCTGGCACCAGCCCCAGCGCAGGTGGTGGCCCGGCCGACTGGATCCACCCTGGGAGCCACAGCGAGGACCGTGGTGAGCAATGTGGCTAGTGGGCAGGCCGGTGGCAGCAGGACTGGTAGGAGGAGCAGGGTCAGGGAAACGCCAGCCTCCCCTGGGAGCCATGCCCTGCCTCAAATGGCCAGAGTCCTTGGGGCCTATGAAGAGGCCCAAGGACAATGGGCCAGGTCTGCTACTGACACGCGGGAGGTGCTGGGGGTGCTGAGGTCCATGGACGCCCATATGGGCCAATTCGTGTCCCGTATGGACCAACTCGTGGACCTCATGGGCCAGCTGGTGGTGGCGGTGGGGTCACAGGCAAGGCCAGCAACACCACCTCCGCCACCACCTGCTAGGGCGCAGGGTCGGCCAGCAGTGTCCACTTCCCCTGCGTCCACAGCCAGTGAGCACACCTCACCCACCACCAGCAGGTCGCCACCACACACCCCCTCCCAAACGTGGAAGGGGCCGTCCGAAGAGGAAACAGATCTCCCGGGAGGACTTCGCACGCTCCAGTCGCAAGTGAGGCAGCCAGCCAGCCTTCCGCCAGCCTTCCTTGACCAGCCACTGCATTGACTTGCTCTACGATCCCACTCCACACAGCCAGCTGGATGGCATGTGTGTGTTGGACTATGGACATAGAACCAGTGGGTACACCCTGATCATCACGCAGCCATGACCGACAGCTCATTGTCACTGCACGCACCACTTTTGTTATCACCTTACACACAATCACATGTCACAGTTCGTAATAAATGCACCTTATTCACTAACTGCTGTTTGTGCCCTGTGTTTTATTTGTACGGAATACAACGGCCACCTTGGGCGGAAGGGCACCTGATGCGTGGCATGGCAATGGAATCCGGAGGGCCTGTAGGGACCTAGGGGTGGGAGACAGAACAGGAGCACATTCAATGAGTGTGTCACACACCCATCACACAGTACATGTCAACAACTACAAGCAATGTACACACATCGCACAGAGCAATAGGGCACAATGCCACAGTCACCAACAGTGGCATACTACCCTGGCCATGGAGCGTTGACACACTGCACGCAGTGAACATACGGCCACCCTGACACAGCACACACACACCTGCACAGATACAGACACATCATCCGTCGTACATGGACACTCACCGTCAAGTGAAGTAGCGGGCGATGAGCTGCTGGCGCACATTCCCAGCTTCCTCCTCTCCGCTGTCCACCTCACTCGAGCTGTCCTGGTCTGCAGGCTGGGGCCCTGGTTGATCTCCGTCATCCACAATGAGGGGGATCTGCTTCCGAATGGCCAGATTGTGCAGCATGCAGCACGCCACCACTAACTGGCACACCTTCTGTGGGGAGTACGCCAGTGCACCCCTCGGTGCGGTCCAGGCACCTGAACCTGGACTTGAGGAGGCCAAAGGTACGCTCGACCACACGTCTGGTCCTCCCATGTGCCTCATTGTATCGATCGTCTGCTGGGGTGCGAGGATTCCTCAATGGACTGAGCAGCCATGCCCCATTCGGGTACGCAGAGTCACCTGGGTGTGAGGGACACAGAGAACCGTAGCTATTCCAACTGGACAGGGGACAGCATCGCACAACCAGCACGCTACACCACTCCACATACTCACCGACAATACAGGCACGATCCTGTTGCAGATTGGCCATCAGTCGTGGCAAGATGCTGTTGCGCATTATGTGTGCGTCATGGGCCGAGCCTGGAAACTTTGCACACACGTGGGTGATCACCATGTCCGCAAGGCACACCACTTGCACATTCAGGGAGTGCGTGTGCTTCCTGTTGCGGTACAGGTGCTCAGTGGCCTGTGGTGGAACAAGGCCAACATGAGTGCAGTCAATGGCTCCCACGACGTGTGGGATTCTGCCAAGGGCATAGAATGCACCCTTCACTGCCGCCAATTCACGAGCCCTGGGGAAGCGGATGTACCTGTTCCGGTACAGCATCATGGCTGCCAGTACATCCCTCAGCACCTTGCTGAACATGGGCTGGGACATCCCTCCTCCACTGCCCACTGTGTGCTGGAATGACCCAGTGGCGAAGAAATGCATGGCGGCCATCACCTTAGCCGTGGGGGTGACAGCAGTCGGATACACCCTGCGGGGACGGAGATGGGGCTCTAACATGGCACACAGTCGATGCAGAGTTGGCCTGTCCAGCCGAAACTTCCTGATTACCTCTGTATCGTCCATGTCCGCCAGCAATTGGTATGGGCGGTCAATGTTCGGTCTCCGCCTGGGTTAAATGGCAGAGGACACATGTCAAAGCAACACGGCACATAGCAATTTCGCATACACATCACTGACATGACTGAGCAAGCACATGAGCCACAGCCCAGCTGTCAAGCTGGGACGGCACGGCCACAATACACTTACACAGGTCTCCCAACAATGGCAATGGCAAGTGAGACATACCACTGCCATGTGCATGCACATGGGGATCTAGGCCCCAATGACTTGCGGGGCGTGCTGATGGGGACTGACTGCATATTCGTCAAGCGGCAACGCCACGGCAACATGAGTGTCTGCTGAGCATGGAACTGCTTCCGAGGCTGGATGAGTATGGCACACGACGACGACGATGTGGGCACGGGCTGAGCGGCCAATACAAGTGGGACCTGTGGCACGAGGGGATATGAGACAGTAGTAGGTGTCAGCACTGCACCCTATGTACAGCACTGTACGGATCACAGCTCCCGAAACATTGACTGGTGTCCACATTGACAGCCCCATGCCAAGACGGCTGTGTGCTTGCAGTCACACGTCACAGGTGAGAGGTTACATTGCACGTGCCAGGTGGCAGTCGTACATAGTGGGAGCTGGCATGTGTGTGCATGTGTCTCCTGTTCAGGATCCACCAGATGGGCGCTGACTCTGTACTGACCATTGGACACAGCATGTTCCGTGGAAGGCTTGTGTGTGTGGGATGGTGGCACTGGATGTGCCTCCGTTGGGTGGGGGGCCATGCACAGGGCGGGTACGTCGATGATTGCGCATTGTTGGTCACGGTGGGTGCACCAGCTAAGATGTGTTGCCCTGTGTTCAATTCCTATGTCCGCATGATGATGGACTGTAGATGTGGGCAGACTACACATTGGTCGATGTGCTGTCTATATGCATGTGCCTTCACACCAGGCACAGCTGCCCCTGCACATGTGACCCCTGCTGGACTCGCTGCTGGGTCTGTGGAGCTGATGCACCTTCTGCGCGTGGGGCGGACAGCTCTCCTCACTTCCCTCATTGCGCATGTCATGACTTTGCCGCAGGTGACATGGATCATGGAGGGCCCACATGTACGCGTGGGTAGGCTACACATGATTGTACACTGGTCGCCACCCCCAGTCAGTGTTTCGAATGGGAAGGTTGTCGTGCTGGTGGTATGTTCGATGTGGCGGATGGGCGGGCCTAGGTGCGGGCTTACATTCCGGACATGGGGGGTAGTTGGATTGGCGACTAGTTGCAGTGCACACGGGACACGTCTCTTCCTTTCCACATCTGGGTCATCCCTTGTACTAACTGACAGTGATACAGTCATCTTCGCCCCAGCCCTCATGTCCTCCCCTCGCTCCCCCAATATGCATGCTCACCTGCGAGGCTAGCGCTTGCACAGGCAGCCCCAAGCTCGCACCAGAGAGGGCAAGGAGTGTATGTGTGGGTCCAGTTGCACGAGTGGGCTGTCTCAGGGTATGATGTGTGGCGGGACGCCGTCCACCTGCGTGGTGCCCCAAATGGAGACCCGGCCTGCATGGACTATGCATCACAGTCTTCGCCTTCCGGATCCGCCACCTGCGACACCCAGTGGCTGTGGCTGCCCTTGCGGCCAGGCCGCGTCCGTCTGTGGCTGATGGCCCACACATTCACTCTTTGGCCTCTCTGGGGAGGGCTCGGGGGTGGTGGCGCACGCGCTTGCACTTAGTCGCAATGGCATGTGGCGTGGTTGGTATGATGGGCAATGGATGGGATGGTGCGAGCCACCTCCCGTGACGTCAGTGCTGCTCGTGCTGTGGTGCGTCCCCCTACACTTCCATCTGACTTGTGCCATGCTAGACGTTGAGGTTCTATTGCCTGCGTGATATGAGCAGGAGGAGCGCGAGGAGACCTCTCACACACCATGCTCCACTGCCATGCCGTGCCCTGTATCGCCTGTGCGGATTGACTATGTTGGGGTTACACCTGGTCGACTGGGGCTGTGTGTGCCTTGTCAAGGGGCATGGCGGGCGCACAACAGGATCCAGCTTGTCCACAGAGGGTGGGCTGAGGTGCGCCTGGTACCGCCTTGTACGTGTGCCCGGCTGCTGTGCACACACGTGTTCACTCCCCCCGACAGGTGTCCTCTCACAATGCCCAGGGAAGCGGTGGTGTACTGTTCATGACCCCTCCCAACACGGCGTGCTCCAACTTGGCATGTGCGCATCTACCCGTCGCACCCACCCACCTGAGCACTGCGTCCATACGACTTCACACGACACATGTGTGTCTTCCACAGTAGTGCTACTCATTTGCGTTGACATCCAATACCAGTGGACTACATGGTCATGTCACGACTGCCGTGTACTTCACATACTCTCATCCTCTCTCATTCGTACTTGTGAAATGAGTCAGCGGAGACAGTTTTGGTTTCAAACATTATATTGAGTCTTCTGTCCTCTGTGATGCAGTATAGTGGACACTACTGGCAGCGGAATACATGTTGAGGATATACTGAGCATGATTACGAATGGGATAGGGTGTGGGGTTACATCTGCTTGGCCAAGGCTGTGCTAATGTACATTTACGTATAGCTGCGGAGCTGCGGACTTTGACACAGACGGTATACATGTAGCCTACCAGACCGCTCGGCATCATGGGCACAGTCCATCTCAGTTCCATGTGACAGGTTTGCTGCGGTTGTTCCTCATGCACGCGTGCATGTGAGATGACATCAGGGCATGTGCTTGCGTGCATGCAGCGGCGTGCCACTTGTTGTTGCACTGTGGTGGTTACTGGACATGTCACAGTCACTGGGGTCGTGTTGTTGTTGTATGCACTTGTCGTCCATGCAAAGGTCCTGGTATGGGATTCCCGGGGCGGGGGTGGGAGGGGTGCAGCACCCACAGACTCCAGGCGACCTATTCATGTCCACTGAGCGGTGTGTGTGTCCATGTGCGCTGGATCCATGTCGTGTCCTGGTTGTTCGTGCAGTTCCGTCCATGTGGGTGCGATGCACAGAGCCCATGCCACTGCCTCCCACGATGCATGCGGTGTTCCTGGATGTGATGGGGAACAGTGTGCATGTCCCGGTCATGTCCGATGTCATGGCGATGTCGTTGATGGTGTGGTTACAGTTGCCGGTCGTTTGGTATGGCTGTTGTGGTGGTGACTGGCCAGTCCGTGCGGAAGCTGAGCATGGGTGCGGGGTTGGACTTCATAGGTCACTCGGGGAACCTGCGTTGTGGTCCGACGTATTTACAGGTTGTCAGGTATGCGATGCCGTCCAGCAGGGCTTCCATGTCATTGGTGGTGTACATGTTTGCCAGCCAATGAAGCGGATGGTGGCTGTCAAGGTGTTGTTCGTAGGTTGTCCCTTGGAGGACCATGATGGGGCATGCTGGGTGACATTCGATGTAGCTGTTCTCGATGATCCGTCGTGTGGAGGCACAGTGGTTCCATTTCAGTGCGCGTGCGATGTTGGCCACATACGCCATGCCCCCATAGGCAGAGCAGGCCCTGTCGTGTGCGTCCAGAGGGAGGAGTAGTGGTAGCAGGTCCGCCTTCAGACATGCCGGGTTGGAGAGGCATATCTCGACGGGATGCTGGTAGGGACACCTCCGACAGTAGAAGACGGGCATGACGCAGCTGAACAATGTGATGCGGTAAGTCAGTCGGTAACTTACGTTCAGCAGGGACAGGAGATCGCATCCCAATGTATGTATCGTGTTGGTTTGGTACAGCTTGAGCTGTTCGGCGTAGTTGGGTAGGTGTGTTGCGGTTGCCATTTCGCAGCGGTTCGTAGAGGTGGCGTGCTCCGGCTGTGTGTGCAGTCTGCAATGTGCACGCTCCGGGGTTGCTGTGAGCTCTGTGTAGTCGTGGGGAGACAGGACTTGTGTTCTGTTGGCTTGTTTGGAGGACACGGGCCCTCTTCCCACATGCTTCTCAGACAGTTCAAGGTCAGTGCTGTGTGACTCCTTCCAATTAACTTGCATGTGGCCGACATGGGGGAGTGTTTTCTTCTTTCTTCCCCGTCCGTTGTGTGCTTCTGTGATATGCGCTATCTGCCCTGTGGTCGGTCTCCTCGGCATGCCTGTGTTGGTCTATTCTTGGACAATGGCTGTATGCACCGGCTTCTGTCGTAGGGCTGTGGTTTCGGTGTTGGAATGGAAGGTCATTCAGTGCTGTCTGCTCTCCCTTGTGTGGGCGGCAGGCTGCCTTCCGCTCTGCGTTGGGCCTTGTGTGTGGATGTAATTCTTGGGCCACCTGTTGTCGGTCCCCGGGCTCTTTGGTGTTCCGTTTCATGTGTCTTGTTCATATGTGCAGGGTGGTATGGGTTTTTCAGTGTGGTACTGGCGTTCCTCTTCCCGAAGGGGCCCTGCTTCTCCTAGTTGGTGTTGCCGCCGCTGTGTGCTTCGCCATGTTTGTTACACTGGGGTGTGTCCTGCTGTTGCGTGACTTCACTGACATGTGTGCGTCGGTTGTGTGGCGTTGGGTGTTGTCCGTGAATTGGGCGTTGGGGACATGTCTGTGGCCGGCCTGTCACGTGTCATGTGCGTTCGGGGTGGGGCTGATGTGTGTGCTGCTTGGTTGTGTCCCTGTGTCTGTGTGCGACGCATGCATGGCGCTGCGGTTGGCCTCTGCGTTGTGCGCATGTGTGGCGGCGTCATCGGCGCTTTGGGGCCGTGACGGGGTGGTTGGTTCCTAGTCCCAGGTGGTGTGTACACATGTGTTCTGCGATGTTAGGATTTGGCCTGTGTGTCATATGTGGATGCAATGGTGGATGTGTAGTGTGCACGCGCTGGTGGGGGGTTGTCCGCTTTTTCCGCCCTTGCACTGTGTGCGCTGTTTGCGTGCACTTGTTGTGTGTGTGCCTACCTGCGTCTCCGCGGTACGTTGCGTCCTTGGTGGTGCATCAGCAGAAGCATGGGAAGGGCCTGCAGTGCTGGATTCATGCCCGGGGTGCCGCTTCTTCGTTGTCCGTGCTCTGCGTCCGTGTTTCCGCCTCTCTTTCACGTGCGGTGTCTCTTTGCCGTGGGAGCCGTTTGTTTGCGGCATCGTAATTTATGCGCCGGGCGGGACGTGTTTCGTCGGACGGTGTGTGTCAGTTGGGCTGCGCCGCTACGTGTGCGGGCGCACTTTGATGGCGGACGGTGTTGCTGGCTTGCCGGCGGTGTTTGGCCTGCTTTTCGCATCATAATTGGGCGGGCGTGTGGACTGCTGCGTGCCGGCGGTAACTGGTGGTTTTTGCATCCGCCAGCACGGCGGTTGTGCTTCCGCCCGCCATCGTAATGGGCCCCTTAGACATTTGAATTTTTTTAAGATGTTTATTTATTGTAAATTATTTAAAAATCATCAAGAAATATTTATTTTATTAAAAATATGTAACATAAATAAAGACATAGAGATAGGAAATCATATTTATTTTACCAATAGAAAATGTTTTGTACATATGAATATTTTTATATTTAATAATTAAAGATTTTTTTTTATTATAACATTGGTACATTGTTTTAAACAGTTGTGTAAATTTTGTAATAACAGATAATGTAGGTTATCATTTTTTTACATACATTTGAAAAACAATATATTTATTTATAACAGTGGTTAATTTCAGTTTAGTATTGTGAACATTATTTATTTAGTTACATATATTGGTAACATATTAATTATATAACAATTTTTTAAAACATTTTTTAGTATAAACTTTAGTTCCATTTTCCAAATAAATAATAATACATTTTAATTAATAATATTAATATATAAAATATTAATCTTGTTAATTATTACATGGTTTAATTTATAAACTTTTTTATAAGGTAGTCATTTTTTAAATATAATTATTTTTTTTTACAAGTTTTTCATAAATGTATGTAACTTGGAATTATAATATTAAATATTATGTGTTTAATAATATTTATTATTATAATTTTACAATGATATAAAAATGAAAAATACATTTAAACAAATAAGATAAAAATTGTAGTATTTTAATTAAACATGTAAGTAATTTATATATAATGTAATGACATTTTTTTAAATTAAATTAGATTTATTTTATATGTTTGAAGCTGCCATATTTGTTTGGGGCTTGTATTTTGTAACCGCTCGCGGTGTTTTGGTTATTTCGAAGGGGAGAAGGTCGCGGTTGGGAGCTGCTTCGCGTCGAGGAAGGTAAGATTACTTTTATTTATATAAACTACATTTTTAATTTAATTTGAAGGTAGTTAAGTAGTAGTTAACGGCCAACAGCACAGCTCTGGCCTGGCTAAAGTCTTTTCTCCACCTGCGCACTCAAAGGGTGGCCTTACAACCACATCAGTCCACCCGCAAGCACTAATGGTGCGGGGTGCCTCAGGGGTCGGCTCTCAGCCCGCTCCTTTTTAATATATACCTGGCCCCTCTATTCACCTTGATAGCCAACTGGGGAGTGAAGGCGATTTCCTACGCCGACGACACCCAACTGGTTTTCTCATTTAATGATCAGACCGAAGACTCTTTTAAGTGCTTCAAAGGCTGCTTAAAAGACATCGCAGGATGGATGAACAACAACAAACTCAAATTGAACGCCAATAAGACTGAAGTGATGTTTTTTGGCAAATCCAAACCTCCAGCGGTAGCCCTTTGGTGGCCTGAGGAAATGGGTCCGGCACCGGTTCCTACGAGCTGTGCCAAAAATCTGGGTGTTAAATGGCAGGACGATCTGTCCTTCTCCGCCCAGATTCAGCAGGTTACAGCGGCCTGTTTCTGCTGCCTGAGAAACCTTCGGAAATTTTTACATCTGCTACCTGAGAGCTGCCGCAAGACCATTATCCATGCCACAGTAACTGCCCGCTTGGACTATGCAAATGGCCTCTACACTGGCCTACCGGCCTACCAAGTTAAGAAACTTCAAATGGTTCAAAATGCGGCGGCGAGACTAATCAAACATGTTCCTTTTCGGCAGCACATCTCTCCGCACATCAGAGAACTACACTGGCTCCCAGTAGCCATGCGTATCAAATTCAAGGCCTTGACCCTTGCTTTTCGGGCAGTTCATGGATCTTGCCCTGCGTATTTAAAACAGAGGCTAGGTGTCTACACGCAGCCACGTGTGCTGAGATCCTGCTCTCAGAACCTACTATGCATCCCTCGAGTGAAAAAACTCGGTTGGGTGCCAGATCTTTCATGTTTGGGGCATCAAAACTGTGGAATTCCCTTCCTAACTCTTTGCGTCAGTTACCGTCTGAAACCCAATTTAGGAAGGCAATCAAAACTTGGCTTTTTAACCTGGCTTAATTTACACTGTTGATCTTGTCGCCTCCCGTGAGTCGCCTGTTGCTTTAGCGCCGGGACACCTCCTAGGAGGTAGCTGTTCGCGCTCAACAAATGACAGTATTATTATTATTATTATTATTATTAGTTAGTGTGTGTAGAATTAGGTTTTTGGAGTTGTGGAGTTTTTTTATGCGTTCGATTAGGTTTTGACGATTTATGTATCGTTATTTTTGAGGCCTAGTTTAGAAATGTTAAAGTCTGGTAGTATATGTGTTATTATGGTGTGTATAATGTTTGTAATACTGTTATATTGTATATTATGTGTATATTTGTGTGGGTGGGAATGTTTGTGTGTTTTTTATAGGTTTTTTACAGGTTTTGTTCGATCGAAGTTGCGGTTACTAGAAGATTGTGTTTTTTTAAATTAAGGAAGTGTTTATTAGTTTAAGTAACTAATAATTATTTTACACTTCCTTAATTTTTCGGGTTTTCATGGAGCGTTTCTGTTTTTAAAACATTTTTTCGGGTTTTTTATGGTTTATGGAATGTGGATTTACCGGTCGAGGATTACTTTTTGGAACAGTTGGATTTTTTCATTTTTTTGGGGTTAATTTTTATTCTATTTGGATTATGAGCTACCAGCATTGTTTTACAAGATGTGGGATTTTCTGTCTACAGCTATGGAAACGGTAAGTTAATTTAATTATTTATTGTCGGAGGGAAATGCTATAATATTTACTGTTATTGTTGTTTATTTTTTCAAATATCTAATTAATATGTCTATATATTTATTTAGTAATAAAAATATATTAGACTAATTATTTAGTTTAAAAATTTTTTTTAATTTGTATGCATTTTAATAATTTTAACAGAAAAGTATATATTTTACACTGGTTTGAGAGTTTAGAGTAGGCTTTTGACAATTATTGCTAAGTATTCTAGGCCTCTTGATTTAGGGTATAGTCTGACTTGTTGTTGTAGGTATTCAAACATTTGTTTAGTTTGTTTGGATAGTTTAGGCTTTATTTGTGTGACAGATTGCTCCATTCTTAGCTGTTGGTAGCTCTGTTCTTTTTGGAGGGAGAGTAGGAGTTTGTGTAGAGTAGGTGTACCTCTTTCTGTTGTTGCTTGGAAGGCATTATGCCAACCTTCAACAGCATTGTTTGTTTTTGCCTCTTGATTTAGTGTGCTAAGGCAGACATTCCACCATGGAATTTGGTATTTTGGTAGTCTCCTATGTCCTGATCTATGGAGTCTTCCCACCCAGGTATCATCAAAATAGTGTAGGAGGGGACTTAATTTTTGTTCCTGTTGGTGGTAGTAAGGACTTTCTATTAAAAGATTGTAATGTTCGGCCACGTCAGTAACTGGGACGTAGGCCAGTGCAATAAGTTTTTTTATTTGGTATGCAAATGAACTGTTTGTCGCATATTCAACACTTAGGGCCCGATTCCGATCTCGCTCGGAAGGCCTACGAATCGGATTTGGCTTTTGCGGATCCGATTCGTAGCCCTTTTTCGCGTCCGAATCGTACACAGGTCCGAACGACCAAGTACGATGCAAAGAACGGGTATGCATCGCCCAAATCGTTTCCCAACCCGATCCTGTCCGTACGACTCGTACGCAGACGCTTCGTACAGTTCCATGGAGTCTGTCTCCAAGCGAGCAAGTATGATGCATGATTCGGACAGCCTTCACGATTCGGTATGTCCGGATCGAAAAAGCTGCCGGAATCGTTCTTTTGGGGCCCGCAGCAGGCCCCCCATCACCTGGAGCCCTCCCATTCGGACCCATGGGGGTACCCATGGGTCCCCCCTTCTCATGCATTCACAGTGTGGCGGGCACCATGGGATGCCCGCCACAGGGTGTACGCTTTACCCCACCCACCCCTTTTTGCTATGGGAGCCTGTCTACGCGTCCAGTATACAGGCTCCCATAGAGCTCAATGGGAGTCCGAGCGAACCGAGTCTGTAAGCATGTGAATGCATCGTACTCGCTCGCTCGGACTCCAGGTGCACGATTCGCTCGTAAAGCCCTAGGGATCCGAGTCGTATGGAGGGCTTTATAAGCGAGATCGGAATCGGGCCCTTAGTGTTGATTTCTGAAGGTGTCTCCATAGACACTGATTGAAATGATAGTAACATCCCTGAATTGATGTGTGTGGGTAGGACTTTAGAATTGCATTTATCATAGCCTGCTCAAAATCTATTATTATTTTCTGTGGAAAATAATTATTTGTTTCCTGTTTAATTTTACTTAGTACTTCCATATATGTGGAGTTCTGTTTATTGGGTAGCAAGGCATAGATAAAGGGGATGTTGGTGTTCTGATATAGGGCATGGACAGTGTATAATTGATAGAATGGTTTGGGACAGATTTTAAAAGTCCCGTCCATCATCCATGTTTTCTGATTGTTGTAGCTTTATTAAATTGTTTGCAGTTGCAAACATAATTATTCTTTTCTCTTTGCATTTGTTGTCATAGAGAACAAAGGGTTCTTCATTATGAGTTATAGATAGTTCTGGGGAATTACATCCTCTTCAAATGTTTTTGGAGCAGGTGTGGTAGTTGTTGTGGCTTTTTTTGTGCGAGCTATAGTTCTTTTTAATGAAGAAATAGAGGGCATTTGCCCAGTAGCATGTTTGGGTACTCAAGGCAGAAATTCTTTAAGTATTTGAGTCGTAGGTGTCTGTGAGCTAGTGCTAGCTTCTTTAATGTTATCAAGGGCATTCCTAACCTCTATTTCAGTAACATTTGGAGGGTGGGTATGCTCCCTTGTATACAAAACAGTTGTTTCTCTAGTTGTTGCCCAACCATAACACTTATTTGAATAGTACATGCTACATTTCCAATTTACTTTTAGTCCACTTTGCTTTTCCTGGGTATAGACATACTCCATGTAACATAGCAAACATTTTCCTTTTTGGGATGAGATAAATTGGGCGCCTTCTGTCATTGTGATGTGTTAAATTCTACAAAAAATGTATATCAAAATTATTAAAACGAATATTGTACATGTTTTTTTCTTAATAAATACATATTGTTATTAATATACTTACAATGTTGGGTTTTGAGCTGCTTTTAAATATAGATGTTTTTTCTTTGTTGGTTGAATTCTGTCAAGTTGTTGATTTTTCTGTTGGAAGAGTAAAACATATTTTTACTTATTTTGTTAAATATGTACATGGGGTGGGTGTTTGGGATGGATTTGGGGTTTGGTTGGGTGTTTTACAATTTTTGACAATGCTGTTTGCTGAATACTTACTTTATTAGTTAGATGATTTTAGAAGCTGATCTGTAAATTTGTGGATGGTTTGAGAATTATCTATAGAGGAGATATAAATTGAAAAAAGATATATATTAATTATTTGAGTATGATAAATAGTAGTTTTTAAGATTAGCATTACAGTTATTTTACGGATGGTAATGCACTACTTTTTGAAGAATGTAATATCTTTTTCTTTGATGAAGTCCTTGTTTCTGATAGAAATCCGGCAGAGTTTCACTTCTTCATTGTTTTTGGTTTAAGGTGTAAAATAAGAATAAGTTTTCCTTCTTTATATAGTGTTTGTATTAATTGTTTGGTTAACCTCATTGGTTTGTTTTAATATTGTGTGTTTTTATTGGTTAATCTTTATTGTTTTAATCCTTTTGGTAGTTGTTTTCCATATATGGAAAATGCTAATTAAGAGTCCGTTTTTTTTTCTTTTTCATATGTTGAATTATTTAAATGTGTATCATCTTACATGTGATGTTAAATAATGTGTGTACATAATCTAAATATAAAATTAAATTGTTATTAATAGTGTATTTATCATTTAATATTTTAAAATATGTTTTAGTATTTGCTAAAATTATGATATATATTATATTTTATATGCAGTGTATGTTTATTTATTTGAATATATTTATGGTGTTTAATTTTGTTTGTTTTATCTATTTTTGAATTGTCGATATTTTTACAAAAACGATATTGTGATCGATATTTTGGAAATGTATTTTTTTAAAGGATGTTCGATATTTTGAATAAAGATATCTATGTTTTCGATATTACTGTAATCGATAATTATGTTTGACGATATTTTGGGGTCGATATTAGTGTATTTTGTTAATTAAGTATAGGGTATCGATATTAGTGTTGTCGATATTTTTGTGTCGATAAAAATGTAGGTCGATATTGTGTCTGTCGATATTATGTCAGTGATTCGTACTTGAAGATCTATGCCATTAACCGTGCCTATAGTAATCTTCACCATGCCTATAGTGAGCTGTATGGTGCCGTTGATATTGGGGGCATCCTTACAATGGATTCATAATGTCTATAACTGGTTCAGTTATGCCAGGCTCACGGCCAGCCTCCGTCAGAGGACGCTGGAATGTCTGACCTTATAGATCTATGGTTTAGAGTGCACTTTGCAAGTTCCTTCCAAGGGGGGCCCTGGGTTATCAGCGTGTCCACCCAGGGCATGATGCAAGTGAGGTAGTACACTTGGTGCAAACACCTTTCCCACCTACACAAATGATTCATATTATGGTGGTAAATGTGTGACAAAAATATGCTTGCATATTGTGTTGAATTTTGTTGTGGTGGGGATGTGTTGTGCTTTTGTGCTGTTGTGTCTTTGTGCTACATTATTGCATTATCTTATTGTTGTATTGCACTTTGGTTATTGTTTTCCATTTGGTTTTGACAGTTTTATTTTGCTTGTGTTATGTTGCTGAGTTGTGTTATGTGGTGCTCGGTATGTAATTACAGCCATCGTTTGTTCACATTCATGAAATAATTACAAATCCAGCACATTCCTTTAAAGTTCTAGAGTCAAGAAACTCTTTAACAACTACCACTGTGGTAGTAATGCACCACTGCTCCAAAGTATGCAAGACGAGCCATCCTGAAAACGATTATACTGTTTGGTCTTAAATGAGCTCTTTTAGGGGCCAGGTTTCCCAGATACTCACGTAGTGCAGCAGCCACAAATGCTGAGCTGCATGAGAAGTAGAGAGGAGGCGAGCGCCGTATTTACAGAAATATGGCTCTGTCCTCTACTATCCCTAGCGCCGGGCGCTGAAATTAGCTGCCGTGCGCCAAGGATACACCTTTGCATCCTGACCCTTTTCCCTCTTTGTATGTGTGCTGTAGAGTGCAGCACATGCACTAAGTCAGAAAAGGAAGGAGAAATGAAAGCATTTCTCCTTCGTTGCGTCTACTTCAAATGGGTGCAGTTTTCTGTAGCTAAACCCAGTCTACTTTATTTAGTAAATTGGGCTTAGCATCAGAAACCTTGGGTGTGTTCATGGGAACACCCATGCACCACCTTTGGGGGTATATTTACAATGAAATGATGCAGTACGGCGCTGCAAGCAAATCTGCTGCGCCGAGCAGAGTCATTTAAAAAACGCAGGGATGAGCCTTATTTACGAGAATACAGCGCATCCATGTGTTTTCCCTTGCGCTAAAAAAAGCTGCCTAGTGCCAACACAGACACCCCTGCGCCATAGTGCAAGGGTGCCTGCGTTGCAGGGAATCATCCCTGCAATGCAGGCACATTTGTACTATGGTGCAAGGGTGTCTGTGTGCAGGGAATGATTATGTGCAGGAAGGGGTACTTTCCTGCACATAAACAATCTATAAAGGTGATTTGCTTTTTCTATGTGTTCTGCAGAATGCAACACACATAAAAAGAGCAAAAACGAGGAGAAATAAAAGTATTTCTCCTTGTTGCGCCAATCTAACACCCAGCGGCGGCCGGCTCAGGTAAGCGCGGTGGGGCGTGGCTGGGCACGGCAGGGGAAGCCGACAGACGACGGAATAGGTATTACTTATTTATTTAACTATACCTATTCCATCGTCCGTTGGCTTCCCCTGCCCCGCCCCACCCCACCCCACCGCGCTTACCTGAGCTGGCCGCCGCTGCTAACACCTGATTTTGAGTTGCATTCGTTTTTGGTGCTGCCTCAGATTTACATATCCCTGTAAATCTGGGGCAGCATCAAAAAGCAAAGGGTGTTGTGGTGGAGCGCCCACAACACCACCCATTGCATGCCCCTTTCATGCAGATATCTGGTGAAAGGGTACCATATTTACAAATACGCTACTTTGTAAATATGGAGCAGGGTATTGCGCCTCCGGAACGTAGGAAAAAGTGACGTTCAGGTAGAGCAATCCCCTTGTAAATATGTCCCTACATGCGTTGCATTTTGCAGCACACTTAGAGAGAGCAAAAACGCCTTTAAAGATTTTTTTATGTGCAGGAAGGTGTCCCTTCCTGCACATAAACAATCATTCCCAGCACACCATAGTTCAAGGGTGCCTGCGTTGCAGGCATGATTCCCTGCAAACAGAGGCACCCTTGCACTGTGGTGCAAGGATTCCTGGGTTGCAGGAAATCATCCCTGCAAACGCAGGCACCCCTGCACTGTGGCGCAAGGGTGTCTGTGTTGGCACTAGGCAGCTTTTCTTAACGCCAGCGCAAGGGAAAACGCAGGGGTGTGCCGTATTCTTGTAAATACGGTGCATACCTGCATTTTTAAAATGAAGCGGCGGATTGGCTTGCAGCACCGCTCTGCGTCATTTCATTGTAAATATACCCCACAGTTTCAAGAAAGGTTTACGTAACAAGTTATATGGCACAAGCATTGCAGAAAACACAAATTCACTTGAAAATTAAAGCTTGCTTCAATATTGATACACCACTTTACTTTCACAAAAATAGTTTACATCTGGCCCCGGACCATTTATTAGAATAGTCTTTTAATAATTTCATTAAATCAAATAGATATTTGAGAATGATTTGGAAAATGGAGGGGTTATGAATGTAAGCTCTGACGCTTATGCCACTCGCAAAAGAGCCCCTCACTCGTATATTCACTATTTGCTTCATCTTTAAGGGCTTAAAGTGCATTACATGTATGACAAGCTTATGGAATATAATAGACACAGCTGAATTGCATCGTTCCATACACGTACTAAATTAGAGATCAATGAGACATGATTAGACACAGAGGTATACAGCAGTGGTGCTAAATTAGATACAATTATTACTGAGGGCCAACGCACTAGACCCTTGAGAGGGAAGTCTCTATGTTTAATGGTAGAGTTTGTTAACTATTTTCTTTTATTAATGGTTTTTATTAAAGGCTGACTTGTTTCAATGTTTGCTTTTGATTTAATAGCATAAGTATGATTGATGTCTACCTAAACGCTAAACAAAATTATAGGCATTTGTAGAGCATTAAACTAGCTAAAGGGCATCAGAGCACTGAAGAAAGGCAGAACCCTGAGTTGTGATTTAAGATCCTTTATAATGAAGTGGGATGTTCGTGAGTGGCCAATCCTATGAAATGGCGATGTAGTGATCTCTGAGGTGGAGGATCTTCAGCTCCCTTCGGAAATGTGGAAAGGTTGAGGCAGTTCTGATGTTGAGGGAGATGTAGGTCCAGATCCTGGGATTATAGAGGGAGAAGGGTTGTCATTAAGCTTTCTTTTTTTTGCAGTTTTTTGTTTCCAGTTTGGTGATGTCCTGGCTTCTGGTGTTCCACTGTACACCTGAGGTAGCTATGGGGAGGTGCTGGTTTTGGTAGCATTGCAGGTGATGCAGCTTATTTTGAGTATGATGTGGGCATGGAGGTGGAGCCAGTGTAATTCCATCAGGAATCAATTGATTTGGTGAAACTTCTTAAGATCTTTGATGAGACATGCTGCTGTATGTAGGATATATTTCAGTGCATGTGCTGCTAGATAATACCCTATGAATATGATGGTTAGGTGACAAAGCATTACAGTTATGCATGGCCTGTTCATTAGCCTGTGATATTGCAGACTTCTGGTGTTCACTCTTGGGGCATTGAGAACTGGTTGTGGTACTGGCCTTGTATGGCTCACTCTGAGTACACCTAGTAACAGGCTGTAGTACTGCAGGCTTGTGATGATCACTATCGGGACTACTAGTAAAAGGGTGCAGTATTGTAGTTTTGTGCTGCTCAGCTCTAGTATTGGCAAAGCCATTATGTATATCTTTTCTGTACTCAGTGCACTCAAGCCGTTTTTGGGTCACATATTTGAAGGGAAAGGTTTTATCTTTATAAATAAATACCTGTAGCTACAGGTGTGAGAACAGTGAGTGGCACAGATACAGTCCTACCCTGATTCCTGACAGCATGAGTACTTGGGATCGAAGTCCAGAGCCTATCATGTGTCCAGGAGGGGGCGCCCCAAGCATGCCTTCCCTCATAGTATACAAAAGGTCGCTGTCTCTGTCTTGTATTTAGCACATATAGTGGTGAAGGCAGCTTACTGTGTTTTGTGGTCTCAAATAGTTGACCAGAAAGTTTTATCTGTATCATTGAAAGTGTGCCCTTCTGATCTCTCATGTAAAGTTCCACTGTTACATGACCCCAGAATCATGCTTTGACATCTTTTGTGTGTATGTAGAGTATGTGTATGTACATTGCACGTGGATTGTAAGTTTCTGTGTGTATGAGTCTTAGTACTGAAGCCAGTGGGATCCATTATGGATGCACATGGTTTAGCATGGCACAAGATTGAGGATAGCTTCCCCAGACACTGAAAGTGTTTTGCCTACATTCCTGTGTGGAGATCCAGACAATGAAGTGTGGAGGATGGAGACCAGGCTACCATTGGAAGTTCCATGAAGGGTTTGTTAGCAAAGGGTTGCTGATTAGATCTTTCTGAGAACTAACATTTGGTGGCTGGTAGGGGTTATGAGTGGGACTGCAGTTTCTGGTGTTCAATATTTGAAGTTTCACAGTCAGGCCTGCCCTTTTATTTGTCTCTGATTACTACTTCAGAGAGCCTGATGACAGTCGGGTACAGAACCCTCATACTTCATTGTGCCCCATGTTATGGATACTCCAGCTTGGATGCAGACCCAGTGCTAACTGCTGTGAGACACTTTAGTTTGCTCTCCAGACACAGTGTAGTTTGAGAAGGACACTTGAAAAAGAACCACCCCATACCGGTTCAGATAGTTTGAGACAATGAACCCACATCCCTGGTCTACAAAATGTATATAAAAGCGGGACTCAAACCAACACACTTTGAGGAGCCCACCTTTCCATGACCATGAAGAACTTGGAACTGGAAAAGAGTATTTGAAAGGCCGCTGTGTGACCAGAGCTGGTGCCTGTCTGACAGTCAGTCTCCCAGAGGTAAGGGGACATCACCCGAAGTTTGCGATTTCTGTGGAGGAACTGAGGACCTGCATAGTGTCTATAAGCCTGACTTCTGAGAAAGGGAAGGATTCTGTCTGTCCCTGCCGGAGGAGAATCTTCCAAGGAGAAGTCCAATGTGTTCCTAGAATGAGGAGCACCCACAGGAATTGGACTGCCTCACAGAGCAAAGTCAGGAGTGACTGGTGCTACACTGGGGCTCCTGGTCTGGCTGCACTTCCAGACAAAAAATGCAAAAGATTGCATTCATCACTGCATCTTCTAGAGCAAGTGCTGCATGTATCTTGCCGTGCATCTGCACCGGAAGCATGCTGCGACTAACAAAGAAGCCCATACCACAGCATCAGGCCCTAGATGAGGCATCGGAAGAAATAGGCTACGTCCAACCTCCCCTGTGACCGCTGGAGTGACAGCACACAAGACCTTGGGCATCCATCTGTAGTCATCACTCTGTTGCTACATTGCACTGAAGTGAGCCTGAGGACTTAAGACTGTTTTCTGCCCATTACAACAATGGGTGTAAGAAAAAAAGTTGACTGATTGCACCTTTGAACGTGTGGGAGAACGTAATCTGCACCCGAGCCTAAATAACGCTTCTTACAAAACATGCCAGAGTGCTATTATCAGGTGGGTGGCCGAGTGGGCATGAAGAGACAAATGGGGGCAAAACTTCCACAGAGGAATTGTGATCAGGGGCATCACCCTGTATTAGCACATTAAATTGTGGAGAATTTAATATTGCTGTGCGGGTAAAAGTACTTTCTTTTTTCAAAAAGACAAGCCCTGTGCTGGACATCAGGTTATTTTGTCTGCTGGTTGATTGTATAGTTCTGAGCTCATGCCTTCCATACTACATACTTCAGAAGCCTATGAGCGCCCCTCCTCTCTATTTTGTAGGTCAAGTGAGGAAAGGGTTGTATTTGGCTCAGTTTGCAGAGCCACAGTAGGGCAGACTACAAGACACCAGTGGCAAACAACCTCAACCATCACGGTTGGGGCCCCAAAGCCCCTGTCTGCCCGGGGGCTCTGAAACAAGGTCTAACAATGTAATTTTATACACTCCATAAAAGCAGAGTAAAATCTAAGAAAACTGGGAACTGAAGTTGTGTTGTTTAAGTGACAGGGAAGACTACTTTTTCTCCAGTTACAGGTACAGATAGTGAACATTTATTAAGGAATTTGTGCAATAGAATGACTGCCCATTAAGGTGTTTTAGGTAATGTAATTATGTAGAACCAAATTTGGGATTTCCTAAAGCAGAGAACACATTGTTTGCTAACTATCTTTACACAGAAAGGAGCTGTATTTATTCTGTGAGTCTAATCACAATATTAACTGAAACATTTTTGTTTTTTAATCAAGACATATCAATAGGTTAGAGTGAATCTAAGGAAATGGAGAGACACACTACCAGTGAATACATCTGATATTTAGTACTTACCATGATATTATAATAGTGATATACAATATTTCTTGTATATTTTCTTTGAAAAGTGTGTTTTTGATGATTTATATGTTTATTTCTTCAGTTCAAGTGCTTTGTAACCACATACATGTACCAGGGGACACAAACACTCCACTGGTGTAAATACCCTCACAATCATAATAGGGATTCATTATCCTTTCATTCCATACCCATTAATTCCCTTAGTGTTCACTATTTTCATATCCTCCTGGTATTCTATTGTCGATGTTTTAGGACTATGCCCTGATGAAGGAGACCCTTAGTAATACGATGAGAACACAAACTGTTGCTTTTGAAAGCAGTGTCACAACCTCCAAGAGGTCTCCAAGAGATCTATAGTAAAATCAAATTTAACACGCTTAAAAATGTACTATCTTATAAGATGGTGCCCACAATTCTAATTACTTCCTATGTCCATCTTTTCACACATGTTCAGTTCCCAGTATTCACCATAATTAGCATTGCCTCTCCAACATTAGTTCCACATTTAAATATTGTTTTCTCTATACTATCTTGTTTCTGTGTGAATCCTAGGCTCATTTAATGAACAGTCTGTGCTTGCAGATAGTTTTACCTCTAAATTCTCTTAAAAACATCAGTTGGCAAGCAACTCATTATTTCCCAGACCTGTATCATTCAATAGTTTAACTGTTCAAAATATGGTATCTCTGGAAAGGCGTCTCCCTTCAGTATTTTAACCTTCCACAATGTGGAAGCTCTCACTCCTTTATTGTAAGTTTAACAGAAATAGCTTTAACTAACTTTTTTCAGTGTAATTACATTTTTATCTAGAGATGCACAGGACAAGCATGGGAGCAACTGTTGCCCAAAGTTTGGCGATACTTTTTGTAAATGAGAATGTGGCGCCACTACAATAATTATTCTTAGTTATAGCACTTACCATGACACACTTTCTTATTGGAAAATAGACATATAATGTTTCTTTTAAAGAAGTGTTAATAACATTTACTATTGATATACAGCTGTCCAAAATGCACAATCTAAGATATGTTCATACTAGTTGTTGCCCCTATTTGCTTAGATTAATCCTAAGACATTGATACTTATCGATGAAAAAGGTTTCTGTACGGTAGTTTTCAAGAAAGATATTGTTTGCCTGTGGTTGAACTCTGAAAGTTTTTAATGCTGGGAAGAACTAACTCATCTTACATCAATGGAGTAATCAGTTAAAAGGAGCTGAATCTGTACAAGCCCTTGAATTGTTTATATAAGTGGTGAATTACTGAATTTCAGATGTTCTGGGCTTATGAATGAGAGCATTTAATTGACAATCCAGTATTTATCCAAGAACTATTATTGACAACAAACTTAGGAAAACAGTTATCATGACATCTCTTAATTAGGTGTGACAATAACATATTTTGTTGTATAGTGACAAACCTCATTGTCAGAAGTTTTTTCACACAGCTCAACCAACATCAAGCCTGGCACCCAAAGAGGTTGAAGTAGAAATTGGTACAGAGAAGTCTATCTCTTGTCGGATGGAAGGATTTTATCCACAAGCCTTTGAGATAAGTTGGTGGACAACCAAATATGGTGTCATTTCAAAAGATACCTGCACCGGATATCCTGAGAAGAACCAAGATGGAACATATAATGTGACAAGCCATTTAAGACTGCAGCCATCTATTGAAGACAACAACAATGAATACACTTGTATTGTGCTGCACAGGTCATTGTCTGGACCATTAAGACTGAGCACCACTTTGACTGTTAAAGGTAAGATGCACAACGTTAGTACTTAAATATGGTGCTTCAGAAGCATGCTCATGCTACTCACTACAAATGCAGCAGAAAGAAAATAGTGCCAGAAAACGGCCCATGGGGATTCCTTGGTCTATTTGTTTCCTCAAAATCTAATCAATAGGTCAAAAGGTGGAGGATGTAGTCATGACACAATAATGACATTTACTTCTAGCTACATGAGGGTGACCTCAACAGGAGAAATGTATAACAAAAGAATGGGGTAATAATAAGCTATCTACCTCAAATGCAGCTGTGATGTATTGAAACATCAATAAGCAACTGGAAATGTGAGGTGCAAATATGATGCTACAGATAGATGGGAGGCCACTGCATCTCATTATAGTCCACTTGATATGCTTATTAAATGCCTAGAATTGCTTCATTCCGCATTAATGACAAAAGCACTGTCTCTCTCCCATCACAATCTTCTAGTTTCTGTGGAATACCTAGCAGACATGCTTTAATGTTATGTTCAATAGAACTGTTTCCTTGCTCAAACCTTATCCTAACATTCTACTCTAGGATGTTTGCCATTCACAGATAATCACAACACCTCCATGTGATTCTAGATCTCCGTCTGTGTGTTTGCTATCATCAGTAAAAGTTCTGCCTGGCATCTCAGGTGCAGATCTTTTAATTGATCTATTTGGGGATTATCTTATGCGCTATGGTTTTATTCGCTTCTTACTTCTAATCCAAATCCGACTAATCGTTGCAGATTGGATCTACACCTTGAATTTAGGGCCTGATTTAGATCTCATTGGATGGGTTAGTCTGTCACAACGGTGACAGGTATCCAGTCAGCCGAAATATAAATCCCATAGGATATAATGGGATTTATATTCCGCTGTGATGGAGTAACCCGTCCGCTGAGATCTAAATCAGGCCCTAAGTCTTTCCCTTTTACAGCATTCTCTTTGCTCATGGTCTATGTTTATGTTGTGTTCAGGGTGGTTATTTCATACAGAACAGTCTGTTCTGTTAGAGAAACTTAGAGACTTGTCTAGGAAGAGCAAATCCCGGAAAAGACTTTTGTTTCAAAAAGTGTTTTCTATTGAAAGAATGCATTTCCAACTCACTCAGTGTTACTACTCCAAAAGGTCCAGTGAAGATGCAGCTTTGATTGATTATGAAGTTTCTAGTTGATTTATTGATAAAGACTTCTGTCCAAGACATAATATTGTACTAGATCAGGAAAACCTACTAGAAGCTGTGCTGGAAATAGATGGCACCCCTCTGTCATTGGGAGATGTACAATCTGAAAATGATTCTCATTTGTTGACATTAGAAATTGAGACTATTGAAACCGAACCTTTGATGCCATCTTGTCTCCTGTTTCCCCTTCTGTTAGGAACAACATTAAGGTACACCACCCAGAGATTAATTGCCAATAAGAATACATTTTGGGGAGTTCAGAGTATTGCAAAATGTATTGTTGGTTAAGACATTCACACAGGTTAAATAGCCTTTGACATGTTTGCTCTGCAAAAACAAATACAAAATGTACATATACCTCCTACCTATTAAGATGTTAAAGATGTATTCAGAAAGAAAATAGCAAATACCTTACCACCAAATAGGGAGTATGACAATAAGTCCTCAGAATGAAGCCTAGATCCCACCTGAAGAAGACTTGATGCTGAAGGTATTCATAAAATGACAAATGACTCCCTTGGCTATGTTCTCTTCTGTGTCCCCAGCAGGGGCATTATAGGAAATTGGGTTATTAGTTGTGCATGATGTGAGGCCTACACAAGCAGTAGGTTCACAATTTCCATTTCTAGGAACCAAGCAACCCATTGTAGCGCTTGACTCTCTGAGGGTAGCAAAGCAGAGCAGTCCAAAGCATATTCAAGAGAGGTTGTGTGGGCTAGTAATCACCTTTCACTGGCATGCAATAATAACACTCAATAAATGATTGCCCATTCAGTGCTTTTTCTTTAAAAAAGGGAAAAGTAAATTTATGACATGCACACTACTTAAAACTACACATTAATTTACAAATATGCACATTAGGCAGATCAAACATATCTCAGATTATATTATGAAATTACATTTGACCCCCTAAATGGTCATAAGCCCCAAAATTACCGTGCCCCCTCCCACCTATAGCAGACAACACATCACCATGTAGGGGGGTATCACTTTAGATAAAAGAGACCTATCGGCATTATCAAGGGTTTACCATATCACCGGAACAACAACCACATGTTAAAACACCTTAATTTTGTGCATAAATGCAATGATCAATAATATAACCATGAGTAAATGCAATTATTAATGTCCATAATGCATATCAACCTTCATCAGTAATCACTGTCAGCATTGTCATTTTAATAAAACATTTTAAAATGAACATAACGCCCCCCCTCCCCCAACATCATTGGTAGGGCCCGTGCCATCCTTGGGCTACCACAAGGTGAGGAAACATTTCTATTGAAAAGACCCACAGGGCATCATTGCCGCTCCCTCTGGAGCAGGGAATATTTTAGCAGCTCTCCCACTGCACTATTGCAGGTTTTCCTTTGTGTTTCTCTCATGTTATTCTAGCACCCGGTCCCACCCGGACAACTCACATGCCTCCATTCGTTGGATGCATTGCAGTGAACCCACTCTTGCTGGCTCCCTGGGTGTGTAGCATCTCATCCGCTGCCTGAGGGAGCTGGCAGATCTTCTTGCCTGCCTGATTCTGCGGCAGGGAGTTATCATCTGTAGTAGAAGCCCAGCTCCCCCCCCCAGACAAGGGCACTGGGAGTGGGGGTCAGGCTCACCACTGCTGGTGCTAGGACCTGAAGTTGGGGTCCCAGGACCCTTCTCCTCCTCTTGGGGTATTGTGACAGCACTGTGTCAGCCCCAAAGGGAGATGGGGCACCTGAAGGAAGAAATGCCCCTGGGGAGGGGGTCCCACACACGCCCCTCCCTGGGTGGAATAAATAAATAATCTTTGCACCGACCCCCAGTCCGTGGCTCACCCCGGTTGGTAATTCTGGACCAGGCAGTGGAGCCCCACGCTCTCCCCTTCAGAAAAGGGGTCAAAGACAGCCAACCTCTAAAAGCCCATAACTTGGCCTAAATAGCGGTATGCCTGGCAGGGAGCTGTTTCCACTGTCTCCCTGTGCCAGCTCTCCTCCTGGTCATTGGCTCTAGGAGCTGAAGTCCAGATCTTTCTCCAAACTGGTGCTGATGGCGTGTAAGGGGGGCGGCCTCAATGGTATTTGGTTATACCCACTGGTCCTGGGGGAAAATGGACAAATGTCCTTGGTCCTTTTGGGTAAAGGAGGTTTTGCATTCCAGTTGTACACGGCGGTTGCAGTCCCAGGATCCAGCAGCGAAAAGCACAAAAGCACCAACAGCTCTTTCTCTTCCTTGTGCAAGAGTTTTTAAAAGGGGTGGAAGGCTCTATAAGCCAGGGATCCCTGGCCAATCCTAGGGTCCCACATTACCTCGCCACCCCTGTCCCAACCCTCCTGCACAGCACAGTATCCTGGGACACTTCAAGATGGCTTAATCCAGAAGTCACTGGCCACATCTGCTCTTTGGGTCCCTGCGCTGCCCCTCGCTGATATCACTGCCAGGGACTTTCCCACCAAAACTTCAAAGAGGAACCCCCTCCTGTGTTTAGCTGCAATTGTCTGGGCATCCTCCTTTGTTCGGTTGTTCTGGCAACTCGCTGATTTGATTTTGGCACACATAATCCACCCACTTTTGATATGCCACTGGATTTTGTAGGCCAAAGGGAAATGAAACTGCACTCTAAGGCAGTTTTCCCTCTATGTGCATAATAAGGTGTCATTGCAGACAAAACAATAAACCACACAGACTTTCTCTATGAGTGTACACTAACATTACAAGGCCTACCCCAGGTCAATTTCTAATCCTACAGAGTCCCCACTGTGCCAGGCTACCAGGGCCTGATTCACAGAACTAACTTACGTCAAAAACATAAAGTTAGTACTTTTTGGTATTCACAGAATACACTTACTCATTTTGGTATTCACAGAATGAACTTACTCATTTCAGTATTCACAGAAGTTAGTAGTCCTAACTTTAGGACTCCTAAATGCCTTCTGTGAATACCGAAAGTCTTAAAGTTAGGATTTTTCTCAGTTTAGGAGTAGTAAAGTTAGGACTCCTAACTTTAGGACTCCTAAATGCCTTCTGGGAATACCGAAAGTCTTAAAGTTAGGATTTTTGTCAGTTTAGGAGTAGTAAAGTTAGGACTCCTAACTGACTTTCGGTATTCACAGAAGGCATTTAGGAGTCCTAAAGTTAGGACTACTAACTTCTGTGAATACCGAAATGAGTAAGTTCATTCTGTGAATACCAAAATGAGTAAGTGTATTCTGTGAATACCAAAAAGTACTAACTTTACGTTTTTGACGTAAGTTAGTTCTGTGAATCAGGCCCCCTGTGCACAGTTACCGAACTGCGCACAACGGTAGTATCACATGCACAGCCCACACATGGGTGCACGCGTTCACGTGTAACCAGGCAAAGGCCCTTACCCTAGTTGTGTCACAGCAGCCTTATCATAAAAATTGGACATTACCAGTAAGCTTGCTCAATTTACCATGTGAGTACAGTGGTTGAGACACATGTAGTGAGATTCACCCATAGTAAAATGTCCAAAACCAGGTGATCCAAAAAGCAAAAAATCTAGCCGTATTAAATGGGCGGAACACATCTTGCAACATTACCCTTGCAACATTATCTTTTGAATTACCCCTTGCACCAACATTCCACGGAAATCTTTTCTTAGCTCTCCCACGTCGACGAGGATGTCACAATGGCACGGCTCTGCTCGTGACTCTGTATGACAACATCGTAGCCATAAGAGGACCTCGTCGGCGTGCTGACAGCAGTTCCCTTTTTTCTGCGCCGTCGATGCGTAACGTTTTTTTCTGGGACTCTCCATTTTCTTCGTTATACTTTGTTTCTGCTGTTTCCCTTGGTGTAGCAGTGCTATCGCTACATTGAAGAAGTCGGGATTCAAGCCTTGCAGAGAGTGTGGGGGCCATATGTCCATCACGGACACCCACGACGATTGGTACCTGTCGTCGGATCACGACGTCAAGGGGTGTTCATCTTGTCAGAAGATGAACACGAAGGCGCTGAAGGAGCGTGAGGCAAAGCTTTTCAAGGCATGGGCAAAAAAGGAGAAGAGGGGCAGTAAGAGATCCAAGTCGAGGTCGTCGACCTCGCACACATCGAAGTCGAAGAAACACAAGAAGAAGCACCAACATGAGTCCCGTTGTTGGTCATCGAAGGGCAAGGCTTCGAGGTCAGCGGCTCCAGTTCAGCGGCTTCATACTAAAGATGTGATCTCGCCGTCGCCCTCTCCGTCTCAGCAGGCATCTCCGGATCGCTCTCCGATGCCGAGAGATTCACCAGCACACAGGGATTCACCAGCTCCGAGAGAGTTTTCTCCTGCTCCTGTGGCGTTACCTGTACCGGCACCAGTGTCCCCGGCGTCGCAGCCTCAGCCTGCCACACGACCTCGGATTCAGACCTGGTGGTTCCGGATCCGTATCCACCCTTTCCGGGTCCAGGAGCGGATCACTCGCATTTCCTAAATGCGATGTTTGCCAAGGCAGCTTACCCTACCGGTGCGACTTCTGGCCCCGAGGGTCCGCTTCCACTTAATTTGGGCGTTCCCCAACAATATGCCCAGGCACCCTTCATGCCGGTGGCTCTGTCATGGCAGTTCCCGGCGCCGAGGTTTTCGACGCCGATACCTCAGTCTCTGGCGTCGTCTGGAGTTGGGCCGGCGCCTTCCCAGATTCGAGCGGCGCCTGTTTCTGAAGGGCCACCTTCGACGCCGGCACTGATGTCGCTGCGCCTGGCGCCGCCAACGCCGATCCCGGGGATGCACTCCAGAATGGAGGCCCAGAGGCTGTTGGAGGAAGAAGAGTACCAGCAGGATCAGGCAGAAGAGGGGGAAATCATCGACTCAGTGGATGACTTTGAGGGCCTTCAAGGGGCCGGTGGCTTTGACACTTCCCCGGAGTGGGAACTTTCTTCCTCGAAAGCTTTGCCTTCACAGGACGTTGCTCCATATCATTCTATTATCAGGAAGGCTGCTGATCTGTTGGACTTACAATTGCCCATGGCTGAGGTCAAGTCAAATATCCTGACTGAGGTGTTGCATTCACCATCTTCTGTAGTTGAGCCCTTGTTGCCTTTCAACGAGGCTTTAACAGAACCAATTTTGGATGTGTGGCAGAAGCCCTTATCTGCCCCTGCGGAATCAAGAACAGTGGCGAGACAGTATGAGGCTGCACCTGGTGATCCGGCCTTTTTAACCACCCACCCTTCGCCGGAGAGCTTGGTGGTTCAAGCTTCTTGTTTAAGAAGTCGGCTGGGTCGTTCCCTACCACTCCCGGGGGATATGGACTCGAAAAAGCTAGATCAATCTGCCAAGAAGGTTTTCTTGTCTCTGCGATCATGGCCTTAAAATCTACAAATGCCACATGCCTGTTGGGGAGGTATATTCATGCCTTAATGGATTCTTCTAAAGAGGTGGACCTTAAACTGCCTGAGGATGACCGTGGTCACTTCTTGGAGGTGTTGGCAGATACTCAAGCAGCAGCCCGTCAGGTGATCCAGTCTTGGCTAGATACGGCGGATTCTGTTGCCAGAGTGATGGGTTCCTCTGTGGCTACCAGGAGGCATGCCTGGCTCAGGTCTTCGGGGTTCTCTCCGGATGTGCAGGCCACTCTACTTGATTTGCATTTCGACGGTTCCAGGCTTTTTGGAACGAAAGCGGACTCAGCTCTACAACGCTTCAAGGACACTAGGGCTACTGCGAGATCCTTGGGCTTGCAGTCACAGCCTACGGGTTATGGATTCAAGAGGTTTCGAGGTTTTGGAAAGGTGGCTTCTTTTCGAGGCCATCAACCGCCTCAGCAACAGCAGCAGCAGAACCCTCTGTACAAGTCGTACAGAGAAAAGGGTAAAGGCCGCCTGCTGGGAGCCTCCCAGCAGCAGTCTTCCTCCTCCTCCCCCTCTCCTGCCTCCACCACCGGTACTACAGGAAAGCAGCTCTAGATCCCCCATCTTGGAGCATGTTGGTCCCGTAGGAGGCCGGGTGTCCCCTTTTCTACAAAATTGGAAATATGTTACATCAGATCTTTGGGTTTTAAATCTTGTAGAAAATGGTTACACCCTTCCTTTCCTAGAGTTTTCACCTCCTTACCCTCCTCGCCAGGGCTGGTGGTTTCGGAGGGCCATCTGCTGCTCCTGTAGCAGGAGGTTCTTGCCTTGTTACAGAAAGGTGCGATAGAGGTGGTCCCAGAGCAGGAATGGGGTCAGGTTTGCTACTCCCGGTATTTCCTGATCCCCAAGAAGGACAGTCCTTTGAGGCCGATCCTAGACCTCAGGATTTTGAACTTTTATCTGAGGCAGGAGAAGTTCAAGATGTTGACCCTAGCTCAGGTTCTTCTGGTGCTGCAAAAGGAAGACTGGATGGTGTTGATCGATTTGCAGGATGCGTATTTTCATCTTCCCATCCTGAAGTCTCATCTGAAGTATCTCCGTTTTATGGTGGGGTCTCAACACTACCAGTTTGCGGTCCTCCCGTCCAGACTTACGTCCGCACCACAGGTCTTCACGTCGGTGGTAGCAGCACATCTCAGAAGGTTGGGGATTCCGGATTTCCCCTATCTGGACGACTGGCTGCTCAAGGCAAAGTCACCAGAGTTGGTTCTGTGTCAATTGCAAGTAACAACACGGCTGTTGTTTGACTTGGGTTTCTCGATAAAAGCACCCAAATCCCTCTCAGCGCAACCTGTTCATAGGGGCAGTACTGGACACTACTTTGTGTCGAGCTTTCCCGCCTCCGCAGAGGATTCTCGACATTCAGGAAATTATTCCTTTGTTTCCTGATGGAGCGGTTATTCCAGTCCAGAAGGTCCTACGCCTGCTCGGTCTGTTCGCTTCCTGCATATTGTTGGTCAACCATGCACGCTGGCACATGAGGGCACTTCAGTGGTGCCTCTTCAGGCAGTGGTATCAGCACAATGGAGATCTCGGGGAGAAGGTCAGAATCTCCAGACACTACAGCAGGGTTGTCTTGGTGGAGTGTTTCGGACAACCTGTCTCAAGGGAAGCCTTTTCAGCCTCCCCCACCAGTGGCCACAGTGATCACAGATGCCTCCACTCTAGGGTGGGGAGCTCATCTGGGGGATCTGGAGGTCAAGGGTCTTTGGTCTCCAGAGGACGGGTTGCTCCACATCAACCTTCTGGAATTGCGGGCAATACGTTTGGCTCTCAAGGCCTTTCTTCCCTCCCTTCGCAGTCAGTCAGTTCAAGTCCTGACGGACAACACTACAGCGAAGTGGTATATCAACAAGCAGGGTCATATCGTCTCTGCACAGAGGCTCTGTGGCTCTGGTCCTGGGTTCAGGATCACCAGATTTGCGTAATTGCAAATCATCTGGCGGGGGTGTTGAATGTGCGTGCGGACAGTCTCAGTGGGCAGTACTCAGCCGTCCACGAGTGGAGGCTTCTTCACCCGGAGGTGATTAGCTGCATTTTCAGTTTGTGGGGGTCTCCTCAGGTGGACCTATTTGCCACTCACGAGAACGCGCACTGCCCGTTGTTCTGCAGTCTCCAGTATCCGATGCGGGGAGCATTGGGGGACGCATTCCAACTGGATTGGAGCTTTCGGCTTCTTTACTTGTTTCCTCCCATACCCTTGATTCCTCGGGTTCTGAGGAAGATTCGTCAAGACCAGGCCCAAATTATATTGATCACCCCGGATTGGTCAAGAAGGGTGTGGTACACAGGTCTTCGTCACCTCTCATCGCACCCTCCGCTCCGTCTTCCTCTCAGGGCAGACCTCCTCTCGCAGTCGCAGTGGCAGGTTTTACACCCCCACCTCCAGAGCCTGCACCTTCATGCCTGGAAATTGAACGGGGCAACCTGAGCGCTTTCTCTCTCCCATTGGATGTGGTGGATGTTATTTTATTGTCCAGGAGACACTCCACCAAACCTGTCTATCCCTCTAGGTGGGCAAGGTTTGTGAAGTGGTGTGGAGAGAGGTCTATTGATCCTTTGAAGGCCCGTTTGTCAGATGTACTTAGTTTTTCACTTTCCTTGGCCCAGCAAGGTTGTGCTGTGGTGACGGTTAAGGGCTATTTGTCGGCCTTGTCGGCCTTCCTTTGTTTGCCGGACCAGCCGTCCTTATTTAAATCCCCCATTGTTATGAGGTTCATTAAGGGCCTCACCAATAGGTTTCCTCCCTCTCCCTTCATAAAGTCTCAGTGGGATTTAAGTTTAGTTCATACATTTCTGATGGGGTCTCCTGTGACCGGCTACACAGACAGAATGGTGTGACAGACCAAGGACTACTATCGCATTGGCCCGGAACTCTATTCAAGACCGCTACTGCGGCTTGTCATATACTTAATAGTTACATTGGAACTTCCACAATTGGCTTCCGTTCCCCGAGGCCTACTCCTTCGTACCAACACCTGGACCTCACGTACCACGTAGCTGGTCATTGTTTCCTTGATTTCAGGAAGTCTGTCACCTGCCCTTGGCAATTTTAGCCATATGTAAACAGGCATGTCATTTATAATGTCCTGAGGATGATCCCGGCATTCTCTTAAGGGATCGAAACGCCGTCGACACTTTGTACACCATATACGCTTTTGTGCAAATGCCCTAATTTTTGTGTAATGGTGTCTTCTATATATTATGTTTGTTCTACAAGAAATGTGTTTGAAACAAACGACTTGCTTTGCCTGAACCCCTCACTGTATACTGTATGTCTTTTTTGTCAAGTTGGATGCAGGCTTGCGTCCCACTATAACTGTTTCGTGTTCATTGTTTGCAAATATTGTTTTTTGATTGTATATTAAATATCTGCCCGGCTGGACAGATTCCTCTAATATAGTACTGATTGGGTCTATATTCATTGTTCACACAAATTTTTTGTCTGGGGACCACTGTCTTTAGAAAGGGGTCTCCTTTAGAGTCTCTTCATAGTCGCTTGTTGGGGCTTCTTTCTTTTAAGACTATTTTTATGGTGGCTATCACCTCGGCCAGGATGGTGAGTGAGCTGCAGGCTCGTAGTTCTAAGACTCCTTTTACTACTATCGATGCAGACAAGATGGTTCTTAGGACCAGGGCTGCTTTCCAGCCTAAGGTGGGTTCTCCTTTCCACCTGGGACAGTCTATCACATTGCCTACTTTCTATCCTCCCCCTCACCATTCCAAGGGGGAGGAGAGACTTCACTGCCTGGATCCTCGGATGGCGGTCATCTTCTATCTGGACAGAACCAGGGACTCAAGGTTGGACGACCAGCTCTTCGTTGGCTTTGTGGGGAAGATGAAGGGCAAAGCCTTTCACAAGAGAATGCTGTCTAGGTGGGTCATTTTGTGTATCAAGATATGTTACGCCGTGGCCAAGAAGGAGCCTCCTGAAGGCATCATAGCTCATTCTACTAGAGCAAAGTCTTCCACATCTGCTTTTGCTAGAGGTGTCCCTGTGGTGGACATTTGTAAGGCTGCAACATGGGCCTCCCTCCACACTTTCGTGAAGCATTATTGCTTGGATTCAGAGGTGAGGAGGGACGGTCATTTTGTACGTTCTGTGCTGCAGGACTTTTCAGTTTGAATAGGTGGAAACCCTCCCCCGGGAGTGGGACTGCTTTGGGATTCAATTCAAAAGGTGAGGAATCCACAGGCAGATATATCCGTCAGAAGAACAAGTTACTTACCTTCAGTAACGCTTTTTCTGGTGGATACAGTATCTGCCTGTGGATTCCTCACTGACCCACCCCCCTCCCCGTTGTCCACCTTCGTATACCGAAAAGGTTTTCATGGTTTGACATGGTTGTTTTCATATGTCATTTGCTTGCCATACTGTTGGTTGTTAGGAAATGCTTTGGTTCTTTAGCTTTTCCTTCATATCTATATACTTTGTGTATTTGTTTATATATTGCATACTGTGTATACTCCAATTATGTTGTCGGTCCACCCGTTCGCCTCGAAGGCACGGAAAAAATGGGTAAAACTGACGTCGGCACGCCGACGAGGTCTTCTTATGGCTCCGATGACGTCATGCGGAGTCGCGAGCGGAGCCGTGCCATTCTGACGTCCTTGTCAACTTGGGAGAGCTAAGAAAAGATTTCTGTGGAATGCTGGCGCAAGTGGTAATTCAAAACGTGAGGAATCCACGGGCAGATACTGTATCCACCACAAAAGGCGTTACCGAAGGTAAGTAACTTGTTCTTTTCAACCCAATGCCAAATGGCAAGTTTAAACCATGTATTGATTATAGAGAACTGAAAGTGATTACTGTGCAAAAAATAGACATCCCCCAGTCCCCTCTTTTCAGTATGATTGGATCAGGTGAAAACAGCTAAACAGTTCTTTAAATTAGGTCCCAGAGGAGCTTACAATCTTGTCCATATTAGTATTGAATGCTGTCTTTCACTCAGGCTCCTCTCTAAGTATGGCCACTGTGTTTATGTATTTTTATTGTGTTTAGACATTTGAATACAATAGACATGAACCATTGTCATTAGCAGCAAGTCGATTGGTGTTCCAAGTGGATAAAAAGGTCGTGGATACACGTAAATCAAAGTCCTTCCACAAAACTACAAGACAACACAGTACATTATAATCTGGGGGATAATAGAGAAGGAAATACAGGGGAAAGCAATTAACAGTTTTATCATCTAGTTCTGATAGACTATCAGTAATCTCTTTTTAAAGTTCGTATCACTTGGTGTGAGGGAGAGGTCTTAAGCTAGGCCAAGTAAATAACTCAATAGATAAAGATTAAGGGCCTGATTACTAGTTTGGCGGTGTGGGAGCGGGCCGCCACACCACCGCCTGCTCCCACACCGCCAAACAGGGCTGCCGCCCGTCTGCCAGATTACGAGTGAAATTGTGGTCTGGCGACCGGGCGGTGTGGCACTCTCACGGTGGTGAAAAAAAAGGGTCAAATGTGAGCCTTAATGCAGCACGTTCCAGCCCAGCATGTGCCCCCTTACATGCACCATCATGCATGGGGCAAGGGTGGCCCTGTAGGGCCCCCTTTGTTTCCTGACCGCCAGCAGTTTCATGGAGGAGGAACGTCCATGAGACCGCTGGCGGTCAGGAAACTTGTAATATGTATGGTAGTGCCGCAGCGGCACCAACAGCATATTGTGACCCCCTGACGGTTGCAGCGGACTGATAGCGGTCCAACCACTAAAGTTGTAATACGGTGGTTGGACCGCCGTTGCGGCATGGCTGGACCACCAACACTTCGCCACCGAGAGTTAAGCGGTCCACGGACGCCAAACTCATAATCATCCGCTAAGTCTGTGTTGTAAAATGACAGAGTATCTATAGCTGTCAACGTCCTGTGGACAATAAAAGCTAGGACAGGCTATCAAAAAGCAAATAGTAACCTACAGTTCCATTGGAGTAACCAGTTTTCAACAAACAACAATGAAGTGCAGCCACCTGAATGAACAAGTGGACTACAGTAAACGAGCGGGCTACAAGTCAAAAATGTAAAAGTGTCTGCAGCAAAAGTTAGCAAGGGTTTTTTAAGAGATGGCCCCATGTGCCACATTGGTAATTCAGTTTGTAAACTAGTCTCTTATTGGCTGTCTTCGTTGAAATAGTGTCATGCCATTCCACCAGGGTAGAATTGGAGGTTAGCTTCCACTTCCAAAGAAAATAAAACTTTGGCTTGATACTTTTCTAACAACTGCAAAGTTTAAAACAGCCATTGAGTTCCACAATAGCCTGAGAATCATGTATTCGGCTACTGCCATGGAGGGTATGATGGGTAATGTGCTATATTGAGCAAGCGTGTTCCATATTTAGGACCGGAAGGACGGATGGCTGGGCATGACCAAAGGAAATGGGGCATATCACTGGCAGGTCAGCTGCATAACCAACAGTTATAGGCTAGAAATAGGTTTGGTTTGCCACTGGTTGCCTGAGAAACTCTACAAATATATAAGATTTTGAAGAGACTAAATTTTAGTCAGGCTTCCCTGATACCTTTGTCATGTGACTGGACTCTGTCCAGTCTTCTATTGCATATTCTGTCCAAAGGGTATTTTCCCACTTGGCCTGTGCTGGTGGATTTAGGCTAGAGTTCTCCTATAATGGTTCCATATAGAGCCGTTATTATTGTTTTGTAACTGCAATACACTGTTACTTATCAAAATAGAGCAGAGGTAGAAGGGGTACAGGTTTGTTTTTCAAAGACTGGGCCTCAAAGATACCAAAGTCATTTCATAGTTGGGCAAACGTTTTGAGCTGACCTTCTGCGTAAAGTTCAACCAATGTGGAGATGCCTCTGGAGATCCAGTGGAGACAGTGGATGTGCCTTTACTCAATAAGTAGGTCAGAGTTGTTCCATATTGGGGCCTGGGAGTATACAAATCCATTTAATCCCATTTGTCTGTGAATGTGTTTCCAGACAGCTATCAAGGATTGGGTTGCATGGTTCTCTGACATTCTTCTGTCCACTATATAGTATTTGAAAGCTGACAGAGTCATCTGGATCAGGTGCCTCTAGTAGTAGCCAGCCTGGTGTTTCGTGATTCATGATAAAGTAATATGCAAGTTGTGAGTATGCCCATATATTTAAGCTTGGTAGGGATCCTTTTGAATGGGAAATCACTGTTCGAGTCTTCTGTAATAGAGTCAGTCATAGGTATGACCTTGCATTTTGACCAGTTGACCTTGTAACCAAAGAATTGAAAAAAAGCATGTTATAGTTTCCATTAAGAGGGGCACTGATGTTTTTGGCATGAAGCATGTGGGGAGTATGTTGGCTGCGTACAGCACAACATTTAATTCTCCTGCCACTGTATAAAGACCAATGACGCATGTAGCTTGTCGTCTGATTGCAAATGCAAAAGGCTTGAGTGCTATAAGAAATAGTAAGGGATATAGGAGACACCCCTGCATCGTGAAGCTTTGGATGCATATTGGATTTGGAGGAAGCCATTCTAATACCACTGCTGAGGGATTCCTGTTCAGGCATCTTACCATGGTGAGCAAGATTTGTCCGATGTCCATCTGATCAATCAAATGAAACAAAATTGTCCCATTCTGCGCTGTTAAAAGCCTTCTCAGCATCCAGGGAGAGGGCCACTCTTCTGGCTTTGATAACTAGAGGAGGTGCAGGAGAGTTTCGGAGATAGTTTTGTGAAGATCTTCCAGGAATAAAGCCCATTTCATTCTTTTAGATCAAGCTTGGGATAGCCTTCTGCAGTCTTCTAGCCAGCATATTTGCCAATATCTTTGTGTCACTGTTAAGAAGTGATATAGATCTGTAGTTTGAATAGAGGATTCAGTTGCTGTCTGGCCCTTTTGAAGTCCAGGGATATGCTTTGGGTAGCAACCATTTCCTTTTATATCTTTCCAAGCAAGTGCATGACTTGTGAGGCATGGATCTTGAAAAAATTGACAGGGAAGCTGTCCTCACCTGGTGCCTTCCCTGTGTATAGTAGCTTAAGAACCTCTACAATCTCAATCTCTGTCATCTCACCATCCAGGATCTCTGTTAAGTCAGCTGATAATCCTAGAATATGTGCAGAAACTCTGCCTCACTTGCCAGTTAGTTAGTAGCCGTGCTTTTACAAAGGAAGGGAGCTGCATGGTCTCTCCATGGAGTTTCGCTCCATGTTCATAATATTGGCCCTTTATATGCAGTAAGGCTTTTTGGCTGACAAGGTGTAGAGGGGTGTTGAGTTCACCTTCCTGCACAAAATCCCCAGAGACATTTTCCTCTTTCTGTATGGCTTACGCTTTGAGGGAGGACTGTGACTTTTATCAGTCCCAAGGTGGGGATTTCTATGGGCCTAGCAGTTGGTCTGTGTCTCTATGTCGTTTTTGCGATCTGAACTAATGCAGACTCCTTCATCTCCACTCAAGAGACTATAGCCTAGTGGAGTCTAGTGAACCTATGGACAATCAGAGAATGGTACTCTCTAGGTTTTCCTACCTGACACCTGAACAAACTTAGATTCATCTCCTAAGTACGAAGCTAGGTTTTCCCTTTTAACCATGCCCCTCCAAGGTCTTGCAGTTGGTAGCTGAGACAATTGCTCTTCATCTTACAACAACCATTAATAAAGCCATTAGCTCAGCATGCTATCCACAGTTGTGGAAATTAGCTGCTGTTAAGCCTGTCCTAAAAAACCTAACCTGAACCCTGCTGATTAAAAAAAATACGGGCCCATTTCTCTGTTGCCTACCCCATCTAAAATCCTAGAGAAGCACCTGAACTCACAGTTGATAGCATATCTGGAACAACACAAACTGTTAGATGCCTCACAATTTGGTTTCAGAAGCAACCATGGGACAGAGACTGCTTTGGTCTTAGGTGTGGATAACATCCGAACCATGGTTGACTCAGGGCAGGCTGCGGCACTAAAACTTCTATACCATCTTCATATACATATGCAGCCTTTGATGCCATCTCCAGATCTCTGCTTGCTGGCCGGCTGCAGAATCTGGTGCTCACTGGCTCAGCATTAAAGCTCTCAACCTCCTGTCTTAAGGATAGGTCCCAGATGATAATTGTGAACCAATTCAGCTCTGAGCCCATCACTTTGCCATGTGGGGTTCCTCAGGGCTACTCTCTGAGTCCGACACTTGTCAATCTATATGTCTCCCCTCTGGCCAAGCTGATATGGTCTTTTGGACTACAGGCCCTCTTGTATGCCGACGACACGCTAATAATTGTGTCTATTATCAACGATACAGAGGCCATTGCTGCCAACTTTAAAAATGGATGCAGGCAGTAGCCACCTGGATGGGTAACAACTACCTTTGACTCATTGGAGACAACACGTAGGTCTTGATCATTGGTAACCAACCATCCATTTGGAACAACTCCTATTGGCCGGACATACTGAGTGCATTACCCACTCCGACACACTCGCTACAAATCTGGCAGTGTTGGTAGACACAAAGCTGTTGTTTGACCTTCAGGTCAACCACGTTGTATCATCCTGTTTCTGGATTATCAGGACCCTGAGGAAGGTGTTCCCTTTTATCCCTCTGCAGGCTCACAAGCAAGTAGCTCTAGCTTTGATCTCTTCAAGGCTGGACTATTTCAATGCACTTTATCTTGAGATCAATAAATCCACAATAGCTAAGCTGCAGGTTGTAGAGAATGTGGCTACAAGACTGATACTTGAAATCCATAAATATCAAGCAGTCTCGGCAGGGATCTCCAAACTTCACTGGTTACCAGTGAACAAACGCATCACCTTTAAAGCATTGTGCATTGCTCATAGGGCTTTACAGAACACCGGGCCTAGAGGACTGAGAACCATATTCCAGCGGTACTCTCCCTCTAGACAGCTCCGGTCTACTATTTATAATCTTGTAGCTGTTCCAGGCTTTTTCTGCTGCCGCTGCAAAACTATGGAACTCCCTTCCACACTATCAGTAGCCCGCAGGCCCATGATGCTTTTCGAAAAGCCTTGTGGGCCTGGCTATTCACCCTCTAACTAATTGACAGGCTGTTCCTTTTCTGATCTCAGAACTTTTCTTTCTCATGATCTTATTTCCTTCTGGGACTCTCCCTCTTTAGTGCCTTGATTCCTCTGGGTATTTGTAGCACTTCTATAAATCTTTGTGATTTCATTTCATTTCAACTAAATGATCTGCAACTGGGCCATGCAGATGATGTTACCTTTGGAGTGGGTCTGGCTGTCACTTAGTCATAGGGTCTCACTTCCATCGCCTTTCTGGTCGGTCTTTGAGGAACTGTTGTAATTCGTCCAGATCATAGAACTCTCTTGTTAGGCCTTCTTTAATATGATCATGGTTGTCGGATAAAGTGGGCCATAAGTAATTTCCTTCTCTTTAAGCTGTGGGCTTAGGGACAAGAATTGTTTCCGTACATTGTCAGAGGAGAAGTCTGCTGCAAGGAGGATTTTATGACCATTAGAGGAGTAAGAACCATGTTTCCGAAATGTGTATAGTATTTAATAAGCATGTTGTCTCAGTAGACAGGCAAGTATTGGGCAGGGGGATCACTGACTTAATATCCATCACAACAATATCGAGATACAAAAATATTGAGTCAAAAATATTGATTACAAAAATATTGATTCACTATGCTTATAATGCTAACTACAAAAACATTGAAAAAAATATTGTGTACACTAATATCGTTAAAAACGTACAAAAATATTATTTTTTACTATATAAATATATATATATATATATATATATATATATATATATATGTATATATTGAAAATCCTAAATATTTTAATATACAACATTAATATAAAATGAATTAAATACATTTAAGTAATATTTCATACTATTCATAAATATATACTTGTATAAACATCCACACACATATATGTATGTATATATATATATATATATAAATATAATAGAACACTATCATTAAAAATATATATTTTACATTATATTCACTTTTTGTGTTTTAATCCCCAAATTAATTAAAGATAAAAAGCCATTTACTAAATATATTATAAACAAATTATAAACATAAAAATTATACATATATATATATATACAAATAATATAAAATTAAACAAATAAGTGATAATATTCCGAATATTTAAACAATATTAAAAAAGTATTGAAGTCTGGGGATAATAGTTATACTATTCCCACTCCAGTCTATGCAACAATAGAGAAAACGTTGGATGTTGGAGGGGTTAAATTTACTATTTCCACTCCAGTCTGTGCAACAGTAGAGAAAGCATTGGACTTCGGAGGGATAACATTTACTATTCCCACTCCAGTCAGTGCAAAGGTAGGGAGAGCGTTGGACTTCAGAGGGGTACGTTTTACTATTCCCATTCCAGTCTGTGCAACAGTAGGGAAAGCATTGGACTTCAGTGGGGTAAAATTTACTATTCCAACTCCAGTCTGGGCAACAGTGGGTAAATGTTGGACTTTGGGAGGGGTAACATTAACTATTCTTGCTTCAGTCTGCAACAGTAGGGAAAATACTTCACTTCAAACACATAGCATATTTGTAACATAACCCTATTAATTTATAGCAAAAATAAAGCTCTGAACATAAACAATTAACGCCAAAACAATTATATATATATATTTTTGCCTGGTAAATAAAAAATACCTTGAATTGATGAGTGGGTTCGTGGAGTTTCTTCGTTTCACGATTCTCTTCTCATTTGAAATATATATATATATATATATATATATATATATATATATATATATATATATATACACACAAATAAAAAACAATTAACATGATTATTCAACAATTTAATAATTATCAATTTATAAAAAGTGTCATTTATTTATTACTTAATTAACTTACCACACTACACCCCACAAACCTAGCAGCCACACACTTAAAATATATCTAAAATAAATTAATATAACACAATTAAATATGAATTAATAAATAAAAATTGTATTATGAATTAATTAATAACGAGCTTCCCACCCTAAATGCCTACAAACCTAGCAGTCCACACCTAATATATAACTTACAAATATAATTATTACACAATTTACATAATCAATAAATAATTAATTATACATTACTTAATTAACTTCCCACCCTATACACCTACAAACTCAATAGCCCGCACCTAATTTATAACAAAAAAATATAATTATTACACAATTTACACAATTAATAATCAAGTAAATAGTTATTCATAAATAAATCATTAATTGTTAATTAATAAATTAATTATTATTCAGCCTCCCACCCTATACCTCTATAAACCCAGCAGCCCACATTTAGGGGTCGATTCCGATTCGGGCCGGAAAAAGCACCGACCGACTCGGAGCCGGAATTAATTCCGACCGACACGTACCTGTGGCGCCCGACACGCCAAGTACGATGCAAAGCGTGCAAAATCCGACCGACACGTCCCGAACCCAAGCCGAACGACCGAGCCGCACGGAAAACAGGAATCCGGACGGAAAATCACTCGAATCGAACCGACCGACACACACCCGGAACAAATCCAACCGAAACGTACACGCGAACTCCAAACCGCAAAGTACGATGCAAGGCGCGAAAACCACGACCGAGTCGTACGGAGGACAAGCCGTACGACCAACACGCATACAAAACTGCGAGCCGAAGTAACACAAAACACCGCGACCGACGCGTACGCAGCATAGAATACTGCACAAACACAGCGTGAACGAAACGGAGAAGACCGCACAAGACAACTGCAGGGTCCGACTCGGTCACAAGAACGTTTCCAACATGCACAGAAAGTACTAAGGAAAAATACACACAAAAAAGGCCAAACAAGCAATTACAAAGCCAATAAATACTGGGGGGGGCGTGGGGACAGAGAACAAAGACACACCCACAACTCCACCCATATAAAGGACACAAATCCCAACCATGATCCTTTGCAAATGCTATACTACTGCCAGCACTCAACAGACAGCAACCACACACCCACAGCTCATCCCTCACACAAGCCACACACCATCAGCACACCAACAAATAGCTACCTCACATACACCCAGCAAAACACACACTCACACACCTGCACCTGCACACCAACACACACATTACTCACCATCACCACCCATCACCATGCCCCCAAAGAAGAATCACAAGTTCCTAGATTGTGAATTGGAAGTCCTGGTAGACGAGATCCTCAGGGTAGAGCCACAGCTGTTTAGTACACTGGTCCAACAGACACCCATCTCCCAGAAAACAAAGATGTGGGAGAGGATCATCAACAGGGTGAACGCACAATCACCATGTCTGCGCACAAAGACTGACATCCAGAACAGGTGGTACGACGTGCGCAGGAGGGTACGGGAGCTGCTGAAGAAGGACTACCTCCTGAGCCAATACACCGGCAGTGGCCCTCCTGCCAAGCCAGTATACCTCAGGCCCTGGGAGGAGAAGGTGCGGGCCATCCTTCCGCCAGTGAGCGTCTATGGACTAGAAAACATCCCAGAGCCTGGTGAGTACACAACAAATGTACACAATATTCTGACACAATACACACACATCACTGTCAAGGGGAGAGTCAAACCATGCACTCTTAGCAATTACACAGCAACCAGAACAGAACCATCCCAAAATGTGTATGTCAGTCAGATAAACACAACACATGCCATCTCAAAGTTACATTTAACCGTGTCATCACATGTACAAACACAACTACAACTACAGCTAGGCAGTGGCACAAATAGAACTAACAAACACATCCAGACATGTAGCCACCACAACAACACCAACACACAGTGAAGACCACTGAAAGAAAGGAATTCTGTGTATGCAGGGCAAGTCAGTGTAGCCAATAGCATCATGGGAGTCGTAGTCACAGATATTGCTCACCCCCACAACTGTCCCATCAACACCACCATGAACCATGCGCACATCACAGGGAGTGGATAAGGACTGACAAGATGGCTGACACTGGCTACTGCTGTGGGGAGCACAAGGCCCTGCTGGCAACTGTGCAACAACCAACAGCAGGACACCACTGACTGACATCCTGAAAGACTACTTCCACTCCCTGCAATGCAAGCACGTTCCATGGTGGGATATCTGGCTGGGTGGGAAGGAGGACTTGCAGCACCTGCCATAGTCACAAGCACCTCCCCTCACACACCCCCTCAACACAAACTCCAGCAGAACCCACCTGGGAGAATGCAATGCCTCACATCGCTAGACTCAAGATAACCCACAAAGAACGCTCCACCCTAGTGGTTATGTTGTGTGAAGCACAGGGACACTCTTGGGACTTTTAGCCAAACAACTGCCAGGACAACACTCCCAGCCATCCTGAATCAGCACATGAGCAGCCCACCCCACAGGTAAGCAGAGTCAAATGGAAGGAAGCATGGGCATGTCTGGGAAGGGCGGTGGAGGCAATAGCATGATGGGAGTAGTAGGCACAGATATATGCTCAGCCTCAACAACTGGCCCATCAACACCACTCACAACACATGGCTCACATCACAGGGAGTGGATAAGGACTGACAAGATGGCTAGACACTGGCTACTGCTGTGGGGAGCACAAGGCCTCGTGCTGGCAACTGTCACGCAACCAACCAAGGCAGGCAGGACACCACTGACTGACATCCTGAAAGACTACTTCCACTCGCTGCAATGCAAGCACGTTCCATGGTGGGATAGTCTGGCTGGGTGGGAAGGAGGACTTGCAGCACTGACCATAGTCACAAGCACCTCCCCTCACACACGCCTCAACACAAACTCCACAGAACCCACCTGGGAGAATGCAATGCCTCACATCCTAACTCAAGATCCCACAGAGAAACACCACCCTGGGTAATGCTGTGTGAAGCACAGGGACACACCTGGGACTTGTAGCCAAACAAACGCAAGGACAACACTGTCAGCCTTCCTGTCAGCTGACAGGCACACTACCCCACAGGATCAAGCCAGAGTCCAAAGGAAGGAAGTACCTGGGCATGCTGGGAAGGGGGTGTAGGTCACTAGCATGATCGGGAGTTGGAGTCACAGATGGACTGCCTCACCCTCACAAGTGGCCCAGGTCAACTACCACTGCCTGACACTTCATGCTCACATGCACAGGGAGTGGATAAGGACTGACAAGATGGCTGGATCACTGGCTACTGCTGTGGGAGCACAAGGCCCTGCTGGCAACTGTGCAACAACCAACAGCAGGACACCACTGACTGACATCCTGAAAGACTACTTCCACTCCCTGCAATGCAAGCACGTTCCATGGTGGGATATCTGGCTGGGTGGGAAGGAGGACTTGCAGCACTGACCATAGTCACAAGCACCTCCCCTCACACACCCCCACAACACAAACTCCACAGAACCCACCTGGGAGAATGCAATGCCTCACATCCTAACTCAAGATCCCACAAAGAAACACCACCCTGGGTAATGCTGTGTGAAGCACAGGGACACACCTGGGACTTTTAGCCAAACAACTGCCAGGACAACACTCCCAGCCATCCTGTCAGCACAGGCAGCCCACCCCACAGGGAAGCAGAGTCAAAAGGAAGGAAGCATGGGCATGCTGGGAAGGGGGGTGGAGGCAATAGCATGATGGGAGTAGTAGGCACAGATATTGCTCAGCCTCACAACTGGCCCATCAACACCACTCACAACCATGCTCACATCACAGGGAGTGGATAAGGACTGACAAGATGGCTGACACTGGCTACTGCTGTGGGGAGCACAAGGCCCTGCTGGCAACTGTGCAACAACCAACAACAGGACACCACTGACTGACATCCTGAAAGACTACTTCCACTCCCTGCAATGCAAGCACGTTCCATGGTGGGATATCTGGCTGGGTGGGAAGGAGGACTTGCAGCACTGACCATAGTCACAAGCACCTCCCCTCACACACCCCCACAACACAAACTCCACAGAACCCACCTGGGAGAATGCAATGCCTCACATCCTAACTCAAGATCCCACAAAGAAACAGCACCCTGGGTAATGCTGTGTGAAGCACAGGGACACACCTGGGACTTGTAGCCAAACAAACGCAAGGACAACACTGTCAGCCTTCCTGTCAGCACAGGCACACTACCCCACAGGGAAGCAGAGTCCAAAGGAAGGAAGTACGGGCATGCTGGGAAGGGGGTGTAGGCAATAGCATGATGGGAGTTGGAGTCACAGATACTGCTCACCCTCACAAGTGGCCCATCAACACCACTCTGAACCATGCTCACATCACAGGGAGTGGATAAGGACTGACAAGATGGCTGACACTGGCTACTGCTGTGCGGAGCACAAGGCCCTGCTGGCAACTGTGCAACAACCAACAGCAGGACACCACTGACTGACATCCTGAAAGACTACTTCCACTCCCTGTAATGCAAGCACGTTCCATGGTGGGATATCTGGCTGGGTGGGAAGGAGGACTTGCAGCACTGACCATAGTCACAAGCACCTCCCCTCACACACCCCCACAACACAAACTCCACAGAACCCACCTGGGAGAATGCAATGCCTCACATCCTAACTCAAGATCCCACAAAGAAACACCACCCTGGGTAATGCTGTGTGAAGCACAGGGACACACCTGGGACTTTTAGCCAAACAACTGCCAGGACAACACTCCCAGCCATCCTGTCAGCACAGGCAGCCCACCCCACAGGGAAGCAGAGTCAAAAGGAAGGAAGCATGGGCATGCTGGGAAGGGGGTGGAGGCAATAGCATGATGGGAGTCGTAGTCACAGCTCAACATCCCCCACCACATGGCCCAGCAAGCTCACACTCACGCATGCACATCCCACAGAGAGTGGAAAGGCCCATCAAAGATGTCTGACACTGTTGCTGTGTCGTGGGGAGCACAAGGGCATGCTGGGAACTGCACACCAACCAACAGCAGGACACCACTGTCAGCCATCTTGCCATTGCTCTCACACCCACACACACTGAACTCCCCACAAAAGCAAGTAAGTATGGGAATGCTGGGAAGTGGGGTTTAGGCAATAGCATGATGGCAGTTATAGTCACAGACATAGCTCACCCCCACAACTGGCCCATCAACACCACCCTGAACCATGCTCACATCACAGGGAGTGGAAAACAACTGACAAGATGGCTGACACTGGCAACTGCTGTGGGGAGCACAAGGCCCCGCTGGCAACTGTGCAACAACCAACAGCAGGACACCACTGACTGACATCCTGAAAGACTACTTGCACACCCTGCAATGCAATCACAGTCCATGGTGGGATAACTGACTGGCTGGGTGGGAAGGAGGGCCGGCTGTTAACCAAATACAAGCAATGCAGACCATGTTCACACCCCAACAAATACATAGAAATGCCCAAATAATGCAGGACAATGTGCTACACCATTATCAACCCCTGACTGTGACAACTTAGGACAATGCAATGTACAGGCCCGCACCCAGAGGCACAGTCACAACTGTCAGGTGTGTCAACCATTGATGCCTGCAGAAACATAACATACATTGTGTGTGTCTCCCAAAAACAGGTGATGATGGGGACACAGCAGCAGACGCTGAGGAGTCCCAGTCCCAGGCTCAAGAGGATACGGAGCTCACTGGTGTCGTACAGCCTCTGCCCTCCTCGGATGAGGAAGACCAACCTGGCACCTCCGGTTCAAGTCAACATGCAGCACCAGCAGGACCACCAGCTGCAGCACCAGCAGGACCACCAGCTGCACCCCCTGCACCCACCCCTCCAACTACTGTCACCACAAATACCATCCCTGCCGACATGGACAGAACAAGGAGCACCACCAGCACAGGGACCCTGGACCAACGTGGGGCCATGGACACCACCACCACCACCAACCCCCAAGGGGGACCAGGGTCATCTGTGCGTGCCACTGCACACACTGCACATGTCGGCAGGGGTGGTGGGAGGGTGGGAGACAGAGGTCGCTGCTTGCAGAGGTGTCTGGTGTGCATGACGACCCACAACTGGCACGCATAGCCGATGTGTACCAGTCCAGCACCGGAGATCTCAGCCAGGTAGTGGGGCTCCTCAGAGACATGAAACAGCAGCAGGCTGCCCATCATGCCCGCTTGGACTCACACATGTCCCGCGTGGAGTCCAAGTGGGACACACTGCAAGAGATGACGGCGGTGCATAGGGACATATTACAATGCCTCCGCCAGATGAACAGCAACCAGTCTACACCTCCCTGTGTGCCAACAACATCTGGTGCTGAAACAACTGCAACTGCCACAGGGAGGGAGGATGACTCTGGCGGAGAGTCCCCTGCACCGCAGCTGCCTGCACTTGAGGGCCCCCCCCCAAAGAAGAGGGGTCGTCCGAGGAGGGGCAAGTGAGAGGCCGATGGCCAAGTGCAACCCCCAGGAAGCCTGAACCTGTTCTGGATGTTCACCTTTGTGCACAAACTGTTCACCCTGTTGACGGCAACACAACTCCCACACATGACATGGGGAGTACAAGTTGGACCAATGTCTCAGACAACTGTGGCCCCGATACTGGGGATTTTGTCTACCAGGACTTTCAATTCATCTAGGAACTTCTGATTGCAATATAAATGTACAGCACTAACCATCCCATGCACTATTCACACAAATGTATCACAATAAACACACTAATACACCATACTTGCCTCTGTTGTGATTCCAACGTGGGTGCTGTCATGGGGATGATGAACTGCAAAATTACACTGTGTATGCGAACTGCAACAGCAAGTACAACACAGGCATGTGAGTAATGGCAACGTGACACATATGAGGGAGACACACCACCAGGGCTACACAACACATACACACCTAGGCCATCTGACTCATTGCCTACACTGATGTTGCCAGGAAAGACGGTGCAATGCACAGACACCACACCTATTCCCAGTTGTAGTCAAGTAGCCCACAGGTGCAGTAAGCAAATGGCAGTCAAATGTGTGACCACAGACAACGCACATCACAAAGTGAAGCACAGGTTTATTACACAGTTGCAACATGTCGTAACCACTACAGATGCAAGGTAATCCCACCTGGCAGCGGGCACACAGTCAACAACTGTAGAAGGAAGGAAGTCCATGGGTGTGGCGCACATCACCTGTAGGGACACAACAGCTACCACCCTGGAAGTACAATCACGTCGTCGGTGGACACAGTTGACCAAACGAATCTGAAAGTACCCTGTGAAGGACAGAAATGACACACAGTCAAAAGCAATGGAGAACAGGACAGAACAGCAAAACTCATGCACAATACATGTTACAAGATACCCACCCAGAACCAAGTTAGCATGTCAACACTGTTGGTGAGTACAGACCACCTGTAAGCACACATCGCTACACACATCCAGTCAAGTAGCCCATGGACACACTCCAACAGCACCAGAGCACCACCTACACATATCATGCCAACTCACATCATTGACATGACACCTCAGGATACTCACATTCAGCTAAAGAAGTTGGTGATGAGCTGTGTGCGGACATCACCATCATCATCATCATCACTGGCATCGTGGTCCAGGCCAGGATCCTCCACAGGTGGCGGATGTTGGTCATTGTCATCCTGGATGAGAGGCAACTCCTTCTGCACTGCCAGGTTGTGGAGCATGCAGCAGACGATGATAATCTTGCACACCTTCGCTGGGGCATATGGGAGGGACCCTCCTGTCTTGTCGAGGCAGCGGAAGCGGCTCTTCAGGAGACCAAATGTCCGCTCAATCACTCTCCTGGTCCGACCATGTGCCTCATTGTAGCGCATCTGGGCTGGTGTCACAGGGTTCCTGAGGGGTGTCAGCAACCACGGCATGTTGGGGTATCCCGAGTCACCTACGGACAGACAAGTGCACATTAGCTGACTTGGAAAAGTGGGCGGAATACTACAGATCAGATCACACACAATGGCACAAAGTCAGTACACACCGACAAGCCAGGCACGCTGGTTCTGCATCTGTGCCATCATCCTGGGGATGCGACTACTCCTCATCACAAAGGCATCGTGTGCTGAACCAGGGAAACGGGCACACACGTGTGAGATGGTCATATCTGCAAGACACACCACCAGTGCATTGACCGAGTGGTAGTGCTTGCGGTTACGGTAGGCTTGCTCCTGGGCCTGTGGTGGTACCAATGCCACATGTGTCCCATCAATGGAGCCAATGACATGCGGCATCCTCCCCAGGGCATAGAAGTCACTCTTCACATCAGTGAGTCGTTGCAGTCTAGGGAAATAGATGTACCGGTTCAGGTACAGCAACATTGCCTCCAAAACATCGCGGAGCACACGGCTCAACATGGTCTGTGACATCCCACCAGCAGTCGCCACGGTATGTTGGAAGGTACCGGTGGCAAAGAAGTGTAGGGCTGCCATCACCTTCACCTTGGGGGTCAGCACTGTAGGATGCGGCCGGCCAGGCTGCAAATGTGGGGCCAACTGCACTGCCAAATCCTCAATCAGCTGCCTGGTGAAGCGGTACCGTCTGATGCTGTCCCGTTCCACCATCGTTGCCAGGTCTGGGAATGGTCTATGGACAGCAGGAGCCCTGCAGTGCAGAGGAGAAGAAAGCAAGATTGTCAGTCACCCCACATATGCGGGATTGAACACACTCAATATCACATCATACATCATTATGAGGCACAACTACATGAAGTGTGCAGTTCCGTAGGGACATGTATGGTACATACATGGCCAACATCTGTCATCACGGTTCAACAAGTGGCATCAATAAGTCCCATGTTGGCTCATTGGATATCATGAGGCCGTGTCACAGTTCCCATCTCCTGCCGCCATGTCACAATCACCCCCACAGTGACATGTGAGGACAGATGTGCCCCAGGCATCACAGCTCAACGATAGGTACATTCCCAGGGACCCTGTATTGCCACATGGACACTGGCATTACATGGAGTATCATGTATACACCACAGCAAAACAACCATGACCCCCACAGGTCGTGGTTCCACTCGCCTCTGCAGGACAGACATGGACGTCTGTGACACACACACGCACAACATCAAAGTCCATGCACACACAACGTGGATGTGGAGACTGTCTCCCATTGTGCACATGAAATCAGAGACATTGTAAACACTACATGCACACAGACTGTGGAGGACCATCACTATTGTGCCACTGGGACACCCTGGCTCAAACATACCGTCCCACATGGGACTCACGGGGTATGTGACATGACATACACATACACCACCGTGAAATGTGACCATGGCACATGCACAGATATGAACAGTTGCACATCACAGTGGTCATGTACACGTAACACCCAGGATCCTGTCCCCATGAACACGTGCACAGCCTGGGGGTGGGTGCCCCCAGGTGACACCCACAGGACAACATGTACACCAACATACACACAATAGAAAATGCAGCCTTACATGCCTCATGATACAGTTTGGACAGGCTGTGGTGTTGTAGGTGTGCCCCTCACTCCCTGGGAGCTATTTGTGGCTGGCATATGTTCATCTGAGACAGGCATGGTGACATATGCCAGTCACTTTGAAAAGGGATGCGTTGTACCACAATGGACCGATCGGTGCACCCGGCCGGCCCATTGCATTCAATGTGTGCGGGTACGCGTTGTATTCGCAATACGCGTTGGACAGCAATGGACCGATCAGTGCGCACACATTGGCCATTGCATTCAATGTGTGCTGGTACGCGTTGTATTCGCAATACGCGTTGGACAGCAATGGACCGATCAGTGCGCACACATTGGCCATTGCATTCAATGTGTGCTGGTACGCGTTGTATTCGCAATACGCGTTGGACAGCAATGGACCGATCAGTGCGCACACATTGGCCATTGCATTCAATGTGTGCTGGTACGCGTTGTATTCGCAATACGCGTTGGACAGCAATGGACCGATCAGTGCGCACACATTGGCCATTGCATTCAATGTGTGCTGGTACGGGTTGTATTCGCAATACGCGTTGGACAGCAATGGACCGATCAGTGCGCACACATTGGCCATTGCATTCAATGTGTGCTGGTACGCGTTGTATTCGCAATACGCGTTGGACAGCAATGGACCGATCAGTGCGCACACATTGGCCATTGCATTCAATGTGTGCTGGTACGCGTTGTATTCGCAATACGCGTTGGACAGCAATGGACCGATCAGTGCGCACACATTGGCCATTGCATTCAATGTGTGCTGGTACGCGTTGTATTCGCAATACGCGTTGGACAGCAATGGACCGATCAGTGTGCACACATTGGCCATTGCAGTCAATGTGTGCTGGTACGCGTTGTACCCCTGTACGCGTTGTACCGCAATGGACCGATCGGTGCACCCGGCCGACCCATTGCATTCAATGTGTGCGGGTACGCGTTGTACCCCTGTACGCGTTGTACCGCAATGGACCGATCGGTGCACCCGGCCGGCCCATTGCATTCAATGTGTGCGGGTACGCGTTGTACCCCTGTACACGTTGTACCGCAATGGACCGATCGGTGCACCCGGCCGGCCCATTGCATTCAATGTGTGCGGGTACGCGTTGTACCCCTGTACGCGTTGTACCGCAATGGACCGATCGGTGCACCCGGCCGGCCCATTGCATTCAATGTGTCGGGTACGCGTTGTACCCCTGTACGCGTTGTACCGCAATGGACCGATCGGTGCACCCGGCCTGCCCATTGCATTCAATGTGTGCTGGTACGCGTTGTACCCCTGTACGCGTTGTACCGCAATGGACCGATCGGTGCACCCGGCCGGCCCATTGCATTCAATGTGTGCGGGTACGCGTTGTACCCCTGTACGCGTTGTACCGCAATGGACCGATCGGTGCACCCGGCCGGCCCATTGCATTCAATGTGCGGGTACGCAGTTGTACCCCTGTACGCGTTGTACCGCAATGGACCGATCGGTGCACCCGGCCGGCCCATTGCATTCAATGTGTGCGGGTACGATTTGTACCCCTGTACGCGTTGTACCGAAATGGACAGATCTGTGCGCACCCATTGTCAATGGCCTAGCCTGGCAACGGACGCGTTTTCGAAATTCGAACGAGTCGGTTGCTGGAAATTCAGTTGGTCACCCACAACAATGTTGCAAATTCATGTATGTCATGAAGTTGAAGATTTGAAGGATGCTGTGGGCGTGTATTAGTGCTGCTATTCCATGGATTGGCCAGATTCAGAAGATGCAAACGACTTGGACCTATCACTTTGGACACATGGGACAGTATCTGCCTCTGCAGCACATATATATTGCTGGCTGTTCCCCTGAGAGCTCACTTGCCTGCACTACATGCTCCAGGACGACATCTGCCACTGCACTGCTGCTGTCTCTGCCCCCTCTGGACCCTGCAATGGCACGTACTGTGGAGAGAGCCCCAGCCTTCAGCCTTGAGGAGAACCAGGCCCTGCTGGACAGCCTACTTCCACAGTACAGCAAGCTGTATGGGACACCAGGGGAGCAGGTGAGTGTTCTGTGCACTGCCTTTCTGAATGTGCATTTTGTCTGACTAGCAAGGCTGAAAGTCTGCACGCCACTGGCTAGCAGGCTCACTGAGTAGTTGTCAGCCCCCATAGTGTGTAGTGACATGCACTGGACAGGTATGGTGCAGTGACAGTGCATTTGAACAAGGTTTTACTACCCATGCAATGATACCATGTAGTGACTTCTGGCAAACTGTCCATGGGCAGCGTTGCACTGCCTGTGTACATCATGTGCCCCTGTGATTGAGACATGTATATACAACTGTGTCATGCACGGATATGTCGCATGTGTAGTAATGGCCTTTTCACTTTGTCATCCTGACAGGTTAATGCCCATCGGAAGCAGGAGATCTGGAAGGACATCGTCCGGGCTGTCCGGGCCGTGGGGGTCTACAAGCGCCGGATCCGCAACTGCCAGAAGAGGTGGCAGGACCTTCGGGGCTGGACCCGGAGGATTGCACGGGTCCAGCTGAAGCTGTCGCCTCCTCGCAGGAGGGGCGGAACACGGACCCTGACCCCCCACATGCTCCAGATCCTGGCGGTGGTGTTTCCAGACCTGGATGGGCAGCTGAAGGCCAGACAGCAGCAAGGAGGGGGTGAGTCAAAGACTGCACTGTGAACTCTGTATTACATGCTATGTGCCCTCCTCTGGCCTGGTTAAACTGCCACAGTACAGCAGTCATGTTGTCCAGGAGCCATGTCCCTCTATTGTGCACTGCCCACTCCTCATCTGATACCCAGGTGTGGCCCTTACATTCAGGGAATTGTGTCACTTGGGACTGTGTCCTTGCAGTTTGCTTCACTCAAGGTGGGGGACAGCATCTGTTTCCCTAACTCTGTTGTGGGCATCATGGGTGGGTCCATTGTTCACACAATGCCTGTGTTCGGACATGTAATCTGCGTGTTGCTTTGATATGCGGTCCACTTGCTGAGCTGAGCCACCACATGTGCCTGGGGTATCTGGCACACACCCATGCAGCGGGTGGGAACAATGTTTGGGCCCCAGGAGTGTGCAGATTACGTGTGTCACACATACATAGCCAGCTATCCACTGTCCAGGGCTCATCCCTCATTCATGTGGGGCAGGACAGTCATGCCCACTCCAGCCCATCCAATACACCTGTACTCCCACTCCCGTGTATCATCTGACACGTTGTGCGCAGTGATTTGACCCCTCAGGTGTCTGCCTCTGTGTCAGTGTGCCGTGGATTTGTTGCCAGGACTGCTGGGGTGTTTCTCGGTTGGGGCTCAGCATGCCACTGGAGATGTGACCATAGGAGACGATACTTGTGTGTCACATAGGTGTTTGATCAGCTGCCCGTGCAGACTGGGGTATGCGAATGTGAAGTTCAGGCAGCTGTTTCCCATTCACAGCAGATTGTGAGGGGCTCAGGTTCAGAGGGTAGTGTCACAGGTCTCCCATATGTCCAATCGGTATGACCTGGACAGATGAGGGTTAAGATGATGTGTTGTGTGGGGGATGTACATGTGCACTTGTGCAGCTCCAGGACTTGCATTCCCCATGACCTACTATTCTGACACAGTGCAGAGTGTTGTTGTCTGGCTGCCAAGTCATACATCACTGAGACAGTGATGTATGACTTAGCAGTCATGCCTCCGCCATGGCATGTGTCTACTTATTGGTGATCCTGCAGGGGAGTGACATGTGCTACATGCACACCATTGTGGCGATGGCTATCAGGACATGGCTGCATCATGGTGTCTGTCGCTGGTATGCATCACATGCATTTCCTATTTGACTCTGGGCATCCCTTTCATCCGGAAACCTGTACTGACTCAGTGGCAAGAGTTGTGATGTGTGCATGTCCACATGCTACACCGTGTCCTCTGCACTGTCCAACTACTGTGTAGGTGGTGCATGTGTCCACACTGGGGTGTTGCTATCCAACAGACACCAGACAGATGGGTGCAAGGCCAGGTGGGATGTGAGTGCCATGGTTGGCATCAGACTGACAATTGGCTTCTCCTGTTCAGTTAGGGCACTTTTAGCAATGTTCAACTAATGATGCCAGGGCTTGCTCTGTAATGTGCTGTGCTCACAGTGGTGTGTGCGTTCGGTGCAGGTGACTGATGTCTGTCTGTTTCCCCATTGATTGCAGATACATCCACGGCCACGGAAGGGGACAGCTCCACGGACCAGGAGGAGCCGGAGAGCCAGACTGGGTCAGCAGCCGAGGAGTGGTCGGAGGGACCCAGTGGCACGGAGGGCGAGGGGAGCCACACCGAGGAGTCCTCAGCAGCATCCACCTCAGCTGAGGACCACAGCGGCTCGGAGGATGACTCCCTTATGGAGGCGGGTGTCAGCAGCCACCACACCCCAGCTAGTGTTGCTGTCCCCGCCACCACCAGCACCACCACCGCCCTCCCATCGGCTCCCATTCCCCAGGTCCGTGGAGGCTCCCATGTTCGGGAGCGTGTCTCCTTTGGGCCAGGCACCGCACCCCCTGCCCCTGTGTCCCCTGCTGCCCTGAGTGAGGAGTCTGTGTACCTCCTTCGCCAGCTCCATGTAGGGCAGACAGCCATGCTGAGTGTCCTCCATGCGCACACCGCTCTGTTGACTCAGCTGGTGTCGTTCATGGAGGGCATCTCATCGGGCATGTCTGACCTACAGAGGGGCAATAGGTCCATGGACTCCTCCCTGACGGCAGCAGTGTCCCTCCTCAGACAGTCCCTCACCCCTCCTGCCTCTGCTCCATCCACACTCCCCAGCACCTTACCCGTCCCAAGCACACACACACCGGCACAGGCACACACCAGCACACACACGTCCAGCACACAGACACACACGCCACAGACAAAACGCACACGCACGCACAGTCAGGGGACTGAAACCAGACTCACAGGGGATGGGGCCCTGGAACACACACACGCATCCACGAGCACTGCGCAGTCCTCAGTTGCCTCACCCTCCAAAGCACCCTCCCTTGCCTCACCTGCAACCCCAAAGACCCAGCGGCTCTTCCTCAGTGACCTCGGCCTCTTCCCCTCCGATCCAGCTGATCCAGCATTCAGGGGGAAGAGGAAGCCCACCCACACGGAGCAGAGTGCCCCTCGCCCCCGGACACCCTCCCCCAGGCGCAGACAGACTGAGGCCCCCACCCGCAAGTCCCCCGGAGTCGTAAGAGCAAGACCCCGCCGCCGCCCTGCAGCTCAGGCACCAAGTCTCCTTCCTCCATCCCTCAGGCCCCCACTCCACAGGTGCCCCACCACACCCTGCCCCAGGTTCCCCCACCCACACATATACCATCCCCAAGAGGATCCGGCCTTCTCCCCCTGCCACTTGCTCTCCCGGCACCACACCCCCGCTGCGCTTGTCTGTGCCACTGATGTGGTGAGGGTGTCCTCCCCCTCTGTCCAGCCCACCTTGCCTGTTCCCCATTCTCCTCCCCTGGTGGTAGGCACTGCAGTGGAGTCCACTACCACCCTGTCTGACTTGGGCACTGCAGTGGCGGACCTGTCCACTCCATCTGCAGGGTCCACTGCAGTCGTGCCGGCACCCACAACATCTGAGTCATGCCCCCCAGTTGTGCCGGCACACACCATGTCAGACACCTCCACTGCAGTTGTCAGTGGCTCTCCAGCACCCACCACCCCTTCCCTGCCTCCTCCTGGTGAGCCCTGATCCTGTCCCTGCGGTGCCTGGCCTGCCCCCCGGTTGCCCCTCCTAGTGGATTGTCCCTGGTTTTGTGCAGTGCAGGCATGCATAGGGTGACATCTGCCACTGTCACCCTGTTTGGACTTTGACAATGGACTGGCCATTGGCCTTTGTGTTTTTTCTGGACTATCACTTTTAAACACACATATGCTGAATAAAGCAACTTTCTGTTCTCTAGTGCTTATGCTTCTGATGTACATGTTGTTGATGATGCTAACCATGCCCTTGCTGCAGTGATGGTGATATTTGGTCTCATGATAATGAAGTGTTACTGTGCAGGAACACATGTGGTCCAGGGGGAATGTGTCCTATCCTGTGGTGTATCCATGTCATCCATAGCAGCATCTGAGGGTCTCATGTGTTCAGTATTTGGCAATGGGATTTCCTACTTACATTAGCAATTTCACATCTGTGGCTCCCACCCCTGCACATCTGTTGTGCCTGCCATTGTTCAATTCGTCTACTTCCCTGACCGTGTGGCCATCTCCACTGGACATGCAGGTTTGGGCATCAATGGGGAAGGACTCATCTGTGTTGTCAGTGCAACATTGCTATACATGTGTGTTGGATCTGTGCTGATGATTTCGTTGGCACTCCCATGACCAGGCTGATGTGACGGGAGACTTCATTTGGTGCTAATTGTTGATTGTGTGACCAAGTGCTCAGCTGACATGATGGGGCCCTACTGAGGCAACATATGGCACAGCTTTCCTCACACAGGAGTGGAGTCCCCTCATGGCAGTGTGTACTCCTGTGACATTGCCTGCGCCCAAGGTGTGTGTTGTATGAGCATGTCTGTGTGTTCACTTCCATTTTGCTGTGCATGCTGTGATCCCTAGTGTTGTACCTGTTTGTGATGCTTGCTGAGTTGACCTATGTTCCCCCAAAGTCTTCTCCCTGGGTTCTCTGTGATGTGGGTGCATGGCACATTACTGGTCATCAGGGTGTCACCCATAGGTGTGTTTGCAGTCAGGGCTGAGTTTGTGTGCAGACGCAGATGGGTGACAGTCAGGTTTCCCCTTGGCACTTGTTGTTTGCACCTGTCATGTGATTTCCAGTTTGTGTTATCTTTCAGTGATTGTGACACGTTGTGTGTGTGACTGCTGGCACTCCTCAGGGTCCAGGCTGCAATGTTGGTTGTTGTCTATGTGTGTTCTTTGTGGGTGACCTTGGCTTCTTCATTGGTGTGTGACTGTGGCTGGGATCCCATTGGTTGGTGTGGTATTGCCGTCATGTCCATGTACAGCGTAGTTTGCAGTGTGTCAGACATTCAGGAGTCTTGTTGAGTGGCCATGTGTGATGTGTTTCTGCACCTTGGTTCCCACCCACCACCCTGGGATTGTCATGGGTGCATGTGCAATGTCACCAGTGCATGTGTGCTTCACTGCAGCACATTTTTGGAGGTCGAGGTGTGTGGTGTTGAGTGTGTGCAGATGAGAGTTGTTGCCCGGCTAGACCCCTGCCTCCATGTTGGCCTTGGCTTACTGGCCGTGCTGATTGATTTGTGCTTGTGTAGGTGTGATGGTAGTTTGCTGCTCAGGACACATGACTGTGGCTCACAGTGTGAACGACATTTAGCTTTGTCATCACAGTGGGATTGTAATGCAGCCCAGGGTCACCACATTGTGGGGGCCCTAGGGGTAGTGCTGTTGTGTGTCTGTGTCTTGCTGTGTCAGTTGCTGTTCCTACGTGCCTGTGTGACATGTGTGATTTGTGCTCCCTCTCATCTGACAATGCCTGATTGCCCACATAGGGGATTTGGATCCATGAGTTACCTTTGTGTGGCACTGTATTCACATCTGTATAATTGGTATTCAGGCCTCCTCATGTGTTGTGTGGTTGCCTGGGGACACTGGCACACCCCCCCCCCCTCACCTGTTGTGTTTGATGTGCAGTGTGGGTCTGCCTGTTTGTGTTTGTGCATCTGCACCACTGCATTGGCATATCTTAGGTGTGCCATTGGCTGTATGTTGTTTGGTGTGTTTCCCCTGCTGTCCCTGGGACTCCTAGGTCATCAGTCAGCACAATGATCATGGTTTGTGTGTCCCATTGCTGCCATGGTATGGTATCTGTTCACCTCACATCTACAGTCTCCACAGGGTATCTGCATTTGTGTGCCCATTGGTGCAAATATGTGGGTCTGCATTCTGATGGTCACTTCTGTCATTGTGTCATTGATGAATGTTGACAGTGTCAGCCCCCATGGGTGTTGTTTGTCTGCACATGGCCAAAGGTATGTCTTATTTGCACTGCAGTATTTGCCTCCCCCATTCTATGTTGCAATGGGACACATGCACTACTTTGCCACTGATGTGTTTTATGTTCTGTGACCAGGAATCATCCATGCAGTTTGGCAGTTGCAGCTTTTACTTTGTCAACACTTACATTTTGGTCACTGTGATGATGGGGTTTTGGACCCCATTGCCACAATGTTCAAAATGTGCTTCAGCTATGGACCCCACACTTACCTTTTGGTCACTGTGATGATGGGGTTTTGGACCCCATTGCCACAATGTTCAAAATGTGCTTCAGCTATGGACCCCACACTTACCTTTTGGTCACTGTGATGATGGGGTTTTGGACCCCATTGCCACAATGTGCAAAATGTGCTTAAGCTATGGACCCCACACTTACCTTTTGGTCACTGTGATGATGGGGTTTTGGACCCCATTGCCACAATGTGCAAAATGTGCTTCAGCTATGGACCCCACACTTACCTTTTGGTCACTGTGATGATGGGGTTTTGGACCCCATTGCCACAATGTGCAAAATGTGCTTCAGCTATGGACCCCACACTTACCTTTTGGTCACTGTGATGATGGGGGTTTGGACCCCATTGCCACAATGTTCAAAATGTGCTTCAGCTATGGACCCCACACCTACCTATTGGTCACTGTGATGATGGGGTTTTGGACCCCATTGCCACAATGTGCAAAATGTGCTTCAGCTATGGACCCCACACTTACCTTTTGGTCACTGTGATGATGGGGTTTTGGACCCCATTGCCACAATGTGCAAAATGTGCTTCAGCTATGGACCCCACACTTACCTTTTGGTCACTGTGATGATGGGGGTTTGGACCCCATTGCCACAATGTGCAAAATGTGCTTCAGCTATGGACCCCACACTTACCTTTTGGTCACTGTGATGATGGGGGTTTGGACCCCATTGCCACAATGTTCAAAATGTGCTTCAGCTATGGACCCCACACTTACCTTTTGGTCACTGTGATGATGGGGTTTTGGACCCCATTGCCACAATGTGCAAAATGTGCTTCAGCTATGGACCCCACACTTACCTTTTGGTCACTGTGATGATGGGGTTTTGGACCCCATTGCCACAATGTGCAAAATGTGCTTCAGCTATGGACCCCACACTTACCTTTTGGTCACTGTGATGATGGGGTTTTGGACCCCATTGCCACAATGTGCAAAATGTGCTTCAGCTATGGACCCCACACTTACCTTTTGGTCACTGTGATGATGGGGTTTTGGACCCCATTGCCACAATGTGCAAAATGTGCTTCAGCTATGGACCCCACACTTACCTTTGGTCACTGTGATGATGGGGGTTTGGACCCCATTGCCACAATGTGCAAAATGTGCTTCAGCTATGGACCCCACACTTACCTTTTGGTCACTGTGATGATGGGGGTTTGGATCCCATTGCCACAATGGTCATGGCCTGCTTGCATTGTGGGGGCCACACACATATATGTGTGGCACATGTGATAGGGGGTCACATTGTATGTTCAAAGTAATGTTCAGTGTTGTAGGCATTTGACACAGTCTACACACGCTTGTCATGGTGTTGGGGGGATGTCTTCTTCTTGCATTCCCTAGGTTGTGGTGTGCTGGTTGTGTCATGCATTGTCCATCCTATGAGTGGGGGTGGTGTTGGTGGTAGGCATCCAGCCCCCCCTGGGTAAGGGTGGTAGTTGTGGTAGGCATCCAGCCCCCCTGGCTAAGGGTGGTAGTAGTGGTAGGCATCCAGCCCCCCCTGGCTAAGGGTGGTAGTAGTGGTAGGCATCCAGCCCCCCATGGGTAGGGGTGGTAGTAGTGACAGGCATCCAGCCCCCCCTGGGTAAGGGTGGTAGTTGTGGTAGGCATCCAGCCCCCCTGGCTTAGGGTGATAGTAGTGGTGGGCATCTGGCACCACCCTGGGTAAGGGTGGTAGTAGTGGTAGGCATCCAGCCCCCCTGGGTAAGGGTGTTAGTAGTGGTAGGCATCCAGCCCCCTGGGTAAGGGTGGTAGTAGTGGTAGGCATCCAGCCCCCTGGGTAAGGGGTGGTAGTAGTGGTAGGCATCCAGCCCCCCTGGGTAAGGGTGTTAGTAGTGGTAGGCATCCAGCCCCCCCTGGGTAAGGGTGGTAGTAGTGGTAGGCATCCAGCCCCCCTTGGGTAAGGGTGGTAGTAGTGGTAGACATCCAGCCCCCCTGGCTTAGGGTGATAGTAGTGGTGGGCATCTGGCACCACCCTGGGTTAGGGTGGTAGTAGTGGTGGGCATCTGGCACCCCCCTGGCTAAGGGTGTTAGTAGTGGTGGGCATCCAGCCCCCCCTGGGTAAGGGTGGTAGTAGTGGTAGGCATCCAGCCCCCCTGGCTAAGGGTGGTAGTAGTGGTAGGCATCCAGCCCCCCATGGGTAGGGGTGGTAGTAGTGACAGGCATCCAGCCCCCCCTGGCTAAGGGTGGTAGTAGTGGTGGGCATCCGGCACCCCCTGGCTAAGGGTGGTAGTAGTGGTAGGCATCCAGCCCCCCTGGGTAAGGGTGGTAGTTGTGGTAGGCATCCAGCCCCCCTGGGTAAAGGTGGTAGTAGTGGTGGGCATCTGGCACCCCCCTGGCTAAGGGTGGTAGTAGTGGTAGGCATCCAGCCCCCCTGGGTAAGGGTGGTAGTTGTGGTAGGCATCCAGCCCCCCTGGGTAAGGGTGGTAGTAGTGGTAGGCATCCAGCCCCCTGGGTAAGGGTGGTAGTAGTGGTAGGCATCCAGCCCCCCCTGGCTAAGGGTGGTAGTAGTGGTAGGCATCCAGCCCCCCATGGGTAGGGGTGGTAGTAGTGACAGGCATCCAGCCCCCCCTGGCTAAGGGTGATAGTAGTGGTGGGCATCTGGCACCACCCTGGGTAAGGGTGGTAGTAGTGGTAGGCATCCAGCCCCCCTGGCTTAGGGTGATAGTAGTGGTGGGCATCTGGCACCACCCTGGGTAAGGATGGTAGTAGTGGTAGGCATCCAGCCCCCCTGGCTTAGGGTGATAGTACTGGTGGGCATCTGGCACCACCCTGGGTTAGGGTGGTAGTAGTGGTGGGCATCTGGCACCCCCCTGGCTAAGGATGTTAGTAGTGGTGGGCATCCAGCCCCCCCTGGGTAAGGGTGGTAGTAGTGGTAGGCATCCAGCCCCCCTGGGTAAGGGTGGTAGTAGTGGTAGGCATCCAGCCCCCCCTGGGTAAGGGTGGTAGTAGTGGTAGGCATCTGGCACCCCCCTGGGTAAGGGTGGTAGTGGTGGTAGGCATCCAGCCCCCCCTGGGTAAGGGTGGTAGTAGTGGTAGGCATCCAGCCCCCCATGGGTAGGGGTGGTAGTAGTGACAGGCATCCAGCCCCCCCTGGTTAAGGGTGGTAGTAGTGGTAGGCCTCCAGCCCCCCCTGGGTAAGGGTGGTAGTAGTGGTAGGCATCCAGCCCCCCTGGGTAAGGGTGGTAGTGGTGGTGGGCATCTGGCACCCCCCTGGCTAAGGGTGGTAGTGGTGATGGGCATCCCGCCCCTATGGTGCTGCTGTTGCTGGTGTAAGTAAATTCTGCATCCCTCTGTGTGTGTGTGATGTGTCGTGTACGTGTTGTATGTTTTTGTGGTTGGTGTCTGACTTACCTTCTGCGCCGTACGCGTCCGTGCCTGTTCCGGTAGTAAATGTAGAATATTGGTACGATCGGGACGAAGGGATTCATGGTTGGTTCGTCTCGTTCGTCTTTCTCGTTGCTTCGCGTCGTCCTCGTCGCTGGCGTGTTCGCCTCGTAGCCGTGGATCGTGTTGTGGCGCGAATCGGAGCTTATGTGCGCCTCTCCCGGAAGCTTTGACGTGCCGGACGTAGCGACGGTTTTGGCGCGTACGGAAAGCGCATCGTACTTGTTCGGCCGGACGGGGCTGCATTTTCACTTCCGTGCGACTCGATTCTGCGTTTCCAGATTGGCGTCGGTCGGAGAACAGGACCTGGATTGGGTGAGTACGACTGGGCCGGATTCTATGCTGTTGTGCGCATCGTACTTACTCGTTCGGAATGATGTACGGATCGGTCGGGAAACAGGCATTCGCATGGCTTTTTCCCGACCGAATGGTATTGGTGCGCCTCCGACCGAGATCGGAATCGGCCCCATGGTATTGTTGTAATTTTAACATCTGTGTGTGTCACCGCCGCAGAAATTATGGATACATTTTGTTGTAATGGTCATGAAGGTAACCGGTGTATGTCACCATTGCAAAAATATGTCTGCAAACAAACATCATGATAAAGAAAATTTTGTCCTTACTGTAGTCAAAGCTAGTGTAAATTCGTCAGTTAAAAATGTCATGTTGCATTGCTGTTCTGTTCAGTGTGCAATAGCCATATCGTAGTCCAGGTGACATATGCTGGGTAAAGAAATATCATAGAGAGGTTGAGATAGCATTGCGCACACATAAGGCCACCGTCTGCATCCGGAACCAGCAATGCGCATGCGTCAGCCTCTTAGTTGTGTTTCATAACGATGCTTTCCAGCACCAATAATGTGTTTTAGCACAAGCATGCATCAGTCTCTTATTTGCTTGCTCGTCGAAACGATGCATGTGCTCCAAAGCAGCTTCAGCAAAGTACCTAGTGAATAAATGGGAATACGCAGCCGAGAAAAGTGCTTGCAGACAGGAGGGCTATGTTGGTCGTGTAATGAGATGACTAGGCGCAAAGACTACCAGTACACATATGACATCTGGACACCTCTGTCTTGATAGTAAAAGAAGCAAAGCTTCAGACACATCGTAAGATTCGTGATTTGCCTTCTCTTCAACTTGTCACCACAAATCTTGTGTTGGTGAAAACAGAGGTGACTTGATGAGAAGCGCAAGTTAAGTTTAATGCGACAGTAGGAGGCGAATGAACAAGCTGTGGTGTTTCCAAACCCAATACCTCAACTGACTTTTTTCTTTCAAAGTTTCCCTAACATTTCAGTAACTCATCAATAATAAGATAATCCTTTCATGCTCAGTGTTTCTGTGAGATGAAGAGTTTGTCACAATATTATGTTACAACAGAGGTGGATTGCACCTGTAAGGAAGAGCCGACCTTATCCAGAGGATGACATACATGGCCCAGCTAACTGGGAGATGGTTGTGCGGACATATCAATCAACTGGGGTCGTCTAGGAGCCACAAAATTACTTGGAGAAGCTACAGCCAGTGGAGAGTTTAGGTCCTAAGAAGATGCAAGAAATTCAAATAACAGTTAAGTATTAAATCTTGAAACATCTGATGTGCTTTTGTTGTTTATTTTTGGCCTCTTGGCACCATCCCTTTTAGCCAACACGTGTTATGACTGCATCAGGGCTGTAAACTGTCCAATACAAACAGTCCACTCCTGATGTCTGATTAAGTTTCCTGAACAAAGTGTACATTCACAAGGTGGCACCAAATCAATCACAACAAGCGAGTATGCTTGATCCATGGCGGAACACCATGGACCAAGCATATTCGCTTGTCGTTATTGATTTATACGGTGCATGACATGGAGAGGGAGAATTTTCCCATTTATTCATAAAAAAAACAATTTTGTATATACCGCTTGTAGAGGCGAATAAGAAGCAGATATTTTATGGATATGATTGCTTTGGTGCCACCTTTGGCTGAAAGGGATGGTCCAAGAGGCCAAAAATAAACAACAAAAGACCATCGGATGTTTCAAGATCTAATACTTACCTGTTATTTGAATTTCTTACATGTGCTTGAGGCTGTGTTACTATTGTTTTCAATCTTTGTGGTTGAACTGAGGTAGAGGGGTCATCTTCCCTTCTTTTTAAGCACCGCGGCATACTATTGGATCAGATTAATATTGTGCTACCGTCTAGTGAGCGCTAGGGCCCTACAAATCACGCTCTGGAGTTTCTGAGATTTTATATCCTATTGAATTCTTTGGTGGTTTTATTTTTTTTCTCTTTAATTACACTTGCCTGCATCTTTGCCTACATTTGCCTCCAGCTTTTCCATTAGTTTGGTCTGGACCTTTTGTGTCCTGTGTACAATACCTATAATGTTGTTTTTTTCCATGACGCATATGTTTTCTCTGAGGAATGCCTATCTGCTGAGGCCAAGTTACCAAGGTGAGTCATATTATTACCTCTTTGTGTTTGATGGTTACGGCTCATATCAAGAATGTGGTCTTGATTAGGAAGCACTTTAATTGCCCTGAGTCCAGCCTGAGTAACACAAAAGCTTGCAATGGTGTCCACAAAATGGATCTTGGACAGATGATGCAGAGCATTGTCAGAGAGGGATGACTCTTTATCTTCATGCAGTGATGAAAAATGCAGAAAGCTAAATAATGTTTAAATTATGCTATAATAACATGCAGAAATCTTACTAAAAAAGGGACAAGAAGCAGGTGTGTTCTGCCAGAATTGATGATAAATGAATACATCAAGAGATTATGGATACAAGAATTGCCATTTTAGACTTCCGGGTAGGTGGCGCACGATGGCGGCCACAGGCTAGACTCTCTCCTGACTTGAATATATATCCAACCTCAATAATCCTACAACATCCTACCCAGCAACACTAGCTATGACACACCCGCACCTCAGCACCGATCATGTGTGGAAGGATGGGCTGTTTGGCATCCCGGGGGGCCCCAACTCAAGGTCACTTGCTGCAGACCACTAAGGCATGTCCAAAGAGTGCTGCAGGGCCTGATGACTTGGTGGGAGAGGAGCAGGGGTGACAATCTAGGGTGGCGCCTATGTTGAGTTGCGTGGCGGGGCCAGATGAGAAAGGGAAGGCGTTGACGCTGTGGCTGGGACAAGGAGGCTGCAGCGTGGTCTGAGACTCCGCCTTCATAGCGAAGGAGATCCAGAGCTGTGCAGTGAAAACCTCCCCTCTCACCCCCCAGAGAGGGGCCTGGTAAGAGGGTCTCTTGCCGGGAATGAGATAATGGTGTTGCCCACTGGTGGACTCAAATGCAGCTGGGCGCTTGGGAGGGGGCGCATACTGGAGCAAAGCCGAGGCGGATAAGACCGGCAGGAAAGGGCTGATGGAGGGGTGGATAGCCTAAGGGAAGGGCATTTTCCTCCTAACTGTCTCTCTTCCCTCCTGGAAGGTGTGGCAGCCCTGCATCACAGTTGTGGGAGGCCTCAGTCTAGCTGCTCATCGTGCAGGGCCGGCTTAGGGGGGATTCAGATTGAAGACGTAATCAGGCAACAAGGATAAAGACCAAGGCCCGGAACACCAGGGCAAAATAGATAGGTACACTAAACCCACCCTTCCTCCAAAAGCTGACCATCAAGACCCCGCCCCAAGCTAAATGATCCACCCGCAGTAGCAGGTTTCCCAAGATATGCTCCTACAGGCCGTCCAAACCTCCGAAAAGACACTGGAGGAGAAAATTGGATAAGTGGAGGTTGAAGCTGTCTTTGCACTGACAAGATGTGTGAAACCTGGCAGAGTGCCCGAAATAAGCAGAAACACGAATTTCTACAGCCAAAAATGAGCTTCGCTCGATGTTCCAGGACCTGAAAAAAACCTAGAGACATCTGCACAACCAGAAAAAAAGTTGAAGATGCTGAGGGAAGAGCCCGCTGAAACAGCTCGCGCCTGGTGGGTCTCCCTGAGGGGCCTAATCCGGCTCTATATCTGCAGACATGATTTAAATCCTGGGTACTAGGACAGCGTCATCCTTTTTTTTTTGTCCTCATATCACCATCCAGCTGCCTATGCCAAGACCCAAGCAAATCCTTCTAACGTGTGTGGCATGTGTAAACAGCGGGTCCTTCTTTTGTTTCTCACTCTTGTAAGTGGCAGCGACCCCTCTCTCAAACCCGGAGACAGAGGTGCAATCGTTAGACCACAACAGTGCCTTTTGCCACATTAGGAAAGGCTTCCATCTCATTTCAGCCAAAGGGGACTTTTTATCACCATCTAGTGTGCTAATACAGATGGCAGAGCACAGCCATGCTAACACTGTGGGAGGGTCGGGAGTAATCCATTTATTACAAATTTCCCTTCTTGCAAGTAGCATCAGGAAAAAGAGTAATGACATCTGCACCTTATTTAAGTGACAGCGTGAAACTGGGTCGAGCCCAAATAAAATCAAACAGGGGCTTACCTTATTCTCGTAAACCGTGATTTCATGGATGATCTTACTTACGCCCTTCCAAAATAAGGTTAGTGCCGGACAATCCACAAACGTGCTTATCGTCTACCTCCTCCCCACACTTTTTGCATTCTGGCGGCTCTGACATGACCTGACCACGTTTCATTGGGGACCAATAGGCTCTATGAAGGGTAAACAGATTACTCTTTTTGAGTGGTGGAGGTTTTATCAATCAAAGGATACTCGCCATATATACTCTTTATCCAGCTCTGGAATTTTTTTCCCAATGTGCATGTGGGGGTCTCATTTTCTTATCTGCTGCAACAATGATTGTCCAATACCAACAGGCTATCTCTTTCTTGAGTTGTTTTTTGGTCCTTATTCGTTCAAGGAAGTCCTCACTGAGAAAGCCACTTACTTCAGATAGGCCCTGGGACGTCCACCAAGAGTCAAGTTGTATGTACTTACATTTTGTGACTCCACTCTTCACCAAGTTAGAGAACGCCTGCCATCAAAACCAGCTGGCCCCCCCTTCCTAAGATTTCCCTAGGTATAACAATTCTTATTTCAGAAGGGCAGACTAAGTTTATCCTTAAGCCACTCCAGAGTCTCCGGAGAGTCCCATATTGGTCCTGGGTCTGCATAATATTGAATCCTGAGAGCTTTCCTGAAGTACATGTGGTTGCTATTCCCGCTACTTTCTGGTCCCCAAGAAGGACAAGGGTCTTCCTCCTCTCCTAAAACATCTCAACCCTCAACTACTTCCTCAAGAAGGAGAAGTTCAAGATGCTCACATTGGCTCAGGTCTTGTCTGCCCTGGACCCGGAGACTGAATGGTAGTGTTGAACTTGCAGGACGAAGGTTTTCGCATCTCCATCCTGCCTGCCAATCGATGCTACCTGCGGTTTACGGTAAGCCACAGCATTTTCAGGTCCCTGCACTCCCTTTTGGTCTTACCAGTGCCCCTTGGTGTTCACCAAGGTGATGGCAGTGGTCGCAGCTCATCTGCACAGGTTAGGGGTGCCAGTCTTCCCCTACCTCGACAACTGGCTGCTGAAGGCGGGCTTGCCCCAGCCTGTCGTCTCCCACCTCCAGGCTATAGCAAACCTCCTGCATTTGGGGGGGTTCACTATCAACATGCCGAAGCCACACCTGACTCCCTCTCAGACACTCCATTTCATCGGAGCTGTTCTGGACACAGTGCAGTTGTGGGTTTATCCTCCCGAGCAGCGAGTCCAGGATATTCAGGCTATGTTACCGATGTTTCAGCCTCTATCCTGGGTTTCGGTGAGACTGACTCTGAGGCTGTTGGGCCTCATGGCCTCCTGCATCCTGCTAGTGACGCGTGACTGCTGTCACATGCGGGCTCTGCTGTGGAACCTGAAGTTCCAGTGGGTGCAGCATCAGGGGAATTTCTCCAACATGGTCCAGATCTCGGAGGGAACTGCAAATGTTCTGCAGTGGTGGCTAACGAACTGCGATTGCATCAGAGGCAGACCCCTCTCCCTTCCCCAACCAGATCTCACAGTAGTGACAGATGTGTCATTCCTGGGAAGGGGCGGCCAACTGGGAGAGGTGGAGATCAGAGGACTCTCCTCTCTGGCAGAATTTGGACTCCACATCTACATGCTGGAGCTCTGTGCAATCCGACTGGCGCTGAAAGCCTTTCTACCCTCCATCAAGAGAAAGCTAGTGCAGGTATTCACGGACAACACCACAGCCATGTGGCACTGCAATAAACGAGGGTGGGGTCGTGGACCCTCTGTCAAGAGGCCCTGCGTCTCTGGACATAGCTGGAACATCAGGGCATATCCTTGGTGGTTCAACACCTGGCAGGTTCACTGAATGCCAGAGCGGACAAACTCAGTCATTGATGCCTAGTGCATCACGAATGGCATCTCCACCCGGAGGTGGTGCAACGTCTCTTTCAGCAGTGCAGAGAGCCTTGGTTAGATCTGTTTGCCTCTGCCTAGACCGTGCAATGTCAGCAGTTTTACGTGAGTTTCCAAGGCGACTCTCGCTCCGAGAAGCTGTTTATCTCGAGTTGAACCCAGGTCTTCTGTAAGCTTTTCCGCCCGTACCACTCCTGCCCAGAATTCTCAAGAAGATCAGGAACGACCAGGCCCAAGTCATTCTTGTGGCTTCGGACTGGGCACAGAGAGTCTGGTATCGTGAGCTTCTGAACATGAGTGTCGATCCTCCGATCAGACTGCCCTTCTGGGATGATCTTCTGTCGCAGCAGCAGGGAAGGGTCCTCCACCCAAACCAGTCAACTCTCCGCCTTCTTGCGTGGAGATTGAGCGGTGTCAGTTGGTAGCTTTTGACCTTTCTATCGAAGTCTGCAAAGTTATTCTGGCAATCAGGCGTCCCTCCACCAAGACAGTATATGCCTGCAGTTGGAAGCAATTTGCATAATTTTGTACAGAAAAGTCCATTGACCCACCTTCTGCCTCCCTTTCAGATATTTAGCTTTTTATACGTACCCTTGCCCAGCAGGGCTCTGCTTTGGGTACTCTGAAGAGTTATCTTTCTGCTCTATCTGCTTCATGCTGCTGCCCGACCAACCCTCTTTATTTAAGTCCCCTTTTGTAAATAGATTTTTGAAGAGTCTTGTACATATGTTACCCCTTCTCCTTTTATTATGCCTCAGTGGGACCTTAATTTAGTCCTCTTATTCTTGATGTGTGCTCCTTTCGAGCCTCTTCACAATTTTCCCCTCTGGCTGCTCACTATCAAAACAGCCTTTCTTGGGGCAATTACATCGGCCTAGAGGGTGAGTGAGCTGCAGGCTTTATCTTCCAAGCCTCCATTCTTCTCAGTTTATCTGGACAAACTGGTAATTTGCACTAGGGCCTCTTTCCTGCCGAAAGTGGTGAGACCATTTCATGTGGGCCATCTGTCACCTTGCCCACCTTCTACGCTCCTCCACATCCCTCTAAGGAAGAGGAGGGACTCCACCGTCTGGACCCAAAAAAAGCATTGTCGTTCTGCCTTGACCGCACACGAGAGTTCCGGGTGGACAACCAACTCTTCGTAGGGTATGTTTGTGCAAAGAAAGGTCGGGCGGTGCAGAAACGGACTATCTTGTCATTCTCTGCTTCAAGATCTGCTACGCACTGGCAAAGAAGCATCCTTCTGAAGGCTTAAGGAATCATTCCACCAGAGCTAAAGCTGCGACCACTGCGTTAGCACATGGAGTCCCAGTCCTGGACATCTACTAGGCAGCAACATGGGTTTCCCTGCATACGTTTACCAAGCATTACTGCCTGGACAGTCAGGTCCGCAGGGACGGCTTTCGCCCCTTTGGTCCTGCAAGCCTTACTAGTTTAAATTTGTCCACAGACCCTCCACCGGGGATGGTTTTGCTTGGGTATCTATTCAATGGTAAGGAATCTGCGGCTAGAATTCTCTATCAGATGAACAAGTTACTTACCTTCGGTAACAACTTATTTGGTAGAGACAGTATCTAGCCGCAGATTCCTTACCGACCCACCCATCCTCCCTGTTCTGCAGACAGATTTCTAGGTTCAGGGATGATCCCTTTTAGGTCCCTAGTTTGGACACACCAATGTCAGTGCACTTCATGGCTCCGCGCTTCTGGCGTGGAAAGTCGTGAAAAGTAACTCACGTCAGCGTGTCAAGGTGGCGCCTATTTAGGTGACACTTCCGGTACCGGCGGCACCACGTGGAGCTGACCAACGCCACCTACCAGCATGCAGGGGTACTGCTCACGAAAAATCTTCCAGATCCAGTCTGACGCCAGGGGAAATTCAAAAGTAAGCAATCTGCGGCTAGATATTGTCTCTACCAGATAAGGTGTTACCGAAGGTAAGTAACTTGTTCCTCTACCACAAAAGGCTCTATATCTAACTCTTCCCTATATATCTGACTGAGACTGCACTGCCGGAGAGGAACATGGTGTAAATGTCAAATGTAAAGGTAAATGTCCAGTATTTGTAAAGCGCGAGCAATCACCCGAGGGTGTCAAGGTGCTGGGGGCCGTCGGGAAGATTAAGCGAGCTATTGCCCAGAGTCACATGGTGCTAGGCTGATCTGCCACCGGCACCGGGGATCGAACCGTGAGCCCCCGGGTTCCGGAGTCAGTTGCCCTGGCCGCTGCACCACACCTCTTCCTGGTGGCAGGCCCGACTCCAGTTGCAGGGTTTCCCAGGATGACGGTGCACTGAAAGCTGTTCAGTAGCCTCGTAGGGGCACCTCGGCACCCCACAGCAGTGTTAGGAGACAAGGAGAGAGTTACTGTGAATGTGAGTGCCACCTGTAAGTCCCCCATGCTTACCTGAGGGGGAGGAGGAAGGAGAGGTTCCCCGCGCCAATGTGGAGCTCCGAGGGCCGGTATACGCTTCCGCGTTGAAAGGAAGCATCAGCCCAGACGAAACGTTGGAGGGTGTGGCTAACGTGCTCGTCCTTCTGTGTAAACGAGGGCAGAAGCAGCACAAGACATGGTGCGGGAGAGAGTCCAAGGAGCTGGCGAAGCGCAGAGGTATTTCTCCCTGGTTTTGAGCGTGGATGACAGCACATTTCAGAAGGCCAGACAAGCTGTATCACGCAGGTGTGGAAAACAGGTGTATATTCAGATAGATTGGCGCAGGCACGGTGCAGATGTCCATATTGAGGAAAAGGGGGCACGAGTCTGCCTAATTTGCCTGTCTGGACTGTAATACCCAGGAGGTGGGCTTGGAGGACAGAAAGGAACATTGTACTTCCCCATCACAGGCCCTAAATAATAGATATACTGCAAAATCGTCATGCCATTTAATCCGATCAGATAAACAGAGGAAAGTTATAAATTTAACGAAGTCAAGTGAAAGGAGGAAAATGACTCCCAAAATTGTAAAACCACAAACCAGTCAAAGCGAAGGGAGGAAAGATACACACCGAGAGCTGGGGCCCAAGGGGCCAGCAAAGAAGCCAGCTCCATCCTTAAATTCTTTTTTTAGAGTCATGGAGACTAAGGGGCAGACGACAACAGTTCAATCTATCTCCAGGAGCTCTGAAGAGGAGAGGGGGGCCCAAACCTTACCTGAAGGGGTTCTAAGCTTGATCCCCATGGAGAATAGATTCTAGGTGATAGAGCAAGAGCTCATATTAGAACCGCAAGTGGACACAGTGCGTAGTATGCCAATACCCCAGGGACTGCAGAGATGGTGCAGCCACCAGAAAGTGCTGAGTTGAAGATACAAAAGACTAGGCAGATGGAGCACGTCTTCCTGGGTCTAAAACAGGAAATCATGCAGAAATTTGAGGTCTCGAAACGGAACCAAAGGGAGATTTAGGGAGCATGTCAGGACTTGGGGGCTAAACTCGATGACCTAGTAGTGTGTACTAAAGGCCTGGAGGATCAGATGGAACAGATGTCCCAGGGGTTAGCTACGAATACTCAAGAAATTGTGGATTTGAAACAGCAAAATCGACAGTTGATGGCGGAAATGCATTCTAGAAGAAATAACCTTAGAATATTAAATGTTGCAGAGGGTTCACTGATAGAATATCGATGTTCAAAATATCGAAAAAATATATAGACTACAAAATCGACTCCCATACCTACACAGGTAAGTCCAAAAATATTGAATCAAAAATATCGATGTAAAAAATATAGATGTAAAAATATCGAATTAAATATATATATAAAGTAAAATAATATACCTTAAATATATTAAATATTAATATTAATTTTAACAAAACAAATTAAATTTAATATACAATTTGACAAAGTATTAGAAAATAAACTTAATTTAGAAAGAAATAAACACACAAACATAATAATTTATACATATATATATATATATTTACTTTAAAATAATGAATAAACTATTATCTTTAATTTATTTTAAAACTTTAAAATTACATAAAAATAAAATATATATATATAAATAATTTAAAATATAAAAAAACATTCTACAATAAATGAAAACATTAAACTATGAAAAAATATTTAAACTTAAATTTCCCAATACAATCAGTGCAACAGTAGGAAAAGTGTTGGATAGCAAAATAATTATATTTATTATTCCAACTCCAATGAGTGCAACAGTAGGGAAAGTGTTGGATGGCGGAGGGGTAAAAATTACTATTCCCACTCCAGTAAGAGCAACAGTAGGGAAAGTGTTGGATAGCAGAGGGGTAAAAATTACTATTCCCACTCCACTGAGTACAACAGTAGGGAAAGTGCTGGATAGCTGGGGGGTAAAAATGAGTATTCCCACTCCACTGAATGTAACAGTGGGATAAGTGTTGGATAGCGGAGGGGTAAAAAATGTATTCCCACTCCAGTGAGTGCAACAGTGCAACAGTAGGGAAAGTGTTGGATAGTGGAGGGGTAAAAATTACTATTCCCACTCCAGAGAGTGCAACAGTAGGGAAAGGGTTAGATAGCGGAGAGGTAAAAATTACTATTCCCACTCCGGCGAGTGCAACAGTAGGGAAAGTGCTGGGTAGCGGAGGGGTAAAAATTACTATTCCAACTCCAGTGAGTGCAACAGTAGGGAAAGTACTGGATAGCGGAGGGGTAAAAATTACTATTCCCACTCCAGTGAATGCAACAGTTTACTATTCACACTCAAACACTTAGAAAAAATATATATTAACATTTTTAAAAATAATACAAATTAATAAACAAAATCAAAAATATATATATATATATATATATTAAACATATAAAAAGAACACATATTATAATATTAATTACATATAGCAAAAACCTACAAATATTATATAAAACAAAATAATAAATACATTTACAAAAAAATAATTCTTTTAAACTAGAAAATATTTACAAACAAAAAAATTAATTAAAACATAAATGTATTTATTTTATTTCCTACCCTATAACACCACACCAATAACAAAACACTTCAACATTTTGTATTACATTTATTTACATAATTAACATAATTAATAATCAATTAAACAAATATTAATAAAAAAAAACAAATAAACATTAATTGACTACACACACTTTAACACTATAAAATCCACAACACACACCTAAATTAAACTATTAAATAATAAAACACAATTAAAACGTATTTTAAAATTAAAAACTATTACTATTAACAACTAATAATTAAATAATTAAATTTATTTAATACCCACTCTTTACCCCTTTAAAAGTAAAAACAACACACACAAAATAAACAATTACCCAAAATAAATATCAAATAATTAACATAAATTAACAACTACATATTAATTAATTAAACACAAATTACTTCTCACCCTTTACTCCTGTAAACACCTCAACACACACCTAACATTAATTACACAATTACCATAATTATTTACCAATTAATTAAATAAAATTAATTAACAACCAATTATTAATTCATCAATTAAAAATAAATTACTTCCCATCCTTTACACCCTTTACACCTATAAAAACCACAACACAGACCTAAAATTAATTACACAATTACTAAAATTAATTACAAATTAATTAATTAAAATTAATTAACCAATTATTAATTCATAAATTAAAAATAAATTACTTCCCACCCTTACACCTATAAACACCACAACACACACTTAAAATTACCAAAATTAATAACCAATTAATTAACAAACAATTTTTTTTTTAATTCTTTTTATTTGTAAAACAACAAAAAGAAAAAAAGAGAAAATAAAAATCATACAAACAAAATTAAGTGCAGTGAATCGCCGTTATCAAGACTACCAAGCCAATAACATCTGTATACAGTAAAATTGGAAGCATTACACTGGATCAGTGACTTATTCAGTAGTTACGAGGTCGCCATTACGCCTTTAAGATTTTACATCGTTGCATTGTCCAAGGTTGGTGGGGGGGGATCGGCAAAGGGGGTACATGGCAATCCTCTACTCTCATTCCATGGGCCCCATATTTTGGTCCATATGCGCGGGCAGCCCCTGGTTTCATAAATAACCCTCTCAGCCTGCATACACCAGTCCATGTCGGTCTGCCAGTCTGTACGTCGCAGCTTTATCCCTCCCTTCCATGTTCTAGCGATATTACGTTTTGCCACCATGCAGCCCAGTGAGACCCATATTCTGTTAGTTCTAGAAAGGTCCGTAGCGTCCCAGATGTTTAGAAGGCAGAGCCGTGGAGAAGCCTCAACAGGTATGTGACAGACCTGAGACATGGTTGCCACAACTCGTTCCCAATACTGCTGGAGGATGGGGCATTCCCACCATTGATGCAGGTAAGTGCCAATGAGGCCACAACCCCGGGGACAAGCCGAAGAGTCAAGTACACCCATTTTGACGAGTGTTGTGCTCGTGTAGTATACTCTATGAAGTATTTTCAGTTGTATACGTTTGAAACGGGAGGGGATTGCCACCTCCCGGGGCGAAGCCAGGGCTTCCCTCCAGTCCTCGTCAGTCAAGTCCCCAGTGTCATCCGTCCATTTTGCGCGTATTCTGTCAAGGTAGTCAGGTGAGTTATTAAGGATTTCGCGATATGTTAAGGAAATGGCCTAGTCTGGGAGGTAGTCGTCTAATAATCTATCTTCTAAGAGCGATGATGCTGGCAAGTCTGTGCCTTTAGGTATTGCCTTATATAATGCGCTGCGTGCTTGAAGATACCGGAAGGTTTCCCCCTCCTGCAGTTGGTAATGCAGTTGCAGATCACTAAATTGGGCGATTCTACCCTCTGCCCATAGGTCTCCAACTTTGGAAAGGCCAATTAAGGCCCATTTGTCGAACCCGGGCTGTCTTGCTTGCATACCCAGTTGGCAGGACTCAAGCAGTGGAGTAGTCTGTGTAATTTTCCCTTTCCAGCCCAGAGCCGCTGTTACTGTATGCCTTAAGGAAACCTTTGAGGAGGTTGGTGTGTGTTTGGATGCGTGTTTTTTTCTGCCGTATAATGCCCTCAAATAGTTCCCGGGCAGCATATTCTGTCGGTCCATCCTATAGGCTGGTTCAGTGAAGGGCCTGTGGGTCCAGTGATTAAGGACCACTAATTGTGAGGCCCAATAGTAGGCTCTGATATCGGGCAGTGCAATGCCGCCATCATACCAGCTTTTAGTGAGCTTAGCGAGGGCAATGCGGGGTGTACCGTTATTCCATAGTAGAGTGCGTAGCTCTGAGTCAATAGAACGAAAATAATGTGGTGGGACTAAATGTGGCGTATTCTGTAAGGCATAAAGGAAGTGGGGGAGAGCCATCATTTTGTATATTGCGGCTCTACCCAGTAGTGTGAGGGGTAGTGTTTTCCAATGTTGCACGTCAGCTCGGAGGCGTTGTAAGGGGGGCGTAAGATTTCGGTCATGGAAAGTCGCCGGGTCCTTTGTGATATAGATGCCGAGATATTGGAATCCGTCCATGACCACCCTTGCCTCACTGCCGGCGGGAAGAGCTGGGAGATCTCCACTCAAGACGTAGATCAATGATTTGTCCCAGTTAATGGTATACCCAGAATATTTTTGACAGAGGGCAAAGACACGTAATACCTCATTAATCGAGAACCGGGGTCTGGCTAGATAAAGTAGAATGTCGTCGGCGTAGAGGGAAATTTTATCCAACCATTCCGGTGATCAATTGAGCCCCCGAATCATGGGGTCACCTCTAATCCAGAGCGCCAAAGGTTCGAGCGCCAAAGCAAATAACAGGGGCGATAGGGGGCACCCCTGTCTCGTACCTTTTCCTAGTTCGAAGATCGCTGACCGGCCTCCATTGACCATGATTCGGGCCAGGGGTTTGGAATAAAGCAGACGCAACCAGGATAGAAACCGCTCACCAAAACCATACCGTTTAAGTGCGGCGAATAGGAAGGGCCATGCTATCATAACGAAAGCCATCTTGGCGTCTAATGACATAATCACTGAGTCTTCCTCTATGGTAGAGGCCCAACAAACAATTATTAATTAATCAATTAAAAATAAATTACTTCCCACCTGTCCCACCCTTTACACCTATAAAAACCACAACACACACCTAAAATTAATTACACAATTACCAAAATTAATTATAAATTAATTAATTAAAATTAATTTACAACCAATTATTAATTCATAAATTAAAAATAAATTACTTCCCACCCTTTACACCTATAAACACCACAACAAACACCTAAACTTAATTACAAAATTACCAAAATAAATAACCAATTAATTAAAATTAATTAACAACCAATTATTAATTCATAAATTAAAAATAAATTACTTCCCACCCTTTACACCTATAAACACCACAACACACACCTAAAATCAATTACACAATTACCATATTAATTAATAATTGGATGTTAATTAATTTTAATTAATTAATTAACATCCAATTATTAATTAATTAATAATACATTACTTTACACATTTAACACTATAACATCTCAATTAAACAAATATTATTCAATAAAAATGTATTAATAGATTTAATATAATTAAATTACTTCCCAGCCTATTCCCCTATAAACCCACAACCCGCTACCAGGGACGCGCTCATAAGGGGCCGGCAGTCCCGTGGTTTGTACACCGCTAACGTCCGTTTCCTTCCACCGGCAACATCACATGGAGCAAGGACTCAGCTTCCCGAGACCCTTTGCACCAGGGACGTGCTCATAAGGCGCCGGCAGTCCAGCGGTTTGTACACCGCCTACGTCTGTTTCCTTCCACAGGCAACATCACAGGGAGCAAGGTCTCAGCTTCCCGAGACCCTTTGCACCAGGGACGCGCTCATAAGGCGCCAGCAGTCCTGCGGTTTGTACACCGCCAACGTCCGTTTCCTTCCACCGGCAACATCACAGGGAGCAAGGACTCAGCTTCCCGAGACCCTTTGCACCAGGGCCATCCCTCTAATTCCTGCTATCTGGCGTGTGATATCAAGATGGGTAAGAAAAAACCTGTTACCTCACAAAACTCAGGTATGACGATCTCAACTATTGACTTCTTTCTGACCAAGGCGACTAACGCCATCTCTAGAGAGATAGCTCTTACAGAGCGCAGACTTTCTTTGGGGGACGGCGCGCTTGACGCGAACGCTGGGACTGTTGAACAATCTATAGACTTACCCGTTGTTGCAGAACCTATTAACGAGCTACATATACAGAATCCCATTCAGGGTGCACCCAAACTCTGTTCAGTACCGCCTAATGCTTCTATCTCTGCCATAGACTGTATAACTTTACCCACTAATTCCACTGCAATTGACTCCCTACCCCTGTTAATCTCGAATGGTAAAAGGAAGAAAGGCCCAACCAAAGAGCTGCCGACTGCCAGAGCAAAGAAAATCAGGAAATCCTCTCCCCCCCACCAAGGTCTCCGGTCTAGCACTGAATCACATGTAATCGATCAATTGACCCCCACCATGGAGGACTTATGTGCTAGATTTACCATTATGATTAGTCCCATACTTCTGCATTTAGCTGATATACAGCATAAAATTGATGGGCTTATAGGTCAACATAAAGATTCAGTACATCCCCCTCACATCATACAACCATCACATCCATCGCTCTTTTCGAACATCGTTGCACCCCAGCTAGGCCAACCTGGTGTTATGACCACCCAAGGGGGCGCCCAGCAAGTAGAACCATCTCAAAGAGGGGGGAAACAAATAATAATAGGCGATCGAACTCATACTTCTGACCCTTTACCTGGAACACCTTCCCTTCCTGAGTCTCTAAAACGCCCGAACATACCCACTCTTCCAAGAGGGTCTGGAAACTCCATCCAACGACATGATACCAAGCGCCACACAGATTCAAGGCAGTATATTCTGGCACAATCCAACTTAGACCTCCCGCCTGAAGCTACCCCATATGTGTTAGTTTTATTAAACGTTCCTGCTCTTAACTCCTCCCAAAAGGAATCTACTATCCAACTTATGGCTAAAGCGCGCCACTGGTTAATTACTCACACGAGGCCGGGCCCCTTAATACAGAACCATCTGTTAATGGCACGGAGAACTCCGTGGGTGGGCCCCTCTCCAAAATCTTACGAGGGTGATTGCGTGATCTTAAATTTTGATAAACCACATCTAGTCAGCGACCTACTTTCACAACCTATTGCTAATCCCAAATCCACGACTAAGATTGTCACTGCACCCTTGGGCTCCTTCTACAAACCATCCATTCCTCATCCGAGAGGGGCCGAGCCTTTATCGTTAGATTTCCCCCTATGAGGGCATGAGAACCTCTTGAGTAATACAGCGCATTATCCCATTTATAACAGATTTGCCCCCTTATCAGGTTTGGACTCCTGTGACTGACATACGGATGATAGCCCACCATTTTTCTGTGCCCAGGCGGCCTGTGTGCCCTTAATGGCCGCTACCCAGAGTCCACAGGAGGTCGATAAACAGCAGGGTTACACTGATTCATCCTCATTAGCTCACGCACCCAAGATCCTTCTATCCCCTTGCAGGGAATTACAGAATCCAACTTATTCTTTGGCCACATGGAACATAGCAGGATACAACGCTAAGCGCGATAATGAGGAATGGCTATCTACACTGGCTACTTATTAATAATAATAATTTCAATACAAGAAACCTGGGAGACGAACTCAATATACATAGATGGGTATAGATCCTTCCAAACTCCGGCCTCTCTCTCCTCAGGGGGCAGGGCAAGGGGGGGCTTATTAACATTAATTTCCAATGTGGTGGAATTTAAAGTTCTCACTTTTGTAAATACATCTCCAAATTTCCACATACTGGTGATTGAAGGACCTGCAGCTCGGGACTTTTTATTGATAAACTACTATAACAATAATTTTTTAGATTCAGAGGTGGTCCCCCACACTCTAGATAACGTGTTAGAAGAATTGGTGGAATCCCACCATAAGATATTACACGTAATTTGGTTGGGCGATTTCAACCTGAAACCCTGCTCCCGAAATTCCTCAGAGTTATGCGGAATTCTGTATCATAAAAATGAATGCATTGACCATTTCCAACATGATACTCACAGGAACACGCTCAATACCATCTTAATGAAATGGCAACTTGTAATTCATATTCCTAAAGAGCCACACACCTGGTTCTTGTCCCCAACCTTTTATAGAGGTGAATACTCCTCTACACTAGATTATATTATTATATCTGAGTCCCTAAGCTCAAGGTTCGTCACACCCAATACCTCTTTCACTGAACTCAGTGATCATGCAATTCTCTCTAGCGCCTTGTCGTTGTCAGCCAATAAGCCTTGTAACGGCAACAATCCCTTTAAACAAACAACAAGTAGTTCAAACGGCGTATTTGTGAAATGGGATAAGGTTGACACGGACGCTCTTTTACCAGTTTTGTCTGGGCTAACCCAGAGAGCATACATAACTGTTTGGATCCTTCACTAGATCATCGCAGCATAGTTGAGGCGTTCAACACGCTATTAAAGTTCTTAAGATCAAAACTGATACGCTCGCCTACAGCGAGAGATCCTACAACTAATCGATGGTTCCATAAGAGCTGCTCAGACGCTCTCCAAAATTTGCGCAAGGCACTCAAACCCACACCTAGAAATAGTCAGCAGATCCGGACTCTCAGGAAAAACTATAAGTCAGCCAGGGCAAATAGGCTTAAACAGCTTAGAACAGAGGCATGGGAGAATCTCAAAAAAGCATCTCTCCTTCAGGACCATGCAGCCTTTTGGAAAAACTGTAAATATGCCCTTCCTGAGTAGCAACAACTCTCCTCCATTAGATACATATATCGATGAAACATCATGGGTAAAACATTTCCAGGACATCTTTCAAAGGGTACAACCTTCTACAGCACAAGTCTTCAATCTGTGGGGCGTGACCCCCAGGGGGCCGTGGAGTCCTGGGAAGGGGGTCGCGCTCCTTATTTACTAAAAGAAAACATCCCAGACGCTATCCCTGGAATGTTATTCAGAGACACTCCTGTGCTGGGAAATCAAAGCCAGGCAGACAGCTAAACACGCTTTTCTACCTTTGTGTTGCTGGCCTGAAAGAAATACAAATGTGCACAATGAGTTAATCTGCAAATGTAAAGGATTTGCAGATTAACTCGTTGTGCACATTTGCATTTCTTTCAGGCCAGCAGCACACTGGCAGAAAGGTGTGTTTAGCTGTCTGCCTGGCTTCGATTTCTCAGGAGAGTGCTGTTGAATCACTTGAAGCTTTTTGAGTGGTAGTGCACAGAGGTAACTAAGCTTAGAAGTGCTTGCTTTTAATTGTCATTCTATTTACATAGCGTTTACTATCCCTGAGCAGGTGTTGAAGGGACAGTTATGTAAAAAAATTGCATTACATAGGGTCTGGATATTACTAAAATCTACTGGCCTCATTTACAATGAAATGGTGTAGGGCAGCTCCGCAAGTATTTTTGCTGCACCGCCCTACGCCAATTCAAAAGGGCAGGAATGGAGTGTATTTATAAGATAAAGTGCATTCCTGTCCTTTCTGCCAGCGCACAATTTGGGGCCCAGCGCCAACGCAGGCAACCTTGCACCATGGTGCAAGGGTTTCTGCATTGTTGGCAGGAATGTTTTTGTGCAGGAAAGCACGCCTTCCTGCGCAAAAACAACCCATGGAGGCTTTTTCCTCTTTCTATGTGTGCTACACACAGAAATAGGAATCAATTGAGGAGAAATAAATATATTTCCCCTCGTTATGCATCCCCTGGGGCAGCGTACAGGTTTGACGCATCCTCAGGTTTACAGATCCTTGTAAATCTGGGAATGTGTCAAAACCCATGGGAAAATCCACTGCAACGCCCATGGAACGCCCCCTGATGCAGAGTAAGGCAACGCATCGACTTGCGCTGCGTTGCCATACACCATATCTAGTCGGCCATGAAAAGCCACGCAAAGTGACTTTGCATGGTCTCGTAGATATGGGTCTGCACTCTGCGCAACCAGAGTGTCATAAAAAGTGACGCAAAGGCAGCGCAAGGGGCTTATAAATAGGCCCCTATATTTTGGAAGCAGCTCATATATTTTTAAAGCACCATTTTATCGTAAAACATTTTGCACATTTTGTAGCGGTCTATCTTATACTGTGTGTAATGCAAGTATAAAATAAAGATTTACATATTTACAGTGCTTCTGTCACAGGCTGTGACCTCATAGCACTAAACATACACAGGTAATATCCACCACTCAAATTACTTTCATATTTCACTATACTAATTCACCACTAAGGGGCCGATTCCGATCTCGGCCGGTAGGGCTCCGAATCGGATTCGGCATTACCGGATCCGATTCGGAGCCCTGTTTCCCGACCGAGTCGGACGTGCGTCCGGGCGAGCGAGTACGATGCGAGCGGACGCGAAATCGCCGACCGACTCGTTCGCGGGACCCAACCGCTCCGACTGACTCGTACGGACTCGACTCGCACCGCGCAATGGAGACGTTCCCCGACCGGGTAAGTATGATGCGCGCCTCGAGCAGTCCGACCGACTCGCGCCGTCCGGCTCGAACGAGCAGTCGGAGCCGCACTTTGGGGGTCCGTGTCGGACCCCCCTGTACGCCTAGCCGCGCGAGTCGCACACAGGGGGGACCCATGGGTCCCCCCTACCTGTGCATGTACGGCGCGACCCGCTTCGACGCGAACCCGCTGTAGGGGGCGCCCTTGTTCGCCTCGCACCCATTGAGTCAATGGGAGCCCGCGTACGCGTTGTACGTCCGGCTCCCATTGACTTCAAAGGGAGTCCGACCGACTCGAGTCCGATAGCATGCAAACGCATCGTACTCATTCGGTCGGACTGCTAGGGTCCGATTCGGTCAGAAATCTCTCCGGGTCCGGCTCGATCGGAGAGATTTCCGGCCTGAATCGGAATCGGCCCCTAAGCCTTTATGGGTTCCGGAGTAGCGTGCTACTCGCCCAAAAAAGCGCTTCAACACCCCATCAGGGGTAACAAGCGCTATATAAATGCAAACCTTTTTCCCTCTTCTATCCCTCCGCTATCCTTCTGCATCCAAATAACTGATTAACCTATCCACCACTCAAATTACTTTCATATTTCACTATACTAATTCAACACTAATCCTTCTTGGGTTCCGGAGTAGCGTGCTACTCGCCGAAAAAGCGATTTGACGCCTCGTCAGGGGTAGTAAGCGCTATATAAATGCAATTACAATACAATACAATACAGGTCACTATTCTCCACTGCACCAACCACGATTTAATTCTGTGGCTCTCTGGTTTCACACAGACCTTTGCAGTGCATTAACTAATAGAGGTTTCATAATGTATTATAGTGCATTTCCCACTGAGTAACAACTTTTTAAAATGTATTTATTATTCATTGAAGCTGGCCGTTATTTTATATGTAGCTACCTGACGGTGAAAGACCTAAAAAACGTACGTATGTTTTAATTATGATGAATGATGTTCAGCTACCTCCAGTTACATCCAGCTGTAAATGCCAAACCGTCAGCATTACATGAAATATAGTATGGTTTTCCTCTAATGCTGTGCAATAAAGTTGCAGCCCATGCATTACAGCTATTATACCAAGGGCCACTGGAATTATGTGATTGTGTGGCCGCAGCGATTTTAGCATAATTCTGAATTTGTCGCATTTGCCACATAGTCCATCATCTGCTGCATAATCTGCTGATTTTAACAAAAAAATGATTTACTCAAAAGGTTCAAAAGTTACTAAAAAGCAGCAACAGGTGTTGCCGCTCAGTAGAAGGCCCTCTGTAAAGCTGTACTGGTCACCTTTTTGTTGCTTATTGCTATAATTGGGTGTTAAACTATTTTGTATGCCTATTTTTTCCTCATGTTTATGCTATGCTTTTGTACTCATGTAATTCCTGCAACTAAGCTCCAGTAACTGATGTAACCATGTTCTGAAACAATGTTTCTTCCTCATGTAAAGCGCTCTGATACCTCCGGGTCTAGCCAGCGCTATATAAAACTCAATAAATAAATAAACTGGTGCTAATGAGGTGCAACCACAGATTGACCGTTTCTCTGGAGAACATTTATGGTCGCCAATGATAAGGAGTACCAGGTGCTAGAAAAATTTTTTGTCGGGAGGGGGTCCTTACGCCTAAAACATTTTGATGGGGGGTCTCGGCATCAAAAAGTTTGAAGACCACTGTTCTACAGGTATATGTGAATCATTTATTTTAGATCCTCTTACATACTTGTCATTTGACTTGGAAGAAGTCAAATTAGCCCTGACTCAATCTTCTCTGGGCAAAGCACATGGACCTGATGGAGTCCCTATGGATGTTTTTCTAGCCAACACTCCATTCTGGGCTTTTAACGCCATAGCTGTGAATGGTCCTCCCCCCTCCTGGAAACAATCCATAATTATTCCGATATATAAAAAAGGGGATGTTTCTGCACCTGCCAACTACCGACCAATTTCCTTGCTCGATAGTTAGACCAAGCTAATGGGTCGTGTATTGTTAAACAGATTAGAACTATGGGCAGAGGAAAGGGCCATTTTATCGGACTTTCAATATGGGTTTAGACACGGTAGGGGAACGTTGGACCAATGTCTAAATTTGACCTTAATTACTGGTAAATACACGAAAGCAAACATTTCCAAATTTATCTGGCATTCATGGACTAATCAAAGGCTTTCGATTGCGTAGTCCATAGCAAGCTTTGGAAAATATTAAAGGAAATGGGAGTGGACGAGGATATCATTAAGTTCATAAGCGACCTTTATGCGGGTGCTTCCACAATGGTGCGATATGGGAAAAATGGTGAATGCACCAAATCCTTTAATATAGAGAGGGGGGTCAGGCAAGGTTGTGTCCTGGCCCCTTTCCTGTTCGCTCTCTATACCAACAGATTAAGCAATGACTTAACAGAAACAACTAAAGATACCCCATTAGTATTATCATCCGCTCTCCCGATCCTGCTTTATGCAGACGATGCCGTTTTACTGGCGAGGACTCCAGTGGCAGTGCAAAATCAAATCACCCAGTATACTGACTTTATGCGCAAGCTAGACATGCAAGTTAATAAAACCAAATCCTATGTAATGCCAATAGGTAAAAAAAAAAAACGAGTTTTAATCTGGGCGGGGGAAAAATTGAACAGGTATCTCATTTTAATTATTTAGGGGTCATATTTGATAATAAACTCTCTTGGAAGGAGATGCTGCAAAATAGGGCTAATTCAATGACACAAAGCATTGCTGCATTATTTAGGTTCTCTAAAAAACTAGGCCATAAGCCCATACTGGAAATCCTTGCAATTTATAAGGCTAAAACACTTTCAATGGCCTCCTATGGAGCAGCAATTTGGGGAATTACTGACGTAACCATTTTGCAAAAACAGGACGATAAATTCATTAAAAGATTACTGTCAATTCCTCAATCAACTAGTAATTTTGTAGCCCATAAAGAAGCTGGCATTCCATACATCTCGGACGTGATTAGATTAGGCCCACTTGCTCTCTGGTTATCCATTTGGAAAAGGGAAACTGTGGGCCTAAGTCAAAAAATTATCAAAGATATCCTATCCTTGGATTATGCCTACAGAATCCCGTGGTTAACCTATATCAGAGACAATCTTAACGCCTTCGCTGCGAGCGGAATTCCAGCCAGGTGCTGGACATTCCGATCGCGGGCGTGGTCGTGACGAGCTCAGCTCGTCATGCGCACACGCCCACCGTGAGGCATGACGAGCTGAGCTCGTCATGAGCAGGGAAGGGGTTAACTTGCTGGGTCTTGGGTTCCTGTTTGATTCACCCTCTCTTTGTAAACATTTCCCTAGCTCAAGATTAAAGGCAATCTTTTTAAAAGAAGTTACACAGGACAGGTGGAATAATCACAAAGGGAAGGAATCGATTATGCTTTATGAATTTTTACCACAGATCTCAAATCATTCTTTCTCTTATTTACAAATAGTGACAAACAACCAGCACCGATTTATTTTGACAAGGTTTAGATTGAACCTAATTCCGTTTATGCTTGGTTACCCGAACAATCAGTTTGACCCTAGGAATTTATCCTCTTGCACTTGGGACAACAAGTCAGTTCAATCAACATCACATATCCTTCTTTTTTGCACACATTATGGGAAAGAGAGGAAAACTTTCATAATTCCGCTTTTAAGGAAATTCTTCATAAGAGCAGTAGCGGCAGCCCTCACGTTATTCTATTCCTTAGAAACCCCACTGATTTGCTCTGTATTACCTTCTTTTTTACTGGCTGCTCTGAGAACCCACAAGACCTCTTGCACTTTATCGATAGCACTTTAAAATTTCTGCTGCTAACGTCACAGTTTGTCCGCTTCTTTATCCTCAATTAACTGTGTTTGCGCTACTAGCTTAAAACTCTGTTTTACGATCATTTGCGACTACCTGTACTGTATCAACTTTTATAGAACCACGTATGTTTTAACTTCTCTTTTTATATAATGTAATTGCTTGTTTTCTTTTTTAACATGTGTACTTTTATGCAATTTTCTGAACTGCGAAATAAAGTTTATAAAGTAAAGTAAGACTTCCCACCCTATTCCCCTATAAACCCACAACCCGCTACGGAACTAAAAGCGCAAAATTCAAATAACATTTTTTTTATAACTACTAAAAATTTAACATATATATTAAAAATACAAACAATTCTTATACAAAAAAACATACATCACATACATATAAAATATATACTAAAAAACATAACAATAATAAAAAATGATATTTTTAACAACTATATTTTTGCAAACGATATTTTTAAAATCGATATTACTTACCTTAAGTCGATATTCTTGACCACGGTATTCTTGCTGTCGATATTTCTGACCCACGATATTAATGACTCGATATTTGTGCAACTCGATATTTTGTACTCGATATTCTGTCTCTGCACCGTCGCAGAGGGAGTGGAAGGGGCAGACTTGAAGGGGTTTTGCGTTAGGCTCCCAAAGAAAGGAATTCTAAAAGGTCACTCAGAGGTAAATTTGGAAGGGGAGATCTAAAGAATTCATAGAGATCCATTTAAGTTGAACCCCAATGACAGGTCTCACAGGAAAATTCTGATAAGCCTCCAGTTGTATACTGTCAAGGAGCAAATATTATCTGCTGCCCTAAAAACAGGATCTTTGACACATGATTCCTTTACATACCAGATCAGGTAAGCTGTAGGGAGGATTACACTACAGAGGCAATGGGAGTTGGAAGAGAAGATGGCTACATTGAGAGACTTGGGGGCCAAAGTGCAGTTTAAATTGCCAGCGATTCTGAAAGTTGTATGGAGGAGCAAGATGTTTAACCACAAGATGGAGGCAGCAGAGGACCTAATACATAAGATGAAGTCAGTTTCCAGTGGGTCTAAAGATGGTTAAGCTCTGCTGACATGCAGACAGGTCTTTGATGGCTTTTAGTCTCGCTCATGTTAGTTTATGGTAGATTATGTTAGCTCTCTTTGTTTCTTTTCTTTTCTGTTTTTTCCTCTCAGGGGATGTAGACTCACTGGGGACTATTGGAAGGGGCATATCCGGGGGTGTTGGTTATAGTTTTTCATCCTGTGGCTTGGTCCTAAAGGCAATAAGATGGTGCCACATAGAGAAAGGGGGGTGGGGAGGTTCCACAGGGTGGGTGCACAGGGCTGGGAAGCATTTGGGTAAAAAAAGTTCCTCATATCAATCTTCAGTGATCTATACAGCAGGAAAGACAGGCAGGGTCTCAGTATATTAAAGCAGAGAGTATCAAGCAAGTAGGAGAAGAGAGAGGGGGAAGGGACATGGGCCACCACAACTAATAGTGGGTCTTGACAAGGTAATAACATGGAATGTGAATGACCTAAGAGGAGCAAAGAAGCGGAGACTAGTGTTGAATCTCTTAAAAGAATCAGAAACGCAAATTATTATACTGCAAGAGACTTGCTTGGCAGAACAAGAATGTAAGGCAGCCTTGAAGAGTAGTTTATGGATTCAATAAGTTATCTGTTCAGGGCAGACAGGGAGCACAGAGGGGGTAGCTATCCTTATGAAATTGAAGGCTGCGTTAAAAGTAGTAAAGCATATGGCAGGTACCTCAGGGAGATTACTAACTGCAGTGTTGAGCAGTAGGTCATTTGATTTCACTTATGCAGGGTACTACGGCCCGAACTGTGATGATCCTGTCTTTCTGGATCATCTGCAATTTCAGTTGGCAGGCTGCCATCCTCCTTGTCTGGTAGGGGGAGATTTTAATGTTTTCTCAATAAGGAATACGATATAACATCAAGGTCAGCACACCTGGCAATGGGAAGGGTCAGGAAGAGCCCAAAGGACATGATGACAGACCTGGGCTTAGTAGATATCTGGCGAATGAGAGGGAGCAATCAGAGAGGCTATACATTTTATAGCAAAAAATAATGGGCACCATTTGCGTATTAATTTTTTCCTTGTAGATCGCTTGCTAATTCAGCAGGTCTGCTCAATAACCCCTGTGCCTGTTGTACTATCTGATCACTCATCCGTTGAGCTGGTATTAAATCTTCTGCTTGTAAAACCAACTTGAAGATGGACTTTGAGATGGGAGGGAGCTATGGAGACATTGAGAGGACAGACAAGAGAGTTCCGGGAGATCAATAAGGGCACAGCTAACGATACACTGGTATGGGATACATTTAAGGCTTATATTAGAGGGTGCCTTTTAAAGCTATCACATTTCCAGATCAGTATGGCCTCAATAGTACAGAAAGACTTGGTGAAAAAGATTGCACCGAAACAAAGTGAACTGCAAACAGAAGCAAGGCATAACCCAAACCCAGATTCTCCCCTGAGGTCTGAGTTGGAGCAGGTACAGAGGGACTTCAAGATGAATATGGAGAAAAGGGTGCAAGCTAAATAGGAGGCAAGCAAGCGCCAGCATTTTGAATATGGGGAGAACAGAGGAGCGTCATTGGCCTGGAGGGTGAGGTCCCATCTGAGTAGGCGCAATATAGAGGTACTTGTAGAATCAGGTACAAGCAGAGTCATGAACTCATTAGAGGAGATTAAAGGACAGCTGTCATTCTGCTTCTTCCTAGAAAGGGCAGATAGATTGCTGACCCCCAGGCACCCGCACAGCTCCCACCTACATCATTGATATTGAGAATGCTGAATTATGCCGATTGGGACCTGATCTGATTCTCCACACAGCAAGGGAAAAGGGAGAACTGTGATGCGAATCCTTTAAAGTGTTGATTTTCCCAGATTACACCAAGAAGGTCCAGTAATCCAAGAAATCTGCGAGCCATGCAATTAAGGTAGAAGTTGCTTTAACCCCCGAGACTCAAGGTCCTGCACAAAGATAAATAATATTCTTTTTTGACTCCCCGGAACAGGCATGGGAATGGGTTGCGGAGTAGGCGGACCTTCATCTCCTCACAAAAACGTCCTTGTGAGATGGCTGGCACATCACACATGCACAGAGAAGCTCCCGACGCAGGAGGAGCACACAGCGGACCTCACACAGTCTGGTGACACTTGGGCCTCCAGTGGATCCAGCGATGATGATGTCCCACCCCTGCCCTTGACGACCAGATTTTCTCAGGCCCTGGATGCAGGCGAACCCCTATATAAAAGTGCCTGATATCAGTGACAACACGCTCAGGAACTGGGTGTAGGAAGCGTGCCCACTGACATACTCGAACCCATTTGGGTCACAAACGCTGATGGTTGGAGTGTATATCTGTGGTCAGATGGGTTGCTCAGCACTAGAAGTCTGAATGTTCAAAGTTCAGGGCAGCAGATGCTTCTTGTTGGGAAGTATGGGGCATGGGTAGTTGGGGAGAGGGTAGTTATTGTTTGTTGTTTCACCTGTACGTGTACCAGCAAATATATCAGCGCTTCACAAAATTCCCTCTGGTAATGAGTAGCTTGGGGCTTGGTAAGGAAATCAAAGTAATCTCCTAGAATGTTAATGGTTTCAATGACAAGGTGAAATGGGGTGCCATCCTACTCTATGCTAAGACACAAGCTACCTGTGTGCTTCTCCTGCAGGAGACTCATTTATGAGGGACAACAATGTAATTTTCACAGCAGCTACTGTTATACTAGGCTTTACCACTCTGGCTTCCCGAAGGGCTCTAGGGGAGTGGCCATACTCTTACACGAATCTCCTCCCATGGCAGTCAGTGAGGTTCAGCATGACCCTCTGGGACTGTATGTCGCAGTGCTGGGTGCGCTGCATAGGGGCTTTGGTCCCTAGTGATGTGTATTGCACACCAACCTTCGTTGCTGGCACCGTTGGGGCCCTTTCAAACTTGCTCCTCTACCTTCCAATGGGGAGACTGGTGGTTGGGGGAGACTTTAACACTGTGATGAACCCAGGGTTGGACTTGTGGGGAAAGACTGATGCCATACGACATACAGACCTTTTGACATGGACAGTCGCACTCAGGATAGAGTGGCGTCTGAAGAATCCTGCATCCATCAGATGACTTATTTACTTACCACTTTGGGGCCAATAGCTCTTATTCGAGGTCAGATTAGCTCCTCATCCTAGCCGCTGAATTGGGGATGGTGTCCGCTGCCAGGTTGCTGCCCAGGGGCTTGTCTGACCATTGCCCGATTGAACTTACACTTGGGAGGGTACTCTGGGAGGTTCGTGGAGACAGTGGAGACTTACCCCTTGTGGCTCCCAGATGGTCAGTTCTCTGATAGCATGGGCGGGGACATTGACGAGTATTTCCAACTGAACCAACACTCCATCTCCTATTCTCTCACCCTGTGGGAGGCAATGAAGGCCACAGTCAGAGGTACCATAATATCATACGTGGTGGGCAGACATAGGGAGAGACATAAATCATTGGCAGCCTTCAACACCGTCCCCCACCACACCCTCATCACCAGACTCCACCACATCGGTATACAAGGCAACACCCTTAACTGAATCTCCTTCCTCCTCACCGGCCAAATTCAGAGGATCCATCTACCTCCCTTCTAATCCTTACACAAAAACATCATCTGTGGTGTACCCAAGAGCTCCTCCCACAGCCCCACCCTCTTCAACATCTACATGTCCAACGTTGCCACCTGGAAGTCCAACTGCCTAAAGCTCAACTAAGACAAAACGGAAGTGCTCAACTTCGGGAAGAAGCCCTCTTCCTGGTACGACACCCGGTGGCCCACCCAATTCAACCCAACACCAACCCTAACCGACCCCGCACGCAGCCTCAGATTTATCCTGGACAGCCAACTGACCATGAAGCAACAGGTCAATGACGTATGCTCTTCCTGCTTCCATGCAAAAATAACAATTGATGGACAGAATGCAGAACAATGTCATACATTCACCCCAGTACAGAGATCTGGGCCTAAATCCATCGTTTTTTTGCTCCCCATGCCATTCCAGTTTGAACCCAGCTATATGCAAATCAGGCTGGAACCTGTGCCCCATGGGAACAGTCCAGCCCAAACTGCCAGGCCAGGTTCTCCCTGGACTGGAAACAAGCATCCTAGGACCGGTTTCGGGGTTTCACCCCTCATCAACCAGGACAGCTTGACTCCAGTGGCATGGAGAGCACGGGACCCACATCTGGGTATACCCATCCCACTTGGGGTGACAAATGCAAAAAGAACAATTGATGGACGAAACCGGTCCTAGGATGCTTGTTTCCGGTCCAGGGAGGACCTGGTTTGGCAGTTCGGGCTGGACTGTTCCCATGAGGCACAGGGTCAAGACTGATTTGCATATGGCCAGGTCTAAACTGGGGTGGCATGGTGAGCAAAAGAATGATGGATTTAACCCAGATCTCTTGACTGGGGGTGAATGTTTTTATTTGTTCTGCATTCCGTCCATCAATTGTGTGTCTTTTGCTTTCTTGCCCTAAGTGCGCCGGGTATGCCCAGACGTGGGTCCCAGGCTCACTGTGCCACTGGATTCAAGCTATTCCGGCTGATGAGGGGTGAAACCCCGAAACCGGTCCTAGGATGCTTGTTTCTGGTCCAGGGAGGACCTGGTTTGGCAGTTCGGGCTGGACTGTTCCCATGAGGCACAGAGTAAAGACTGATCTGCATATGGCCAGGTCTAAACTGGGGTGGCAAGGTGAGCAAAAGAATGATGGATTTAACCCAGATCTCTTAACTGGGGGTGAATGTTTTGATTTGTTCTACATTCCGTCCATCATTTGTCTGTTTTTTGCTTTCTCGCCCTAAGTGCGCCAGGTATGCCCAGATGTGGGTCCCGTGCTCACTGTGCCACTGGCTTCAAGCTATCCTGGCTGATGAGGGGTGAAACTCTGACACCGGTCCTAAGATGCTTGTTTCCGGTCCAGGGAGGACCTGGTTTGGCAGTTCGGGCTGGACTATTCCCATGAGGCACAGGGTCAAGACAGATTTGCATATGGCCAGGTCTAAATTGGGGTGGCATGGTGAGCAAATGAATGATGGATTTGACCCAGATCTCTTGACTGGGGGTGAATGCTTTGATTTGTTCTGCATTCTGTCCATCAATTGTGTATCTTTTGCTTTCTCGCCCTAAGTTCGCCGGGTATTCCCAGACGTGAGTCCTGGGCTTACTGTGCCACTGGATTTAGGCTATCATGGCTGATGAGGGGTGAAACCCTGAAACCGGTCCTACGATGCTTCTTTCCGGTCCAGGGACGACCTGGTTTGGCAGTTCGGGCTGGACTGTTCCCATGAGGCACAGGGTCAAGACTGATTTGCATATGGCCAGGTCTAAACTAGGGTGGCATGGTGAGCAAAAGAAAGGTGGATTTAACCCAAATCTCTTGTCTGGGGGTCAGTATTGCCAGATTGGGCTATTTCCCGCACAATTGGGTGACATTTTTCTCAATTGTGCGGGAAAAACCCATACCTGGCGCGGGGCTACTTTTTGGGCTGGCATCAGTGCAGTGTGCGCAATTTTCTGGCTGGGGCGGGCGCCGTCGCGCCGAGTCTGTGGCGTACGCCTATCATGGCGCAGAAGGGTCCATTTGGCAAATGAGCGCGTAGCGCGCGCTAACAGTGCAGAACAGTGCCAATCAGGACCGACCAGGACCTGCCTGTGCGCACTTGACCCCACCCTCTCTACCCTCCTTCCCCCTGCCAGGAAAGAAAAGGACGAGGAAGGGTTCCAGACGGATAAGGTGCAGCGTCGACTTAGCCTGTAAGAACAAGAATACCACACCAGATGCTGTGCTCACAACAGTAGACCGCGTCCACTGGGCCAGATATAAATAACTTTGGTTCTTTACCAAAACGAGGAAATGCTCCCTGTGCTCTTCTTCAGAAACGAATACTGGGTTATGTGTTTAGCCAATGAATGACATGCTAGCTGCTTTGAGTACGTCGCTTCCTCCACAATAAGATGTGATTGCAAATGCGTGAAAATGTGTGTACTTTAATTGTTTTTGTCCCATCGTTTCAAGGCCGTGATATTTTACGCACACATTAGCAGTTTGTTGTGTTTGATGCAAGCAGCGGGTTTTGTGAACTGTCCTCCCCAAAGGAGGTCCGAATGGAGGGCGCCATCTCCTCTGCTGCACACACGCTGCTGTTCCCGCCTCTTAACGTAAAGGAAGGTACAGCCTGAGGCCCACACTGCTATAAGAACCGATTAAATACAGACCTCCCGACCCCTTTTCCCTCTTGCGAGCGACACCTTTTATTCATTTACAGTATACCCCTTTTAATAGTTTCAGTTGTTTTCTTCACCCCTCCCGCTTTTCAACCCTGCCTCCTCCGTGGCCTAGCCGAACCTGCATTTATTTTCATTACAAACAATAAAATGACGCGCCACGGGTGGTCTTGGTGTATTAATTATTTTCGCCAATTATTTTACATCGCGTTTCAAGCAACCCCCTACAGTAATCGATAAACAAGCCCTCGATCCGCGCTCTAAAAAACGCACCGTTCTTTCAATTGGTCTGTTTTTGTTTTTTCTTAAGATTGTTTGAATTAAACAAAAAATCCAGTTTCGTGGTTACCCCAAACCTGATTCGACCTCTTTTCTCCCCCCTCCCTTTCCAACGGACTCTCCATTTTCGAGGTTATAGGCGGCGTTGAGAGGGGGAGGGGCACATTGGACGGACCCATGTTACCTCTATACAAACAGGAATTTAAAGTAAAAATACAACATTTTGCAAAGAACAAGAAATATGCTGTGAGTTCCACGCGTACGACAGGTATATAATACTTTGCCTCGATCAATTTTCTAGTCATCTCGTTTAGTTGCAAGCAATATTTCACAAAGCAAGTATGTATGTATTTTCATCGTACTGTGATAGTTCAAGCCAGCTCAGGGGGAAGTGCGGATACCTGGGAGGGGAAAACGACGGGTTGTTTGGGAAAGAGGGCAGGGTGAGATTGCAGTGGACAAAAACTAGGGACAGTGGGCAGACTCAGGAGGAATACAGGCAGACTGAAACAGAAGAGACTAAGCAATAAAACAAACTGGCTAATGCTGCTCTGGGGCCTTTACCTGATGGTTTTGAATTGCTACCCTGCTGGTTTATGATCTATTTCAGGATACTGCTTCTTAGTAGCATTTCTAAAGGTGAACTGTGTTTTTAAACAAGAGTTGAGCAGCACATCTGTGCTGCAGCTGAACGAGAGAAAACCTGCCATATTTAGAATTATATGAGCAGGCACTTTATTTACTTCTTGCCATACAGGGAACGTAAGAGTGCCAAAGTGTATTAGTGGGTTACTAAAGTATCTAGTAAATACTAATAACCAACCTTTAATTTGTGAAAAAGGTAAGTGCAGGGCCCCAAAGTTTTTCTTAGCAGCCTGTCTGTCTAGTTAGTCTTGATTCCCCCTTGCATACTCTTTCTTCCACCAGTCCACAATTTCTGACTCTCTATCATGCAGGTCATTGTTCATCACTATTTTCTCCCATTCTGTTTGTTTGCCTTGCTTTCGCTTCCCCCGTTCTCCCATTTTCTCCCTTTTCCATCTTGGTCTGGGTCAAAGAGATAAGATGAAAAATCAGTAATTTACGTCTGGTCTATTAATTGATCCCATTTCACTGAAAAACGATAGTTATTGAAACTATGGAGTGCAAGATGGCTTGTGTGGCTAGTGCACTAACCCAGACTAGAGATCCGTGAGCTGTGTATGCTTCTGGCTCAGATTCAGGGGTCCGAGTGTCATTAAGTTTGGTAAAAGCATGCATCATCCATGCCTGAAGGCAGCTCAGGTTATACATGCTCCTTAATGGCGGGATCATTATTTGCAAAAATACGTGAATAGAAATATTTTTAGGTGGAGGGGGCCTCAGTTATTTGATTCTGGCTCTGGCTCATGGTTGTGACCCTGTTCGGCACATGGTTTATGTAAATGTGCCTACCCGCTCTAAGTAAAATTACAGTGCCTGAGCTGAGCTCTGCATTGCAGTCACTGTCTGCAGTTTTCACAACGTTGAGTTCAGCGTCAGTGAGGCTCAGGCTCCACGCTGGGGCCTATCTCACATCCTAGTGCCCTTCCATTTCTGGTGCTTTGCAGCAGTTTAAAGGTATTCTTAGAGTTTCTTTTTGCTCAACTGGGTGTAAATCCTGATATTTATATGTTTCCCTTTTTTCATTGCTTGATTTAGTTCGCGAGAAAGTGTCACTCATAGTTGTTGAATGTCACTCATAATTACACTTAAATTATGAAAATGTCACACATAAGCAATCTCAAACCTTGGCAGCTATGAGTGAGGACTGGTCTTAACAAGCATTTGCAATGCAATAGGTCTCGCTTTGGCGAGAGTTTAAGGTATTGGCATTGTAAATGACAATGCCTTTTATTTATCTGTTTTTATAATTAAACACATAAATAAAAGGCATTGTCATTTACAATGCCAATAGCTGGAACTCTTGTAAATACGAGACCTATATGATTTTAAAGAAGCGGCCGCCATTGTCCCGGGCTGCTTGGAAAGTGAAAGCGCGCATGGAGCACTAAATGTTGCAAGAAAGCATGTCGTGCCTGTAATAGGAGAAACTCATTAAAGAAAATATTGCTTACAGACTAAATAAGACATACGGTGTAACAACAGAAGTAAAAGGGCCAGTCCTCATGGGAGGGTACAAATGAAGATAAGGTAGTACTAAGGAGGGACTAACAAGCCTATTAACTAATCAGAAGCCAGCATTTATAAAGGACAATGACACAAGCCAATGAAAAATATGGGCGGAGCTTCAATTCTATACCCAAATACAGCTTGCCTTACAGAGCAGCGCATGCGCTGCCCAGGCTCGACCTAAAAAAGGATAAATACATATATAAGGACTTAATGTACATTTCTACAACTATCAAGTTGTGTGCCTACCTCTGGAGTATAAGGAAAACTGGAATGTGCCAACAAGCAGAGTCTAGGCAGGAGCAGAGAAAATGCTGAGTCCGACCTACTGAATACTACATGGCTGGTGCTTCAAGTCCCTACCTGAATACAGCATGCCTCGCAGAGCAGCGCATGCACTGCCCAGGCTCGATCTAAAAATATGGGGAAATGGTGTAATGGTGTTCATACTATGAGCTAGGCACTGCAGGTGTTGGAGGTCCACGAGGAGGGAAGTGGGGTCTATGGGAATTCTGTCATTTTCAGGATCCCCTGTGAGGGCCTGCAATGTACGCGATTGTGTTGTGCATCTACTAAAACTGATAAAGTGTTGTAAAAAAAAAAAATACATCTTTACTGGCAACTTACTAAATTAGTTCCCTTTTCAACAAATCTGGAAGCCTGTTAAACTTAGTCATCATTAAAGTACTCACAAGTTATTTTTAGGTGTTGCTTCTCCTTCAAGGGCACCTACTTAATTGTTGGCATTGCCAATAGGTCTGGCTTAAATGTGCCAACACATGCAATCAGCATTTGAGCATGCACATTAAATCCACACCTATTGCCACACCTCTTACTGCGCACTCACACTGGCATCCCGCTCGCCTAGCACTGATGCTGGCACACCGGTCGCCCTGCACTGATGCAAGCATACTGCTCGCCCTGCACTCAAACAAGCACACCGTTTGCCCTACACTCAAGCAGCCACACCGCTAACCCTGCACTAGGGCATGCACACCACTTATCCTACACTCACACAGGCACACCATTTGCCCTACACTCAGACACACCATTCGCCCTACACTCAGGCAGCTACAAACGCTAGCCCTGCTCTCAGGCATGCGCAATGCTTATCCTACAGTCACACAGGCACACCATGCACCCCGCATTCAAATGGGTACATCGTTTGCCCTGCATTCACACAAGACTTACAGCACACCCCAGATTCCGAAAGGGACTCCGCTCGCCCTGCACTTCGGCAGGCACACTGCTCGCCCTGCAATCAAAGAGGGACCAAGCTTGCACTGCACTCAGATAAGCACACGTCACTCCTGTGTGTTATAACAGAAGAAGACGGCATGCACAGCACAATGTATGCAACACAGCCAGAGTAAGTAGTACTGTGTTGTTTACAGACAATCTTATGCAGGCGGGTGCTTACCCACTCTGTATATCCATTGTAGGAAAAGAGAGTTAAACAGGGTTCGAAGACATAGAAGGGGGTCAAAGTAACAAAGGGATTAAAGGAGAGAGAAACAGAGCTAGAAGAAAAAGTGAGTGCAGCGAAAAAGGGGGAGGAGCTAGATAAAAGTGGGATAATGTGTGAGAGCTAAAGGTGAGAGAAAAAATGCCTAGAGGCCATCAAAGCTGGACATCCTGTGATTCTGGGCAAATCACTTAATCTCCCCGTGCCTAACAAAAATGAATGTGTCCTCATGTAATGCAACTGGTGCTATGTAAAGCGCTCTGATACCCGATTCGGGTCAAGTTCGCGCTATATAAAACTCTGTAAAATAAAAAAAATTTAAAAAATGGGTGTTTAGTTCTGGTCTCACCTGAGGTGCAATCTGTATTCTGTTCCCTTGTTGGTCGCAACGTGCCCTCTTCTCTGTGTGATTAAATCTGTCTTTCCTCCGGTTCCGAGTGAGTCTTGAACTGCACTCTAGTCACGGGCAAATCAACGATGGCTACTCTGGCTCCACTTTGGGTGTAAAATTTAGCTCGCCAGCTGCAGCATCGGCCAAAGCCTGGCGCCGTCCAGGAGGATGTTTACGGTGTCCTGCGGGGCGACCAGTTCGAACGTGTGAATGAGTTGTACTCAGCAGGTCCGCTGATTTATTTCATTAGCTGTATGTGGTGATTTTACAACGTGCGGAAAGGACCAATGGGCGGCGAAGAGCGCCAAAAATGCAAGAGGGAAAGGCGGGTCGAAAAACGTGTTCACTCTCTGAGGGACAGGTGGGTTTTCAGCAGTGTTCTTCTACATGATCTGATGTAAGCCTCTTGTTGAAAAGGCATCGGAAGAGAGTTCGGAGGGCAAAGCCCCCAAACCATTTACATCTCATACGAAATATTGTGGGACACCCTTGGGGTAACTGATCTTTGGCGTCTCTTCAGGAGATGGACCACTAGGGACTCACAGCTGACCCTCGACACCAGGGCTTGGAGTTCAGGCTGCATTGATGCAGTAACAGCTGCAGGCCGTATGTCCATGCAAGTGTGCTGTAAGTCGGTACAGGAAACATCCCATCAGAAACCCCACTAATGCGCCTGGACATGAAATACGCGTGCCTTCGGGGTCTATGATCCTGACTGCAGGAACAGATTCTGATGAGAGGTTAAGGGCACTACAAATACAAACAAGCGCGCGCGCCTCGCACGGCAGCAGGGGGAGGGGGGAGAGTAGGGGGCCTGCGCGATTCCCTTGCGGGAGCGAGCGGCGCCAGGAGCGATAATTGCTACCATATGGCGCCGCTCGCTCCCGCAAGTGAATCGCCAAACGTGCACGCGTTGCCATTGAAGGCAATGGAACGCGTGCACGTTTTTGGCTGAAAAGCCGAAGCGATTCCAAAAGGTCTTTTTCGTATGCAGCGCATGCGCGCTGCCTAGGCGAGACCTAAAAATGAGTAGCATTAAGGCAGGTGCCCAGTTAACTCCCTCCCACTATCTGTATATTGAATAGAACGTATATTTGTCTTTAAAATTGTTTCTGATGACTATTTCTGCATAATTTGAGACTTGCTACTTTGGGCTGGTTTTTGGGCTGAAACTGGTCTGCGTTGGGCTGGATTTGGGCTTATATTTGAGCGGCTTTGGGCTTGGGATGGGTCTCAAAATCTGGCAACACTGCTGGGGGTAAATGTTTTGATTTGTTCTGCATTCCGTCCATGATTGTGTGTCTTTTGCTTTCTTGCCCTAAGTGCGCTGGGTATGCCCAGATGTGGGTCCCGGGCTCACTGTGCCACTGGATTCAAGCTATCCTGGCTGATGAGGGGTGAAATCCCGAAACTGGTCCTAGGATGCTTGTTTCCGGTCCAGGGAGGACCTGGTTTGGTAGTTCGGGCTGGACTGTTCCCATGAGGCACAGGGTCAAGACTGATTTGCATATTGCGAGGTCTAAACTGGGGTGGCATGGTGAGCAAAAGAATGATGGATTTAACCCAAATCTCTTGACTGGGGGTGAATGTTTTGATTTATTCTGAATTCCATCCATCAATTGTGTGTCTTTTGCTTTCTCGCCCTAAATGCGCCGGGTATTCCCATACGTGAGTCCTGGGCTCACTGTGCCGCTGGATTTAAGCTATCCTGGCTGATGAGGGGTGAAACCCCGAAACCGGTCATAGGATGCTTGTTTCCGGTCCAGGGAGGACCTGGTTTGGCAGTTCGGGCTGGACTGTTCCCATGAGGCACAGGGTCAAGACTGATTTGCATATATCCAGGTCTAAACTGGGGTGGCATGGTGAGCAAAAGAATGATGGATTTAACCCAGATCTCTTGACTCGGAGTGAATGTTTTGATTTGTTCTGCATTCCGTCCATCAATTGTGTGTCTTTTGCTTTCTCGCCCAGAGTGCGCCGGGTATACCCAGACGTGGGTCCCCGGCTCACTGTGCCACTGGATTGAAGTTGTTCTGGCTGAGGAGGGGTGAAACCCCGAAACCGGTCTTAGGATGCTTGTTTCCGGTCCAGGGAGGACCTGGTGAGGCACAGGGTCAAGACTGATTTGCATATGGCCAGGTCTAAACTGGGGTGGCATGGTGAGCAAAAGAATGATGGATTTAACCCAGATCTCTTGACTGGGGGTGAATGTTTTGATTTGTTCTGCATTGCGTCCATCAATTGTGTGTCTTTTGCTTTCTCGCCCTAAGTGCGCCGGATATGCCCAGGCGTGGGTCCCGGGCTCCCTGTGCCACTGGATACAAGCTATCCTGGCTGATGAGGGGTGAAATCCCGAAACCGGTCCTAGGATGCTTGTTTCTGGTCCAGGGAGGACCTGGTTTGGCAGTTCGGGCTGGACTGTTCCCATGAGGCACAGGGTCAAGACTGATTTGCATATGGCCAGGTCTAAACTGGGGTGGCATGGTGAGCAAAAGAATGATGGATTTAACCCAGATCTCTTGACTGGGGGTGAATGTTTTTATTTGTTCTGCATTCCGTCCATCAATTGTGTGTCTTTTGGTTTCTCGCCCTAAGTGCGCCTGGTTTTCCCAGACGTGAGTCCCGGGCTCACTGTGCTACTGGATTTAAGCTATCCTAGCTGATGAGGGATGAAACCCTGAAACCCGTCCTAGGATGCTTGTTGCTGGTCCAGGGAGAACATGGTTTGGCAGTTCAGGCTGGACTGTTCCCATGAGGCACAGGGTCCAGCCTGATTTGCATATGGCCAGGTCTAAACTGGGGTGGCATGGTGAGCAAAAGAATGATGGATTTAACCCAGATCTCTTGACTGGGAGTGAATGTTTTGATTTGTTCTGCATTCCGTCCATCAATTGTGTGTCTTTTGCTTTCTCGCCCTAAGTGCACCGGGTATGCCCAGACGTGGGTCCCGGGCTCACTGTGCCACTGGATTCAAGCTATCCTGGCTGATGAGGGCTGAAACCCCGAAACCGGTCCTAGGATGCTTGTTTCTGGTCCAGGGAGGACCTGGTTTGGCAGCTCGGGCTGGACTGTTCCCATGAGGCACAGGGTCAAGACTGATTTGCATATGGCCAGGTCTAAACTGGGGTGGCATGGTGAGGAAAAGAATGATGGATTTAACCCAGATCTCTTGACTGGGGGTGAATGTTTTGATTTGTTCTGCCTTGCGTCCATCAATTGTGTGTCTTTTGCTTTCTCGCCCTAAGTGCGCCGGGTAAGCCAGACGTGGGTCCCGGGCTCACTGTGCCACTGGATTCAAGCTATCCTGGCTGATGAGGGGTGAAAACCCGAAACCGGTCATAGGACGCTTGTTTCCGGTCCAGGGAGGACCTGGTTTGGCAGTTCCCGCTGGACTGTTCCCATGAGGTACAGGGTCAAGACTGATTTGCATATATCCAGTTCTAAACTGGGGTGGCATGGTGAGCAAAAGAATGATGGATTTAACCCAGATCTCTTCACTGGGAGTGAATGTTTTGATGTGTTCTGCATTCCGTCCATCAATTGTGTGTCTTTTGCTTTCTCGTCCAGAGTGCGCCAGGTATGCCCAGACGTGTGTTCCCGGCTCACTGTGCCACTGGATTCAAGTTATTCTGGCTGATGAGGGGTGAAACCCTGAAACCGATCCTAGAATGCTTGTTTCCGGTCCAGGGAGGACCTGGTTTGGCAGTTCTGGCTGGACTGTTCCCATGAGGCACAGGGTCAAGACTGATTTGCATATGGCCAGGTCTAAAGTGGGGTGGCAAGGTGAGCAAAAGAATGATGGATTTAACCCAGATCTCTTGACTGGGGGGGAATGTTTTGATTTGTTCTGCATTCCGTCCATCAATTGTGTGTCTTTTGCTTTCTCGCCCTAATAGCGCCGGGTATGCCCAGACGTGGGTCCCGGGCTCACGGTGCCACTGGATTCAAGCTATCCTGACTGATGGGGGGTGAAACCTCAAAACCGGTCCTAGGATGCTTGTTTCTGGTCCAGGGAGGACCTGGTTTGGCAGTTCGGGCTGGACTGTTCCCATGAGGCACTGGGTCAAGACTGATTTGCATATGGCCAGGTCTAAAGTGGGGTGGCACGGTCAGCAAAAGAATTATGGATTTAACCCAGATCTCTTGACTGGGGGTGAATGTTTTGATTTGTTCTGCATTCCGTCCATCAATTGTGTGTCTTTTGCTTCCTGCTTCCATGCCCTCCGCATGCTTCACAAGATCTTCCAATGGATCCCCACCGCCACCAGGAAAACAGTCACTCAAGCCCTCGTATCATTCCGTCTTGACTATGGCAGCACACTCTACGCCAGAGCCACCAAACAGCTCCTCAACCGCCTTCAGACCGTCCAGAATACCGCAGCAAGACTCATCCTCAACCTCCCCAGAAGGACCAGCACCACCCCCCACCTCAAAAGCCTGCCTGGCACCCCATCCAGAAAAGATGCCTCTTCAAACTCCTGACACATGCCTACAAAGCCCTCCACAACACCGGACCCGCCTACATCAACCACGGCTTGACTCTCCACCGACCTACGAGGGAGCTCCGCTCCGCCCCCCTCGCCTTGGCACACATTCCCTGCATCTGTCGGAGCCGCTGCTGAGAGCGTTCCTTATCCTACCTACCTGCCAAGTCCTTGAACGTCCTCCCCCTACACCTGTGAACCGCGCCTTCACTAGAAGACTTCCGGAAGAAACTCAAGACATGGCTTTTTGACCAAGGCTCACAATCCCCAGCACCTGGAGACCCCCTGCTGTGACAAGTCGCGTTATACAAGACTGATTGATTGATTGATTGACAAATAAGTCGTAGAAGTCGAGGCTCATTGGAGGAACTGTGTATCCGCCCCATTACAGTTGAAGAAAGTGACACACTCAGGAAAATAGAAGTCTTATGCACGACCCGCAGGGAGAAATTACTAGATGTAGGCTGACTGCAACGCAACATAGAATATATGAGCAGGGTGATAAAAACAGGGAAACTAGTTGTACTGGTTAGAGAATTGGGAAAATGATCTTAGGCTGGTGGCCGAGATAGTTGACCAAGAATTAGACCTGCTTACTACATCTAAAGACATTGCAAATGCCTTTGCTACTTACTTTGAATCCCTGTGTAGAGCCCCCGTAGAGGAGATTGAGCACCCAATAGTGCAAGATTTACCAATAACCACTCTTCGAGATGAGGACAGAATTGACTTAGATACCCCAATCGCAGACACTGAGATACTGGAGGTGATTTCATATATGTCCTCAGTGGAAGACCCCCAGCCCTAACGGCTTTCCCATTGAAATATTTAAAAGAAACACCAGTAAACTGGTGGGCCCATTGAATGACCCAATGTTCCGGAAGACCCTTCAGACAAACACGTGGCCATCGGATTTATGTGAGAATACAATTGTGGTTATCCCGAAGCCAGGGAAGCTCACCACTGAATGTGCCTCCTGTAGGCCCACAGTGCTCATTAATATGGAAGCTAAAATAATGGCCAGGGTTCTGTCTGTCCAGTGTAGCTTGATTATTGATTGGCGGGGATCAAAATGGTTTCTTTCCGCATAGAAGAACCAGATACTGCATTAGGCAATTCAATGCTGTTCTGGCCAAAGTTGACAAACTATCAGAACCGTCAGCCTTGGTACTACTGGACTTTGAAAAAACTATTGATTGGGCGTCTTAATCTTTCCTCCTCCAGACCATGGACCGTATGAACTTTGCACCCAGATTTTGGGCGTAATTACATCTATTACATTGCGGAGCCCGGGGCAGTGTCTGAGTAAATGTAGTGCTGTCTCGCCCATTCCCCGTCGCTAGAGGCACTCGGCAAGGCTGCCCCCTCTCTCCCTTGCTTTTTGCCCTGGTTGTGCAAAGTCCACAGGACTCTATCCCGAGATTAATGCACATTCTTGAAATTTATGGTGCAGCCTCGGGCCTGAAGGTAAACTGAGACAAATCGAGAATCATTCCCCGCACAGACATATCCTATTTCCTGGTACTGGGCTCTTCTACTCAAGAAATAAAACTCAGGCATTAAAATACTTGGCAATCCATACTTCTCTTAATCTTTTAACCTAGAAGAAAGCTGAAATTTGACTTTCCTACCTCTTTTGAACAAAATAAGAACGCAAATGGAAGCCTGGGGCAATTTGCCACGCTCCAGGGGGCCTTATTTAAAAGGATCTCCCTCCCACATATCCTTTATATAATACAGCACTACTTATATCAATTGCTCCCTCTATTTTTCAAAACTCAAAAATCCACCCTCACATCTTATCTGTGGAATGGGGCACCCTTCAAGAGTGGCCTTTGATGAATGGGTGCAGTTGCCATACGACAGGGAATTGGGCATCCTGGATTTCCAAACGTATTATTGGGCTGCCCAGGAGCTTCCAAATAATGATTGGCTATGTGGGGACCGGGATGACCTGACCTTCCGGCTCAAACTGAGGGCCTGAAGACGCTGGGAATCTGAGCTCAGTTATACAACAGGAAACCAGCGGATTCCCTCCGACTCCCAGGTGGCAACACAGACACAAAGTTCCAACAGAAGATATTAGATAAACAATTCATAAATCCAACATAGCACAGATATGCTATATAGTTGGCTGCCACTGTGGTCAATAGAACTCATGACGATGACATGCCAGTATCTAACATCCAATGGAACACAGTGGGCAGAACGCCTTGCACACATCCAGCACAGCCCAGATACGCAACAGCACTTACCCGACAGCACTTACTACCTCCAGCCCAAAACAGGGCACATATACAATGACATCTACGATTTGTTGTACTCCAGTAGAACATGCTAGACAATGGACTAAAAGCTTTGTTCTCGTGCACACAACTGCTGCAAGAAAAACCCTTACCTACCAAAAATGTAAAGTTTCGCTTATACCTCAGAAGACACTAATAAAGTGTTGTAGGGAACTGGGTTGTTGTTGCAGTAATCCCCCCGCCTCCACCCCCCACACACTTTTTACCTGGGAGGTCCTGGTTTGGCAGTTCGGGCTGGACTGTTCCCATGAGGCATAGGGTCAAGACTGATTTGCATATGGCCAGGTCTAAAGTGGGGTGGCATGGTGAGCAAAAGAGTGATGGATTTAACCCAGATCTATTGACTGGGGGGGGATGTTTTGATTTGTTCTGCATTCCGTCCATCAATTGTGTGTCTTCTGCTTTCTCGCCCTAAGTGCGCCGGGTATGCCCAGACGTGGGTCACAGGCTCACTGTGCCACTGGATTCAAGCTATCCTGGCTGATGGGGGGGTGAAATCCCGAAACCGGTCATAGGATGCTTGTAAAAGCCTGCTCTGGACCCCACTGAGGTAAAAAACTGCTGGCCGATATCGTGCCTGCCAATAGTGGCCAAAATCCTAGAAAAATCGCTAAACAGTGAGCTAATCCAATATCTTGACTCCAATAATTTCTTAGATCACAGCCAACATGGCTTCAGACCACGTCATTCCACCGAGTCTGCCCTGATTATGGCTACAGAGGAGATTCGCAGACAGCTGGATGGGGGGGGGGGGCAGAGCCGTCCTTATCCTACTTGACCTATCAGCAGCATTTGACACCGTGAATCATGCAGTGTTAGTGCGGCGGCCGGAGACAATAGGGATTAAAGAGGCGGCTCTAACCCTCCTCTCCTCCTTTCTAGTATCTAGAGAGCAGAGGATACACTGGGACCATCTCAAATCGGACATCTTCCATCTTCCATCTTCCGTGCGGGGTGCCACAGGGCTCGGCTCTATCACCGACCCTATTTAACATCTATGTTACCCCGCTGGCCAGATTAATCAGAGAGCATGGCTTCACTCTGGTCTCATATGCTGATGACACACAGTTAGTCATATCTGTATTACAAAAATCAGAGGTCACAGCTGTCAGTTTTCATAACTGCTTGACGAACATCATGAGCTGGATGAACCAAACTTTTCTTAAGCTTAATACTGATAAAACTGAGGTTATGGAGTTCGGGAAGGGCTTAACCCTGTGGAACCAAGCATGGTGGCCAACCAAGGCAGGCGACTGTCTGCCTCTGACAACCAAGGCAAGGAACCTGGGTGTGATTTTCGATAATCAGTTAAACTTCGCAGGTCAGATTAATCGGTTGACGTCCTCCTGTTTTTTCTTACTAAAGACTCTACGCAAGATCATGCCTTTTATTCCACAGGAACTTAGGAAAACAGTCGTAGTAGCACTGATCCTCTCAAAGATAGATTACTGCAATGCTCTATTCCTGGGCATTGACAAGGCGCAGATGGCCAAACTACAATCCCTACAAAACGCCGCTGCGCGACTACTACTTAACATTCCTAAATGTCATTCCACCTCCGCCAGTATTAGGCTACTTCATTGTCTTCCAACACAACAACAGGTGGAATTCAAGGCACTCTGTCTGGTTCACAAGGCATTGTATGGAGGGGGTGCCCTGGATATGCAGAAACTGTTTCTCTGGTACTCTCCCACACGGAATCTTAGATCAACTAACACTGGTCTGGTTCAGATTCCCAAAATTTGCAGGGCAAGATGGGGAGGCAGGAGTCTATCTCACTGTGCTGCTAAATTGTGGAATAAGCTGCTGACCACTATTAGGCTGCAGCCAAATAGGCTGCATTTCAGGAAAATGATTAAAACTGGCTGTTTCCTCCAAAATAAGCTTCACGACTGACCTGAGCAGCTCACCTTACACTCCCCTAGAGCCAAGACGCCTCGGCATTCGAGCGCTGTACAAAATATTTACTTACTGTTTCCAGTCCAGGGAGGACCTGGTTTGGCAGTTCGGGCTGGACTGTTCCCATGAGGCACTGGGTCAAGACTGATTTGCATATGGCCAGGTCTAAAGTGGGGTGGCATGGTGAGCAAAAGAATTATGGATTTAACCCAGATCTCTTGACTGGGGGTGAATGTTTTGATTTGTTCTGCATTCCGTCCATCAATTGTGTGTCTTTTGCTTCCTGCTTCCATGCCCTCCGCATGCTCCACAAGATCTTCCAATGGATCCCCACCTCCACCAGGAAAACAGTCACTCAAGCCCTCGTATCATTCCGTCTTGACTATGGCAGCACACTCTACGCCAGAGCCACCAAACAGCTCCTCAACCGGCTTCAGACCGTCCAGAATACCACAGCAAGACTCATCCTCAACCTCCCCAGAAGGACCAGCACCACCCCCCACCTCAAAAGCCTGGCCTGGCACCCCGTCCAGAAAAGATGCCTCTTCAAACTGCTGACACATGCTTACAAAGCCCTCCACAACACCGGACCCGCCTACATAAACCACGGCTTGACGCTCCACCGACCTACGAGGGAGCTCCGCTCTGCCCCCCTCGCCTTGGCACACATTTCCCGCATCCGTCGGAGCCGCTGCGGAGATTGTTCCTTATCCTACCTAGCCGCCAAGTCCTTGAACGTCCTCCCCCTACACCTGTGAACCGCGCCTTCACTAGAAGACTTCCGGAAGAAACTCAAGACATGGCTTTTCGACCAAGGCTCACAGAACCCCAGCACCTGGAGACCCCCTGGTGTGACAAGTCGCGCTATACAAGACTGATTGATTGACAAATAAGTCTTAGAAGTCGAGGCCTCATTGGAGGAACTGTGTATCCGCCCCATTACAGTTGAAGAAAGTGACACACTCAGGAAAATAGAAGTCTTATGCACGACCCGCAGGGAGAAATTACTAGATGTAGGCTGACTGCAACGCAACATAGAATATATGAGCAGGGTGATAAAAACAGGGAAACTAGTTGTACTGGTTAGAGAATCGGGAAAATGATCTTAGGCTGGTGGCCGAGATAGTTGACCAAGAATTAGACCTGCTTACTACATCTAAAGACATTGCAAATGCCTTTGCTACTTACTTTGAATCCATGTATAGAGCTGTTGATGCCCCCGTAGAGGAGATTGAGCACCCAATATTGCAAGATTGACCAATAACCACTCTTCGAGATGAGGACAGAATTGACTTAGATACCCCAATCGCAGACACTGAGATACTGGAGGTGATTTCATATATGTCCTCAGTGGAAGACCCCTAGCCCTAACGGCTTTCCCATTGAATTATTTAAAAGAAACACCAGTAAACTGGTGGGCCCATTGAATGACCCAATGTTCCGGAAGACCCTTCAGACAAACACGTGGCCAGCAAATTTATGTGAGAATACAATTGTGGTTATCCTGAAGCCAGGGAAGCTGACCACTGAATGTGCCTCCACAGTGTTCATTAATATGGAATCCAAAATAATGGCCAGGGTTCTGTCTGTCCAGTGTAGCTTGATTATTGATTGGCGGGGATCAAAATGGTTTCTTTCCGCATAGAAGAACCAGATACTGCATTAGGCAATTCAATGCTGTTCTGGCCAAAGTTGACAAACTATCAGAACCGTCAGCCTTGGTACTACTGGAATTTGAAAAAACGATTGATTGGGCGTCTTAATCTTTCCTCCTCCAGACCATGGACCGTATGAACTTCGCACCCAGATTTTGGGCGTAATTACATCTGTTACAATGCAGAGCCCGGGGCAGTGTCTGAGTCAATGTAGTGCTGTCTCGCCCATTCCCCGTCGCTAGAGGCAATCGGCAAGGCTGCCCCCTCTCTCCCTGGCTTTTTGCCCTGGTTGTGCAAAGTCCACAGGACTCTATCCCAAGATTAATGCACATTCTTGAAATTTATGGTGCAGCCTCGGGCCTGAAGGTAAACTGAGACAAATCGAGAATCATTCCCCTCACAGACATATCCTATTTCCTGGTACTGGGCTCTTCTACTCAAGAAATAAAACTCAGATATTAAAATACTTGGCAATCCATACTTCTCTTAATCTTTTAACCTAGAAGAAATCTGAAATTTGACTATCCTACCTCTTTTGAACAAAATAAGAACGCAAATGGAAGCCTGGGGCAATATGCCACGCTCCAGGGGGCCTTCTTTAAAAGGATCTCCCTCCCCCATATCCTTTATATAATACAGCACTGCTTATATCAATTGCTCCCTCTATTTTTCAAAACTCAAAAATCCACCCTCACATCTTATCTGCGGAATGGGGCACCCTTCAAGAGTGGCCTTTAATAAATGGGTGCAGTTGCCATACGACAGGGAATTGGGCATCCTGGACTTCCAAACGTATTATTGGGCTGCCCAGGAGCTTCCAAATAATGATTGGCTATTTGGGGACTGGGATGACCTGACCTTCCGGCTCAAACTGAGCGCCTGAAGACGCTGGGAATCTGGGCTCAGTTATACAACAGGAAACCAGCGGATTCCCTCCCACTCCCAGTTGGCAACACAGACACAAAGTTCCAACAGAAGATATTAGATAAACAATTCATAAATCCAACATAGCACAGATATGCTATATAGTTGGCTGTCACTGTGGTCAATAGCACTCATGACGATGACATGCCACTATCTAGCATCCAATGGAACACAGTGGACAGAACGCCTTGCACACATCCAGCACAGCCGAGATACGCAAGGTAATGCATCTATTGTGCTACTCGACAGCACTTACTACCTCCAGCCCAAAACAGGGCACATATACAATGACATCTACGATTGGTTGTACTCCAGTAGAACATGCTAGACAATGGACTAAAAGCTTTGTTCTCGTGCACACAACTGCTGCAAGAAAAACCCTTACCTACCAAAAATGTAAAGTTTTGCTTATTCCTCAGAAAACACTAATAAAGTGTTGTAGGAAACTGGGTTGTTGTTGCAGTACCCCCCCACACACACTTTATGCCTGGTATCTGATGCACCTTTGACCGAAAGTGTACTGGGTTCCTGCTAACCAGGTCCCCAGTACCAGTGTTCTTTCCCTAAGCTGTACGATTGTTCCACAATTGGCACCCCTTTAGAATCCTTGTAAGTCCCTAGTAAGTGGTACCCCTGGTACCTAGGGGCTTGGAACTAAAGAGGGTCCCTAAGGGCTGCAGTACAAATTTTACCACCCTGAGGGACACTTAACCAAGCTCATGTAAACTACCATTGCAGCCTGCGTGTTTTGGTGCACAGAAAACCGTAGAGTCGACATGGCACACAGCCCTGTGTGCCATGCCTGCCAGCACTACATGTGGTATAGGTAAGTCACCACTATAGTAGGCCTTACAGCCCTAAGGCAGGGTGCACTATACCCATGTGAGGGCATATCTGTGGGAGTGGATATGTCCCAGTGATAACTAAGCTCACCCTTAGATAATAACAGTGCACAGGGAAGCCATAACGAGTACATGGGGTGGACACTTGTCATTACGAGTTCCCCAGCTACATGTTGGCTTCACTGGACCCCAAGGTGTTTGGTACCAAACACCTCGTCTTAATAAACCCACACTGATGCCAGTGCTGAATTTATTAATAAATGCACTCAGAGGGCACCTTGGAGGTGCCCCTTGAAAAGCCTACCAACTACTAGTGTGTTGACTGACTTGTCTCAACCAGCCAGCCACCATAGACAGGTTTCTGACCTCCTGAGGTGAGAGCGTTCGCTCTCAGAGGTCAGGAACAAAGCCTGCCCTGGGCGGAGGTGTTTACACCTCCTCCAAGCAGGATGGGCATTCCAGAGTGGGAAGCTTCAAAGGCCCTGCCGCCTTTGTTATACAACCCTTTGCCCCTCCAGATAGTGGCGGTTCCCACCCCCTTGTCCTGACCCCACGTTTTGGCTGTAAGACAGGCGGGGAAAATTATTAAGATTAGGAGATGTGCCCACATTCCGCCAGCACCACCCCTAGGGCGGGTCAGCTGATGTGGACCCCACTTTTCAGATTCCTCCATGTTGTTTTCGACAGAATTAGCCTTCTAGGGTCAGGGTTGTGCCCACTTCCCACAGGAAGTGGTAATATAGAGGGTGTAGATACCCTGAAGGCAGGTAGCCTGAAAACACCCGTAAATTGAGTATTTAGGTGGCACCCTTGAACCCAAGAACTCAGATTTGACTGCAGCAGAACTATGGACTCTGGCACGAAACCCTACCGTCCTCAGCCCTCTCTCGACAATTGTGACAGTGACTCGTCCTGTGAGCTGGAGAACTACCAAAGCCTTGGGTAACCTGCCAGCACTTCAAAAACAACTGACAGTCTCCCTTGGAGTAGAGGAGCTACTCCCCTGCAGTCTGCAAGCACCAAGCAGAGTCCGGTCCACCACGTTGCAGTTCCCTGGCCCGACCGATGCCACAGACAACCAGGAGAAGGAGGTACTCATGCTCTGGAAGGTCAGATCTGTCTCCCCATCGACTGTGAAGATACCAGGACCAACCAGAGCCGTGCAGTACCAACCCCCAGGATACTGGACGCCGTGCACCAAACACGAACAGCTAGAGTCCAGTCCGGATACTCACTGCACCAGGATCAAGCAGCCGTCGAGGGACATCAGCATCAGTGAGACCCACTTCGGAGAGTAGCCCAGCTGCCTTGATTTTGCCCCTGCCAGCTGTTTGTGCCCGACAGCTAGGTGCACCAGCCCAGCCGACCAAACCCCTCTGCTGCCATGCCTACCGGCCGTGGTCCCGTCGAACCGGCAACTAATGCGGGAGAGAATTTATAATTAAATGGGAATAGAGTAGAAAAAGTGGGCATACAGTGAAACATTTTATTCTATGATTTTAATATTTTCTTCTTGCACTTTTACTAGTTCGTAAACTTGGGCCTGGATTGGTGACCTGAAACTCGAGAGACAAGTGGTTCTGCGCATGTGTCTTGTGTGCCTGCCAAATGAAGTCAACCTGGACGTCGTCCAAGGCCACGACCCGATGGCCGAAGATGCTGTACTCTTGCCTTTTCCTGTTGCATATTGATACAATGTACATGAAGAATGTTTAACATTTGTCATGAGACGGGTGGGAAATAAAGCTAATGTATTAATTTGAAGGGGCGGTAGTTTTTAAAACAATAGGCTTCAGAAATACAAGGCAAATCAATATGGTGCGAGAATCCACCCCTGTCCCTGTCCAATCAGAAGTAGTGGTCCCATATTTTGGCAACATTAAGGGGAGGTACATGGGCGTAGAAGGGTATAATAGATATAGAATTAGCTAATTAGCTAGCTTTTTGCTCCAGACCGTCACGCTGATCGATTGCAGTCTGAATCCCTGTCCAGAGAGGTCCTGAGGAGGGGGCGGCGGAGTCCATTAGAAGGGAGAATCAAGGAGAAGCTGAGTACCAGAGAGGGGAACGGCGCAGGCGTCGTTATAGAGAGGTCACCGGTCCTGTCCTGATCCTGGAGGAGGTTTTTGCTCTTCATCCTTCCTGGGTCCTATTCTTTCCAACTCCTTGGCTAAGGGGTTTGGTTCTCGCACTTAGGTAAATATAATGCAACATTTAGTTGCGCTGCTGTCTCTATCCTCTCTTTTCTTAGGGACCGTCATTGATTAGCAATAGTTATTCTATGCTTCATCTTGGGTATTGCGATTAAGTACCATGTGGCTCTGTATTTTACTCTGCTAAAGCTTTAGATAAACATTTTAAAGCTTCCTGTCTCAGTGATTATTTCAGGATTTATGTATTATAATGAATGTCACTCATTTTAAACTTCCCAATTAGCAAAGGATCCATTGGTAAGTCATTACTCTTCAATCAGAAGGTAATTGGTAGCAGGGATTTTGATAAAAGAGTATAACTGACACCCCAGCGTAAATATTAGCGTAGTATGAATGTATGGGCCCAAGTGAGTGTTTTGTGTATGAATGCTGTTTGCTAATATCGCGCTGGATCAGTTTTCTGGTAGCAGAGGATGGTTACTCTTTGTTAATTGGGTAATGAGAATTTTTATTTTTATTTTTATGAACTAACATCCGCTTATTTTAGAGTTTTGTTTTATGTTGTCCAGAATACCCCGGGGTAAAAAGAATAGCGGGTGGCAAGTGGAAGCCATACTGCAGTGAGGTTATCTGTCAGGCAGAAATAGTACTGAAAAGTTAAGCAGGGCTATTAGTACTCGTTAGGGACTCTATGCGTGTAAGTAACAGCAAAGGAGTACGCTGGTAAAAATTTGATGGTATATCACCTAGAAAGGGTAACATTGAAGAAGTAACAGGTACTTCTGAAGCTTGTCTGAAGAGTAAACGGAAGGGTTTTACTCTTAGTGTATGTCTAGTAAACGGAAAGCTTTTACTAAGGGTGAGAGAAAACTATCTTTTCGAATTTAGAGAAACTGGCACGATAGCGAATGTTATATGTTGTTACTGAAATTTAATTAAGAATTGTAGAGAAAATAAGTTTGCGTACGAATTTGTAAAGGGAGGGTCAGCTGCCGGAGAGGGAGCTGACGTCATAAACGCCGCGCTGGCATTGGTTGATACAGCGGGTGTGGAAAGACCCTTGTAAAGGAGGGGTCAGTAGTCAGGAGTAATACTGACGTCACAGGTACCGTGCTAGGATTGGTTGAAACAGCGAGGGACAGAAAAGCGCAGATTGTAAAGGAGGGGTTGACAGACAAACGTCACCAGAAGGCCGCGCAAGGATTGGCTCGGAAATAAAAGATAGCAGACATTTGATTGGTCGAAATTATAGAAGCGGAATTCTTAGTGGATAAAGGATTGCATGTTAAAACGCGATCCGACTTTAACAGGAACTCGTCCGGATAGGAGATATTTAGGTTTTGCAGAATATAATTTTATACATCGGTATTTACCCAAGATGTACGGAGAAAAGAGAAAGATGTCATTTCTGCAAAAGATTAAGAATTATTTTAAAAAGGATAAACCAATCAAAACCAGAGAAGGAATTGTCATTCCACCAGCAAGAACACCCGCATCATTCATGATGATGGAGAGAGGTTATCATACTTGTGTATGGATAGAGAATTGGATAGAATATACCAAAAATGATGGAATATTAGCATTTCCCGAGAATGGCACTTTCAATGGGAGAATTCTTCAAAATTTGAGATTGAGGATGAATGACTTAGAACCCAGACCTAGATTAACTCAGTACGAAGCTTTAGAGGAATGGGAAACCGAGGCATTTGAGCGTGACCAATCTCGGAGTAATAGGGGTTATCCAGGATTTTTCCCCAGATACTTACATGAGTCTAGGGACGGTCAGATGAAACAATGGAGAAGGGCAATGATTACAGAAGGGTTATATCCATTGTTAACAGCAGAGAAGAAATTAGGAAGTAAATGCACAGAAAAGACAAAACATTTAATGAGAAGTGAAGATTCTGAAGATGAATTTATGGAAGAAATGTTAAGGAATCCCCCACCATATCAGGAAGGGACAAGTGGATGTACCCCAAGTGCACCACCGTTAAAAACTCCATTAGTACCACAGGTAATGCATGAATTCACCCCGAGTAGAATACTTCATGACAAAGAAAAAGAAGCCATAGAAAAGACCAGAACAGAATTGATACAGAAAATAACCCAGATAAAGGTACATCCTGATTCATTAACTATACCTGTAACATTTGGTCCAGTAGTTCCATTATATGGTACCCAAGGAAACTGTCCTCCACTGATACCTGCACCTACTCCTGTGAATATCCCAAAACCTGAAGCTGCAGTTATAATTGAAGATCAATTTAGTGACTGTGAATCCACAATATCACTCATGGACTTGCCTATTCGAGGTTCTGTAAATAGCACTCCCAGAAAAGATGTACCTGAATGTTCAAAAGATGTAAGTCTAATAACTTCATCAGGAGCAAAAAGTGCCACTATAGTAACACCTGAAGATTTAGAAAAGTGGGTACAAGGGTCAGATAAACAGTGCACACCTCCAAAAATAATAGACATTCATAAATTGAAAGTCGAATTAGAAGAAATAATAGCAGGAAATGTAGGACTAGATCGTTTGAATACCTATGATGATGAAGAATTATTGTTCATGTGCAGAAGCATCACAAGAAATGTAAGGTTATTCCATGAGAGATTATCCAATTTAGCGCTACAAATGGGAATTGAAATAGGGAGATCAAAAGTGTTGCAGAAACCCTATAGAGCAGAATTTTCAGACAAAGATTTAGAAAACATGAATGCCTCTGGAAGAAAATTACAAGTAAAGGAATTAATGACAGTTTTACAAAAATGGGGAGACCTAGATAAATGGAGAACTAGATGGGCCAAGAAAAGGAAGAAGCATGATCAAGTAGATCAGCATCGGAATATGTGATGAAAGAGACAGAGAAAGCAGACCAAATGTACCCAATGCGAGAAATTGCAGGAGGAGGATATGTACATGTCCCATGGAGCAGGCAGGATATTTTATCATTTACGAATGATTTTCCAAAATTGAGAGAAAAACCAATTGAATGGTACAAGCAGGTTGAAAGGTTTGTGAAGGTGTCAAAGGTATTGTTGAAAGATTTGGATGGGTTGTTTGACATATTGGTACCTGCCGATTTGTGGACAGATTATAAAATTACAGTTGATTGGCCAAATGACGAGTATCCTAGAGACCCAAAGACAGGTGCCCCGTCAAATGATGTGATGAAAAAGTATCAGCAGGTGATAACTTACCTGAAAGGGAAAATACCACCGAAAGAAACAGATTGGGTGAAAATAGACCGGACTACCCAAGAGGCTAATAAATCGGTACATTCCTACTATGAGCTTTTACTGCAGGTATTCAAACAGTATAGTGGATTTGAGGACATTGGAGACAAGAACATGAGTCAGTTTGTGTATCGATTTGTTTTCGGTTTGAAGCCTGAAATTTGTCAGATGATTAAACAGCATATGCTGTGTTGGCAAGGGAAGCCGATTGATGAAATCTTGAAATATGCAAAATATTGTGGAGACGATATTGAGGATAGGCATAAGAAATTACAGGAGAAGGTAATGTGGTCACAGGTGAAAATGGCCGAGAAACAGGGAATCAATTTGGAAAATCCGAGTGAAATCCACGGAAAGGATTCTGGAATGAGTGGTTGTGAGAAGTTGGCCTGGTATATGCTGTTCACTAATTAAAGTGGACACCTTGCACCAGGGCAAATCGACTCTTATGGTAGATAGGTTTAAGACAACCTTTTAAAGAAAGCTATCCTAGTGGTAGCTGTGGAGAGCAGCCTTCAGGCTAAGTCTCGGAGGAATGTAAAGCAGCTTGTTTTACCATATAATCTCTTGAATCACCAAATGAAAAGACACCACACAGGTATATATATCAAATATATATGTATTTATTTCTAAATAACTCTCTACTAATCTCTTTATGAGATTAGAAGACAAACATATGCACAAATCAACGTTTCACAATAAGTTAAGCACAAAATATGGCTGGGGCCCTAGGGGCGTACCAGACCATATACTAAGTAAGAGACTTAGAAACAACGACTTGCAGGGAGACAAGGCCTAGGGCCTTCAGAAGTGCTGGGGCCTCACAAAACCACCCAAGGCAGGTAAGTAAAGGACCCACGGGGGACGCGTGCAGTGTGGATACCCAGGCGCGGATCGCCGTTAACTTCAATGGGGCAAGTCGCGGTTGGAAATAAAGAGTTTTAGGATACTTCGGGAGAACCTACAAGCAAGTCACTTACAGGGTAAGTAGTTCTAGGGCCCACACCCACAGGAGCACCGTAGTGCTGGAGTTACCTCACCCAGGGAAGCCGGGTGCACAGGTGTCCTTTGGTGTCGGGTCGCGGCGTCGTTTTCAATGGCGAACAAAGAAGACTTGCTGCTTGCGGGAGCTGAAGAAGTGTCCGGTGGAATCCAAGCCTGGATTCTGAAGAAGGATGACCTGAAAGCAGAGGGGACAGTGTTCAAAGTCACTTGGCAGTGACCCGGGGCAAGGAAGATGGATGCCCACCGTCGTCGGTCGCTTCAGGTCAGTTGCAGGTGCCTTGACTCTTCAGCCACGTGGTCCAGGAGGCGTCGACGACGACCAGGAGCTGGATTCGGTGTGTCCCTCGACGTCTGCAGCTGACTGCGGTGTCGGCAACTCGATAGGAGCCAACAAGCCTTGGCAGCAGCAAGTCTCGGGGAGATGAAGAAAAGTCGATGGCGCAGACCAGCAAGGTCTGAGGGACTCACCCAGCGAGGGTAAGTCAGGGCAGGCCTGGAGCAACCAGGGGAGCCCTTTGGTTTCTTTAAGAAGTCTTCTGGGGACCCACAAGCCAGCGGGCAAGGGATCGCGAAGACACCTCGGGCGGAATCACTCAACAGGGGCCCACGGTCACTCGGGACGGTGTAGGCCTCTGATCTTCGGAGGGATTCCTGCTGGAGGTCGGGACCACACGTGGTCCAAAGCACAAGTTCGTAGAACGTTGTGAAGGGGTTGCACTCGACAATAGTGCACGGTACCCAGGGGTCGCGGTTCCTCGTTACTCGTGGGGTCCACTTGCCTCAGCTTCGCTGGGGACTCACGATGGCCTGGGAGAGGTCAGGAAATCCACTTCTTGGGCTGCAGGGACTTCGGACTCCGGCGGGAGCAGCGTAGTTTGCGACCGTCGTTGTCGTTTTGGTGCCTGCCAAGCAGGGGAGTCACTCCTTGACTCCAAGGGAGATTCTTCTGTCTTCCAAAGGTAGTGGAACGTCGAAGGGCCAGGATTCTTCTGTAGAGCGTCGTCCAGGGGTTATCTGCTTTGCAATGGCAAGGTTCCCCCTCTTAAACTAAAAAGAGGGGATGGACTAGCTCTATGACCCCACCTATGGGAGGGTCAAGGGAGGGGTGGCTACACCCACTTCCCTTTGTCCAGTTTCGTGCCAGAGCAGGGGCAGGCAGCCCCTGAGCTGGTTTGAACTGGCATATGCACAGAGGAGCCTTCTGCTCCCCCAGTGCAGGACTTCAAAGCACTCTAAGAGTGCACCCACCCAGCCCCAATACACTAAACCCTGTCTGGAAGGTGGTTACACCTCCCTGTGACAGGATGCCTATTGTTGGGCTTCCTCCACTGCGAGTTTCGGTCATCAGCAGGAGGGCAGCCCAGTGTCTGTGACTGGTGGCCTCCATTTTGTGATGCCAGGGCTCTTTAGGATTCTACCGTGTTTCCACAGCAGGTACATGTCTTATCCCTCTAGAAGGGTGGAATGCTACCCCCGCTGCCAAGATTGGCGGGGGGTAGTATTCCAAGATGTTTGACACCAAACACGACATGTTTTGATGCAGCCATTCCAAAGTTAGCATTTACCGCGAGGATATAATGCACTTAAATAGTATATGGTTTAACCGCATCCACAAACAGCACCAGAGAATAGACTCTGAGAGCTGCAGAGGGGCCCTGCTCAGGCAGAGGCACCCCCTCACATAGAAGCCAAGCACCCTGCCCTCAGGATTGATAGGGCCTGCCTTAGGGGTGACTGATAGGTTTATATGTGTGTGCAGGAGAGATATAGGAAACCTATATCCCAGTGAGGAGTGCTAGCACCACCTCACCCAGGCTGCAGTAGCAGGCCTGTGGTGTCAGATTTAGACTGCTTCCCAGGGGTGGCATAACATATGCTGCAGCCCCTGGGAGGCCTGTGAAGTACCTATGCCCTTGGCACCTAAGGTACCATATACTAGGGACTCATAAGGCACCACAGTATCCAATCACTAGTGCACCTAGAGTGCACTCCATGTCGTTTAGAGAGAGCAGATAGACTGGGGCCCTGAATAGCAGGGTCCCAGTCCAACTAAGTCATAAACCAGCAAAACACCATAAAAAAAGTGGGGGCAACCATATAGTCAGATTCCACCTTCCTACATAACCCCCCAAACGAAAGGAGATAAGGCTAACCTTGGCCAGTTGAGCCTTTATTGACTAAGTGGCCATATAAGGAAGCACCTGCACTAGCATGGTTGCCCCCTGTCTTATGGTCCACTAAGCAATCCCTCACCCTAAGGGTATGAGAGGGTCTCCACCATGGGGAATCACTACCTGTGGTGTGCTTTGGTAAAGTACCAGGCTGGTGAGGTGTCTGAGTAGGGAAGTGTGGCCCTAGGAATGTTGGCCTCAGCTTTCTCAGCTCCCTGGTCACCATGTATGCCTGTCTTTCCATGACTGAGTGGTACTCTGCTCTAAGGGTCAACCTTTGACTGCCTACAGCCGGGGGTTGGGTCCCTTTGGGTGGAACACTGGAGGGACATGGCATGTTTGGAACCTTTTGGTCCCAGGTTTGCCCTTGCCTAACAGAGTCCTTCTGGGGGAGGTCCCTACATAAAGGTATGGGGGATCCCTCAGTGGGTTGAGGAATTTCTACCTGGCTAGGGCTACTAGCCTGGGTGCCCCTAATCTGCTGATGGGGGGTTCCTCTGGACAGGGGGCCCTGGGGGTCCACTGACCTCCCTGACCTCTGCAGCCCTGGGCTGACTGAGGCAGGGTAGAGAGGGGCAGGTTACCTGCTCCAGACTGGGTACCACCTTGTAAGGGTCCTCTGCCATCAGGGGGTGGCCAGGCCAGGCCTGACTACCTCTGTGGCAGTTCCTTCACTAGGGGTAGGGTCAGTTCCCTGAGGAGGCTGACCCTTACCTACTGTCTGGAGGGAAGAAGACTTTTCTTCAACCCTTGTGCTCTCTTCTGGGGGAGAGTGGGCCATTCTTCCAGGCTCCATCTCTCCAAAATCTTGGGCTGGGGCTGTGGCCATCACAGCCCCACTAACCTTTACAGGGACACCCAACATCTTCAGATGGGTTTGGTGTTCAATTTCAGCCCAGGCTGAAATTTCCAGATCATTGCCCATCAGGCAATCTACAGGTAAGGTTGGGGACACTGCCACTCTTTTTGGGCCTGTGACCCCCTCCCAGCTGAGATTGACTATGGCCATGGGGTGATCTGTTCTGACACCATCAATGTTGGTCACCTGGTATTTAAACTCAGGTAAAAGCTGGTGAGGGGGACTAGTTTCCCTGCCACCATGGTGACACTAGCCCCTGTGTCCCTAAATGCCACAGCTTTCTGACCATTAATTATTGGCTCCAGTCTGTACCTGCCCAATGCTGTGGGACCCACGGTAAAGGTGGCAAATCCTATACCACCATCAGAATCTGAGGAGTCTGTTGAGGGGTCCTGTCTAAACTAGGGCCCACCTCTGTTCCTCTTGCAAAAGCACCTAACTTTTTGGGTGCACTACTCCCAACTGGAGGATTACTACTGGTAGTACCAGGAGGGGTGGTAGTAGTTGTTGGAGGAACATTTTCTTTATTGCCATTCCTGGGACAACTGGGATCAGATTTCCAGTGCCCAGGCTTTTACAGACATGGCAATAGGGTTTCTTTTCAGGAGAGGAAGGAGTTTGGGACCCACCCCCAGAAGAGGAATTTTGGGGCCCTGTAGTGGACTTATCCTTGGATTTATCCCCACCTTTCTCTTGGGACTTGGTAGAATCTTTCTTGTGGTCACCACCCTGATTCTTAGGCCTTACTCTGGTTCTGACCCATTTGTCTGCCTTCTTTCCCAATTCTTGGGGAGAGGTCAGATCAGAGTCCACCAGGTACTGGTGTAAAAGCTGGTTTTGACAATTATTAAGGATCTGTTCTCTCATCATTAGATTATAAAATCCTTTGAAATCAGTAACCCTACTGCCAACCAGCCAACCCTCCAGAGCCTTGGATGCACAATCTACAAAGTCTGTCCAGTCCTGAGTCTGTGCCTTCTGGGTATCTCTGAACTTCAACCTGTACTGCTCAGTGGTTAAGCCAAACCCATCTATCAGTGTACTCTTCAGGACCTCATAATCATCAGCATCCTCCTCTCTAACAGTGAGGAGCTTGTCTCTTCCTTTATCTGAAAAGGAGAGCCACAAGATTGCTGCCCACTGCTTTTGGGGGACCTGCTGTACTCTACAGGCCCTCTCCATAGCAGTTATCCACTTGTGGATATCATCCCCACTCTGGTAGGGAGGAACAACCTTGCTCAGGTTCCTATGGTCAGGAATGTATTCTCTGCCTCTAGGGACACTGTTGCTGCCACCAGGGGTTCTAACCCCTCTTTTCTAGAAGCTCTCTGGATCTCCAGGGCTTCCCTATCCAGTGCCAACTGCTTGGTTCTGAGGGCCACTCTGGCTTCCTCATACTGGAGCAGTTTGCACCTTCTCTCAGAGGAGGTCTCTCTTAAGGAAAAGTATGAGCTCCTCTGCTGGACAAATTCTCTGCCAGAGTGATAAGAGTGGTCAGATTCCCTGGAAGGGGATCTGTGCCTCTCCTCCTCTCTGTCAGTTCCCTTAGGGAGAATTCCTCTGTCCTTTTCAGGCCCCTTGGAGCCTGGCCCTTCAATCACAGAGTCTTGGTCATTCTGATTTTCATCATCTGACCCAGATACTATGACTGACCCACCCACTGATTCAAACCCTTTAGCTCCTAGAGCCAATCTAAGGTCATCTGCTGTTAGCAGATCTATCAGGTGCAGGGTTGAGGGACTCTGTCCTAGTCTCAGGTGTCTGTCGACACACATGGCTCTCAAGTCAGAGAAAGCCATGTCCTTATACTGAGGCTGAGTGGATCCACTGGGTCCACCTTTTAAGGACATTCTAGTGTTGTGCAGTGTTGTACTACCTACACTAGTTTGTGGCCTACTGATCCTAGCTTGAGCTGTGGAAAGGGTGTGCTATCCCTTGGCACACAGCTCTAAGTTCAGTAGAACTTATTGATACTAAGCTTGACTTTATATGTACCTTGAGTACCTATAATGGTTTTCAGTTAGTAATTCAAATAGAGATTTTCTGGTAAAACAATGGCAAGCTGGAATCCCACACGCTGCCCACCAATGTGAGAAGTTGGCCTGGTATATGCTGTTCACTAATTAAAGTGGACACCTTGCACCAGGGCAAATCGACTCTTATGGTAGATAGGTTTAAGACAACCTTTTAAAGAAAGCTATCCTAGTGGTAGCTGTGGAGAGCAGCCTTCAGGCTAAGTCTCGGAGGAATGTAAAGCAGCTTGTTTTACCATATAATCTCTTGAATCACCAAATGAAAAGACACCACACAGGTATATATATCAAATATATATGTATTTATTTCTAAATAACTCTCTACTAATCTCTTTATGAGATTAGAAGACAAACATATGCACAAATCAACGTTTCACAATAAGTTAAGCACAAAATATGGCTGGGGCCCTAGGGGCGTACCAGACCATATACTAAGTAAGAGACTTAGAAACAACGACTTGCAGGGAGACAAGGCCTAGGGCCTTCAGAAGTGCTGGGGCCTCACAAAACCACCCAAGGCAGGTAAGTAAAGGACCCACGGGGGACGCGTGCAGTGTGGATACCCAGGCGCGGATCGCCGTTAACTTCAATGGGGCAAGTCGCGGTTGGAAATAAAGAGTTTTAGGATACTTCGGGAGAACCTACAAGCAAGTCACTTACAGGGTAAGTAGTTCTAGGGCCCACACCCACAGGAGCACCGTAGTGCTGGAGTTACCTCACCCAGGGAAGCCGGGTGCACAGGTGTCCTTTGGTGTCGGGTCGCGGCGTCGTTTTCAATGGCGAACAAAGAAGACTTGCTGCTTGCGGGAGCTGAAGAAGTGTCCGGTGGAATCCAAGCCTGGATTCTGAAGAAGGATGACCTGAAAGCAGAGGGGACAGTGTTCAAAGTCACTTGGCAGTGACCCGGGGCAAGGAAGATGGATGCCCACCGTCGTCGGTCGCTTCAGGTCAGTTGCAGGTGCCTTGACTCTTCAGCCACGTGGTCCAGGAGGCGTCGACGACGACCAGGAGCTGGATTCGGTGTGTCCCTCGACGTCTGCAGCTGACTGCGGTGTCGGCAACTCGATAGGAGCCAACAAGCCTTGGCAGCAGCAAGTCTCGGGGAGATGAAGAAAAGTCGATGGCGCAGACCAGCAAGGTCTGAGGGACTCACCCAGCGAGGGTAAGTCAGGGCAGGCCTGGAGCAACCAGGGGAGCCCTTTGGTTTCTTTAAGAAGTCTTCTGGGGACCCACAAGCCAGCGGGCAAGGGATCGTGAAGACACCTCGGGCGGAATCACTCAACAGGGGCCCACGGTCACTCGGGACAGTGTAGGCCTCTGATCTTCGGAGGGATTCCTGCTGGAGGTCGGGACCACACGTGGTCCAAAGCACAAGTTCGTAGAACGTTGTGAAGGGGTTGCACTCGACAATAGTGCACGGTACCCAGGGGTCGCGGTTCCTCGTTACTCGTGGGGTCCACTTGCCTCAGCTTCGCTGGGGACTCACGATGGCCTGGGAGAGGTCAGGAAATCCACTTCTTGGGCTGCAGGGACTTCGGACTCCGGCGGGAGCAGCGTAGTTTGCGACCGTCGTTGTCGTTTTTGGTGCCTGCCAAGCAGGGAGTCACTCCTTGACTCCAAGGGAGATTCTTCTGTCTTCCAAAGGTAGTGGAACGTCGAAGGGCCAGGATTCTTCTGTAGAGCGTCGTCCAGGGGTTATCTGCTTTGCAATGGCAAGGTTCCCCCTCTTAAACTAAAAGAGGGGATGGACTAGCTCTATGACCCCACCTATGGGAGGGTCAAGGGAGGGGGTGGCTACACCCACTTCCCTTTGTCCAGTTTCGTGCCAGAGCAGGGGCAGGCAGCCCCTGAGCTGGTTTGAACTGGCATATGCACAGAGGAGCCTTCTGCTCCCCCAGTGCAGGACTTCAAAGCACTCTAAGAGTGCACCCACCCAGCCCCAATACACTAAACCCTGTCTGGAAGGTGGTTACACCTCCCTGTGACAGGATGCCTATTGTTGGGCTTCCTCCACTGCGAGTTTCGGTCATCAGCAGGAGGGCAGCCCAGTGTCTGTGACTGGTGGCCTCCATTTTGTGATGCCAGGGCTCTTTAGGATTCTACCGTGTTTCCACAGCAGGTACATGTCTTATCCCTCTAGAAGGGTGGAATGCTACCCCCGCTGCCAAGATTGGCGGGGGGTAGTATTCCAAGATGTTTGACACCAAACACGACATGTTTTGATGCAGCCATTCCAAAGTTAGCATTTACCGCGAGGATATAATGCACTTAAATAGTATATGGTTTAACCGCATCCACAAACAGCACCAGAGAATAGACTCTGAGAGCTGCAGAGGGGCCCTGCTCAGGCAGAGGCACCCCCTCACATAGAAGCCAAGCACCCTGCCCTCAGGATTGATAGGGCCTGCCTTAGGGGTGACTGATAGGTTTATATGTGTGTGCAGGAGAGATATAGGAAACCTATATCCCAGTGAGGGGTGCTAGCACCACCTCACCCAGGCTGCAGTAGCAGGCCTGTGGTGTCAGATTTAGACTGCTTCCCAGGGGTGGCATAACATATGCTGCAGCCCCTGGGAGGCCTGTGAAGTACCTATGCCCTTGGCACCTAAGGTACCATATACTAGGGACTCATAAGGCACCACAGTATCCAATCACTAGTGCACCTAGAGTGCACTCCATGTCGTTTAGAGAGAGCAGATAGACTGGGGCCCTGAATAGCAGGGTCCCAGTCCAACTAAGTCATAAACCAGCAAAACACCATAAAAAAAGTGGGGGCAACCATATAGTCAGATTCCACCTTCCTACAGTGGTGAAACTGGAAATGGTGGAAGGATGAGAGGACGACTGAGTAGAGAAGAAGCTAAAAAGAAATTCCCTTGTCATGGATGCGGAAAGTTGGGGCATTGGAAGGACGAATGTAAAAAGATTCTGAATAATAATGGCCCAAATCAAAATTTAAATCCACAGACGCAGAATGACTCACAGCAGGGTGTAAATCCTCAGAGTCAATTGCCACCTGCACCTATTCAGGGTAATGTAAGCAGAGCAAAGCACGGTACAGACATCGGATATCAAGGAGGAAGTGGTAAGAATGATTATATAACATCACAGTTTCTTTTACAGGACGATTTCTGTCAATTCAGTCCATGACGGTGCCTAGGAGAGGGGGAGAAGGAGTGCGTACTTGGCGCATCCTTACAGGTAGATCAGTCAGGTCCATATGTTGAAGGGAATGTGAAAGGTAATGATATTACTTTCCTTTTGGACACTGGTGCTACCCGGTCTACTGTGAGAACAGCAGACATTCCAGACCTTCCTCTCTCTGGTGAAAATATCCAAGTAGTAGGGGTGGCTAATCAAAGAATTAGAACACCTCTTACCGAACCAATGGAAGTTAAAATAGGAAACTTCAGAGAAATGCATCAATTTGTAGTGTGTGATTCTAGCCCAGTAAACTTATTAGGTAGGGATTTGCTGTGCAAGATGAATTGTACAATTTTCTGCACACCGGATGGTGTGGCAGTTCAGACACCAGATGAAGACCATGTATATAAGATAATGATTGCAAAACAAGGTACAGAAGTAGATGAGATGTTTTCGTTAATAACAAAAGATGAGTTGCCAGAAGAATTAAAAGGTACAGTAAACCCCGTAGTATGGGATTTCACAGGAAAGGAAGTAGGACTTATGGCTAAATTAGACCCAGTTAAAATTACTGTAAAAGAAGGTGCAATTTTCCCAAATACCAGACAGTACAAAATGAGTGCAGAAGTAAAGGCAGGAGTCATTGAAGAAATTAATCGAATGGTAAAACAAAACATCCTAAAAGAAGTAATGAGTAGCCCATGTAATTCGCCTATAATGGGTTTAAAGAAACCTAGTGGAAAATATAGGATTGTTCAGGATTTGAGAAAAATAAATAAGATTGTGGAACCATGTTGTCCTATAGTGCCAAATCCTGCAGTAATTCTATATCAGATCCCTTGGAGTGCAGGATGGTTCACAGTAATTGATTTGTGTCAAGCGTTCTTTTCAATACCATTGCATCCAGACAGCCAGTATCTTTTCTCATTTAAATTTGAGAACAAGGTCTATGTGTGGAATCGTGTTCCTCAGGGATACACAGAAAGTCCTTCTATTTTCAACCAGATACTGAAAAAGTGCCTTGAAAAACTAGTGATGCCAGGAAGCTCAGTCTTAGTCCAGTATATCGACGACTTATTGGTGGCATCGAACACCAGAGAGGACTGTGTCGTTGATTCCATAGCACTATTAAATCTTTTGGCCGAGGAAGGGCATAAAGTCTCACCTGAAAAATTGCAGTTCTGTACAACAGCTGTTAAATATCTGGGACACCAAATTGAGAGGGGAAAAAGAAGAGTAACCTCTGAAAGAGTAAAACTAATAAAGAAAATGCAAATGCCTGTAACCCAAAGACAAGTGAGAATGTTCCTAGGAATAGTAGGTTACTGTCGACAATGGATACCGGGATTTTCCATGTTAGCTAAACCATTAATTAACATGACAAAAAAGAAAGCAAAAGATCCTGTTGAGTGGGAAGATGAAAGTGTAGAAGCCTTTGTAAAATTGAGAAATGCACTTTGCTCAGCACCTGCCTTAGGCATGCCTGATTATAAAAGAGAATTTGCATTGTTCTGCCATGAGAGAGAAAATTGTGCACTTTCTGTCCTAACTCAGAGACACGGATTAGACAGACGTCCTATAGCATATTTCTCTGCTACATTAGACCCAGTAGCAGCCGCGTTGCCAGGATGCCTAAAAGCAGTGGCAGCTACTTGTTTGAGCATTGAACAAAGTGAATCAATTGTGATGGGACACCCTGTAAAAGTGTATGTTCCACATGCAGTTGTCATTCTGTTGACAAGAACCCGAACTCAGCATCTTACCCCTAGTCGGCTGACTAAATATGAAAGAATAATAATGGGTGCTGAAAATGTGACCATGGTAAGGTGTACTATAATAAATCCAGCAACCTTGCTGCCAGACCCATATCATGAGGAAATTAAAGATGATGAAGAAGATGAACATGATTGTAAACAAATTACGGAATTATGTACAAAACCACGCCCAGATATAGAGGAACAGCCTCTTAAAAAGCCAGACAAGGAGCTATTTGTTGATGGTTCATATCAAAGACATGAAGATGGCAAACTAACTGCTGCCTATGCAGTATGTGAATTAACTGGAATAGTCGAAGCATCCTATTTACCAGGAGTCAAATCTGCACAGGTAGCTGAATTGATTGCGTTGATAAAAGCATGCAAAATTGGGAGGAATCAGAGAGTAACCATATTTACAGATAGCCAATATGGTTACGGGGTTGTGCATGATTTTGGCCAACTATGGATGCAGAGGGATTTCATGACTTCTTCAGGATCCCCATTAAAAATGGACAATTTGTAAGGGAATTGCTGGAAGCAATACAATCACCAAAAGAATTGGCTGTAGTGAAATGTGCCGCACATCAGTCAGGAGATGACTGGGTGGTAGTCGGCAACAGATACGCAGATCTGGTGGCTCAACATTGTGCCAAAACCAGAATGTCAGTCAATAAGAGGGTGGAAAGAATGGGAATCAGCTGCCAACTTATGCTGTATATGCCACCTGAAACCTGGAATGACGTCAAGAAATTGCAAGGCGTTCCTTGCCTTTGCCTTTCATTGCCCCGCGGCCGCGATGAAGAACAGGGGTGGGGGGGAGGGGGGTGCTGGTGATGATCCCACCCCCAAAACTCGTGCGGACCGCCCCCCACCCCTTGCTACGCCACTGCATGGATCAGCACAGGGAAACTCTACTTGTTGGATTCTTTGTCATCTATTGACCCCATAATCTTCTTGAAGAGAGCCACACTGGTGACAATAGATGTATCCCCCGCACACGGTTTCTTGTTGCTGGTGTGAGACATTAAGCCATTCTAGAACCACACCAATATATGCCACTAGAGATCCCAGTTCAACCACATAATTCCACACCATTGATCCACCGCGATATTAGCAAACAGCATTCATACACAAAACACTCACTTGGGCACATACATTCATACTACGCTAATACTTATGCTGGGGTGTCAGTTATACTCTTTTATCAAAATCCCTGCTACCAATTACCTTCTGATTGAAAAGTAATGACTTACCAATGGATCCTTTGCTAATTGGGAAGTTTAAAATGAGTGACATTCATTATAATACATAAATCCTGAAATAATCACTGAGTCAGGAAGTTTTAAAATGTTTATCTAAAGCTTTAGCAGAGTAAAATACAGAGCCACATGGTACTTAATCGCAATACCCAAGATGAAGCATAGAATAACTATTGCTAATCAATGACAGTCCCTAAGAAAAGAGAGGATAGAGACAGCAGCGCAACTAAATGTTGCATTATATTTACCTAAGTGCGAGAACCAAACCCCTTAGCCAAGGAGTTGGAAAGAATAGGACCCAGGAAGGATGAAGAGCAAAAACCTCCTCCAGGATCAGGACAGGACCGGTGACCTCTCTATAACGATGCCTGCGCCGTTCCCCTCTCTGGTACTCAGCTTCTCCTTGATTCTCCCTTCTAATGGACTCCGCCGCCCCCTCCTCAGGACCTCTCTGGACAGGGATTCAGACTGCAATCGATCAGCGTGACGGTCTGGAGCAAAAAGCTAGCTAATTAGCTAATTCTATATCTATTATACCCTTCTACGCCCATGTACCTCCCTTTAATGTTGCCAAAATATGGGACCACTACTTCTGATTGGACAGGGACAGGGGGTGGATTCTCGCACCATATTGATTTGCCTTGTATTTCTGAAGCCTATTGTTTTAAAAACTACCGCCCCTTCAAATTAATACATTAGCTTTATTTCCCACCCGTCTCATGACAAATGTTAAACATTCTTCATGTACATTGTATCAATATGCAACAGGAAAAGGCAAGAGTACAGCATCTTCGGCCATCGGGTCGTGGCCTTGGACGACGTCCAGGTTGACTTCATTTGGCAGGCACACAAGACACATGCGCAGAACCACTTGTCTCTCGAGTTTCAGGTCACCAATACAGGCCCAAGTTTACGAACTAGTAAAAGTGCAAGAAGAAAATATTAAAATCATAGAATAAAATGTTTCACTGTATGCCCACTTTTTCTACTCTATTCCCATTTAATTATAAATTCTCTCCCGCATTAGTTGCGTTAAGAAACGACAATTTAGTAATGACATGAGAGCAAGCTGAAGCATGTGAAAACATCAAGCAGCCATTTTACTGCACACTGCGCAGAAGCAGAAATTTCCCACCACGCAAAGAAAGACGTCACACCATGTGATCTGGTTATGACATGCGCACTGAGTTTTCCCGCGCATAGCGGCCATTTTGGATTATAGACAAGCGTTATTCATTAGTAAAACACATAGGCAAGCTTCCTTCCCTTTCGTGTTGTGAATGCAAAGGTTAGTATTAACAATACAAGTTTTAATAATTTAATACTGTGAGGAGGATTGAATACAAGCAAGTTTCGTTTATGAAACCTTGCTCCATCAATCCCCTCTCTGATGGCGTTTCTGAGCCATCAAAACACTACCCTCAATCAGATGCCAACTTCTAGCAAATTACTTCATTCTCATTTTTACACTTTCCATTCTTACAATCTCCTTTTCATTTCTTGTATAATTCGCTTCTCCATTCTTCAAGTTCGATTTCATCTACCTTTCGTTTCTTTCCTCTTCCTGTCACCTTATCAGTTCCATTCTTTCTACAGCATTTGCACCATATTGTTATTGACAGTACTATTATTGCTATCCCTGCTAAGGGTATTAATATTTGACCTATAAGTCCTTTCCCTATATTAGCAAACCAGGTTCCAATTGACGAGATACCTATTTGTCAATCTTTCCCATACACTATCAACTTCCAGTGGTTTAAGTTCATTCTCAAGTTTTGTTATATTCTGTATATATGTTCCAATTTCTGCACTCTTATCAGGAATATAAGTGCAACAGTGTTTCGTCTTCAATAATTTACAGACTCCGCCCTCTTTTGCCAATATAATATCAAGAGCAAGTCGATTTTGCATCACCATAGATCTAATCGCAACCATCTCCGCATTAATCATTAGAAACCCTCCAGCAGTATCCGTTGATAAACGATCAACCACTGTAGACAATTTACATATTTTCCTTGAGTTCAGAATTATTCCCACTGAAGGTATCAATGCACCAAATATATCACCTACAATTTCTGAAAAACTAGCTCTTTTACTACGTGTTAGTTCACTAGTATTTTCATTGTTCCCAGTGTTTCTTTTACGTGGTATATCTTTGGAAATACTATTCCAAAATAACAACTTCCAAACCACCGTGCAGGAAGCCTAAAGTAAGCCTTATTCCCACACACATAATAAATTCCAGGAAAAACTGAATCTGTTCCTCCTTTGATTCCCCAACCCCCAAGAATTAAGAAATTGTGTTCACATTCACTGGTACCGATGAAAACATTGTTATAGTCAGTCTTTAACCTATGAAGACAAATTTTTCCTGTCTTTACGAAATCCAGAGCCATAGCAGCTTGAGCCTTGCCAGGTGTATAACTACCCTCTTTCTCAGCCCAAGGTGGCAGATGAGCCTTATGCTCAGAAGCTTTCTTTTGAAAATCTTGTCTTCTATCTTCTACTAAATTCAAAAATATCTTTTCTTCTTCAAGTAAAGAACATGTTAGATTGTGTCTATGTGCATGTGTTATGTCTATTGATTTCATTGTTAAGAAAAATTCTCCCATAAACTGTGCATCCTGACTACTAAGCACTGGGTTCATACTTTTTCGAATCGGAACCTCCGAAAATATCACGTCTAGGTTTGAATAATAATACTGAAGTCTCCCTGTTCTATAGAATAAACTAGACAAAACACTACATGATATGCCATATGTCAGTGGTAAATGGTGATATGTTAGACCTTCTGCTACTGATTCGGGTAACTTCATACAAACATAACAATTACTAACTTCCATGGTATCTACATATTGAAATAATAACTTTGTGAAAACATTCAAACTAGTGTCGTTGTCAGCTATTTCATGATGAATTTCTGCCTCATCTTCTGCCATTAGTTCTACTCTGTTACCCTTTATGTTAGCTGTCCTTTCCTTAGTTTTGTTATTAATCTTCTTATCTATTATCATCAGGTAAGGAATTGCTACGATCAGGACTAACCATACTATAAGCACCATTACTAGACTACATATGCATACTGCACAGCATCTTCTACAACATTTCTGTTTTGGTCTCCCAGCAACTCTATCGTCAGGCATTTTCGACAAGGAAGATTGCTCTTCTTATCTGTTTCCTCTTTTCTTTAAATTACTCCTTTGCTTAATCAAGGCGGTCTTGATTCTTTTTCGTACGTCAGTTCTGCACTTGTTCCTTCGTCACCACTGTCACTTGACTCTGAACTTTCAAAATCTTCAAGAATGATATAAGTCCAATCAGGACCCTTGAATTTGTTATTCACAAGTTTCAGTCTTTTACTTTTTCTTTTCTCTGACTTTTTCTCTTGATCAGTTTGACTTGTTACTTCAGGTACTTGATCTGGATCTTCACTTCTGGTTGTTATGTGGTACTTTACTCTTTTAATGACACTTGGCCAATGATCTCCTTTTCTTGTTTTCTTTGTTTGCACTGTTTCTTTATTTTCGTCTTCAGAGATCTCGTTATTTTCACTGCTTAGTACTACTTTGTTTTCTTCGATTACTGCTTCTTCTGTTTGCTCTTTTTCAGGTCTGATTGGTTTCTCTTCAGCAACTCCACTATGAGTTTCCAATTTTTGACTTTGTTCTTGATTTATTTTTTCAAGTTCATGTCTTTCGAAATTTTCTTCTTCTTTGTACTCTTCTTGATCTAACTTGTTCTGATCAGGGCTCATTGCACTGTGAACTTCTGCAGCCTGACCGGATTCTTCTAGACCTGTCTGTCCCTGTTCAAACTCTATTAGGTCTTCACTGTTTTGAGTCCAGTTTCCTTTCCCTATCTGACCTTGTTCCGGATTTCTTAATGTCTTTTCTTCTTGTTCCTGAACTGCTTCTTCTTCACCTATCTGATCTTCTTCAATTTCTTCCAATTTTGCTTGACTTCTTGTTCTGTGGTATACTTCAGGAACTTCTACCACTGGTATCCAATCCTGACTTGTGCTCGGTTGTTCTTCTTCAGCTTCTCTTGAATCTCGAACCTGAGATCCTTCAGCTGGGCAACCTTCAGCTTCTTCAGTGATTGGCGTTGTCTGAGGATCCTCTTCCTCGGGATCTGGTACTCTCTTGGTGTGGCTTACATGAATCCAATTAGGAAATCCTGCACACTTTACTGCTGTATTCGTAGTCAGTATGACTTGACACGGTCTGCCCCATCTAGGTGATAGACACGTTTCTCTGGTGTGATTCTTCACTACTACCCAGTCACCAGGATTCAGATCATGTTCTTGTTCAGGCTGCCTGGAAACTGCGTCTTCTCCAACCTGATGAGAGACAGAACGCACTAGGTCAGCCAATCCTTTGCAATAGTCCAGAACCATATCATCAGATATATTCACCAGTTTGTTTGTGGGAACATGTGTTTGTCTCATTGCTCTTCCCATCATTATTTCATGTGGGCTCAATCCTGTTGTTCTCTCAGGTATGCTTCTGAGTCCCATTAAAACGACTGGCAATGCATCTGGCCATTCTAATGAGGTGGATGCACACATTTTTCCCAATCTTGACTTTATAGTGCCATTCAGTTGTTCAACCACTCCAGAAGCTTCTGGACGATATGCACAGTGCAGTTTCTGTTTGATCTGGAATGCTTCACAGATTATTTGGATCACTTCGCTGTTAAAATGTTTTCCTCTATCTGATTCCAAAGTTACTGGAAAACCAAACCTTGGAATAAGCTCCCGTAGTAACAGTTTTGCAACTGTAATGCTGTCATTTCTTCTAGTAGGGTAAGCCTCCACCCACTTTGAAAACAGGCACACTATGACTAGTACATATTTCAGCCCTCTGCATGGTGGTAACTGTATGAAATCAAACTGAAGTCTCATAAATGGACCCTCAGCCTTTCCAATTTTTCCAAATCCAATTACTGTCTTCCTCCCCGGGTTATGCATCTGACAAATTAGACATCTCTGGCAAAGACTCTCTGCAACAGCCCTGAATTTAGGATTGTACCAATTTTGTCTGAACAGTCTAATCATTGCATCTCTCCCTATGTGTGTGTCTCCATGATACATCCTAGCCATTTGTGAAAGTAAACAGTCTGGCATGACTGGTCTACCATCAGCACTGATCCACACTTCATCATCTCCTCTTTGGGAACAACCCACTTTGATCCACAAATTCTTTTCACTTTGCGTTTTTAGTAACTTTTGATCTGTTTGAGCTAGAAACATTGTTCAAATCTGCAGATTACGCAGCAAATGATGGATTATGTGGCAAATGCTGAAAATCCATAATTATGGGGAAACATCGAGGCTGAAAAATTGCATAATTCCAGTGGCCCATCAAGAGTGATGGCCATCTGTGGTGAAATTAAGCCTTATTAAACTCGTATTTTATTTGCCTATATAGGGTTACATATAGTCTATATTTCAGCTGTTAAATCCAGAAGTTGGCATTACACCACACTAGACCAAAGGGCAGGCAAAATCACGACATGTTCCCAGTCACCTGAGCATGAGGACGTGGCCCTGCAACTATGATGAAAGCAACACAAGGAAACTGGCAGTTCTTTTGAAATTTAGTTTTTAAGCAAGTTCAATTATGTGCACAACCTTGGAGATGGCTTCTGGTAAGAAAAGCTGAAGGGGCAAATCTGGTGTGACCTGCTTCTCTGCAAGCCTTGAAAAGACCTGGTCGCACAGGGATGCAAACGCCTAAAAATGACAGTTCTGTCAGGAGGATACTGTTTAATCATATTTTTTAAACTACCACCATCGTGTGCAAAAACCAATAGGTCTGTCCTTAGCAATTGTGAGGTCGTTTTTGTTTACTTAATTTGCAAACCTGCAATATGGAAAAACAGTGTGAAAAATATACAAAATAAAGGAGCAGGCCAGAGGCCAACACAACAGCACATGCACTGAAGTGTACTGCTTCTCATGCTCCTGTGCACATGAGATCAAACAAAATGCTCTCTCTCACAGCGCGGACAGCCGGTGAATGAAGTGGGTTGACCAACTACAGCGTAACCTGAAGTCACGGGGCAGTAGATGAGCTGTACAACGAATGGGAGATATGCATTTTACTTAGCAGAACCCTTGCTCAACTATTAAATGACAAAAATCAAGGAGCAGCTCCAGTGGAATTGCTAATGGTATATAAAGCAAGTAGGGCAAAAATGAACAGCTTTTCCATCCATAGAACGAAGTGGGCATCTCCCGGTTTGCACACTGAAAGTGTTCAGACCTGAAGCGCTTTGCAATTTCTGGCTCTAAAGGTGGGGAAGGAGGGCACAGTGAGGTTTTGCGAGCTGTGGGGATGCCACAACTCCTAATCAGCAAATTACATTTTTATAGGCACATAAGCTGGCACTGGAGATTAGAGAACAGTGAGGGAGGTTTAAAAGGGGAGCCAAGGAAGGTCGAACTATTGGTACTCACAGCTCAGACCTTTTGGCCCTACTCTTGGTTTGAGAAGGAAAGGGCTTTTACAGGTTATTTTGTAAGAAAATAAGTGCCGGGCTCTCATCAGGAGGCAGCTTGCACAAGGCCATTTCTCCTGTTAGCACCACCTAAAACAAAATCGAAAGTGGTGCAAAAATGTGGTGCAATGGCCAGAGCTACCGACCTCGGAGCTTGGGAACGAGGCTCGAGGTTCGGCGTCAGCTCAACATTAGCAGCTGAAATCAGTGATTAATTTGTTTGTATGAGATGAGCTCTTTAACTTGACTCAACCCATAATCGAAATGTCTGCCTGTTGCCTGTTCCACTCGTCTGCAGCAAGCCAGCGTTGTCTTAGGGGCCAAAGCAGAGGAGTCTCGTATGCAACTATGAGACCAGATGCCTTTAATTAAGACAGTGCCCGCCTTGCGGGCATTCGTGCAGTGGGTGGGGGTAGGGGAAGGTACGGAGCAGTTTAAAACATATACCACGATGCTCCGAGAAAAAACACATAGCCACATGAAGGGCGTAGATGGGGAGGGAGGGGAAACAAAGGAGGAGGCGTAATATATGTGAATGATTAAAAAACAAGTTGATTGAGCCGCGCGCAATGCGACGCGTGGCTACCATTATTAAGTATGTGACCTGATTTCTTTAATTAAGATAGAGCCTGCCTTGCGGGCGTCGGTGTAGCAGGGGAGAGAGGGGGGAACTGAGCGTATTTTAAAGATGTGACGCGATGCTTCCGGTTAAAACAACATGGAGCTGTGATGGAGCGGCTTGCGCCAGGAGGTAGGAGGAGTCAGCATGCTGCTGGGGCTGTGGAGATCTGGCGCTCCCCTTACCTGCTCTGAAGAGGTTGAACGCTGTTGGAACACGGCGGTCACGTTTCTTCTCTGACCTTGGTGCTGCCCAGTGGCCTTGAATACACCACCGAACTGAGAGCACCTGATAGCAGATAAACAGAGACAGACACAAGGAGGGCTTTCTTTGAAATTCTATGTCCCCGCCCCCGCCAAGCAGTGTTTGTCTTTTCAGAGGGAAGGCAAACTCTGGGATGCCCAGCCAGACCCGTCATCACCCTGACTGCCGCACCCGACGTTATTGTTGCAGCCACTGCTGGAGGGAGACATAGGTCCCAGTAACCACCGGACCAAGGACAAGATTGTAGAGACGGCGTGCACATCATCGCGCGTGTCTGCCGCTTGTTTATATATGCATTGCGCTTTCACCTTAAGTCAAAGAAGCTACCGCGTCTAAACACACTAATACGAAATGTCCGGGGCTCCCAGGGGCCCTGGGGAGGGTGGCCTCCCCACCCCGGGCTCCGTCCTCGGTCCTGCCGCGTGGCAGGGTGCCCGGGACGGGGTCTTGCGGGCCCGGGGAGGCTGCCCCTTTGCTCCGGGAGCCCCGGCAGGGTCCAGGGGCTCCCGGAGCCCCTGACATTTCGTATTAGCGTGTTTAGACGCGGTAGCTAATTGGAGCACCGATCATTTGCCCCTGACGAAGGGCTTTGATAGCCCGAAATGCATCGGGATTCTAAAATGTTTAGTTTGAAGCTTTGATGAACATACATATTTGGATGGGAATGATATGAATCATGAAATATCAATGACCCAAATTCATTATTAAATAATTAATTTCAACTTCACATCTCGGATTTATCCATTGTTTGACACTGAAGTGCATACAAACTTTCTCATACCCACAAAATTGTGGAAATTCGCTTGTGCCCAGGGGGACATTCCCTATACAGGTGACGCTTACTTCTTAATGTTTCAACATGGACCTTAGGCATCAGGACCTCAAAGTCCCCACCACAGTGTACGTGACCAAAGAAGGAAGTGGAATGCTGGTAAGCGGCCAGACAGCAGAAGAGCTGAAACTGATCTCATTTGCTCTCGCAATACAAGAAGAGGAACTAGCGGCCATCATGGAGGAATTTGACGACGTCTTCAAGGGCATTGGATGCCTAAAAGGGAAAGAGGTCTCTCTCCATATTGACCCGTCAGTCCAACCGGTAGCGCTGAGGCACAGGCGCATTGCATTCCACCTGCGACAAAAGGTCGAAGAAGAGCTGGAAGCACTGGAGAGGCAAGGGATAATAGAGAAAGTCAGCGGGCCTACTCCGTGGGTGTCCCCGATCGTGGTGGCGAGAAAGCCAAAACAGCCAGGGCAGGTCCGCATCTGTGTCGACATGCGCTTCCCAAACGCAGCTGTAAAAAGGGAACGCCACTTAACCCCTACCATCGATGACATCCTGGGGGAACTGAACGGCGCGGTGTGGTTCTCGAAGATGGACCTACATTCAGGATATCACCAATTGCCCCTACATCCGGACTCTCGATACATCACTACATTCTCTACCCACGTTGGCCTCAGGAGATAAAGGCGTCTCAACTTCGGGATCTCGAGTGCCGCTGAGGTGTTTCAGAACACCATCAGAGAAGTCCTCAGTGGACTCCCCGGAGTTTTGAATGTGAGTGATGACCTATTGGTATACGCCTCGTCAATGGAAGACCACCACCGAAGACTTCGCAGTGTTCTCCAACGAATCAAAGAGTCCAGACTCACCCTGCACAAAGAAAAGTGCCAATTCTTGAAGAACAAAATCAGTTTTTTTGGCTACTCGTTCTCGGACAAAGGAGTAGCCCCAGACCCTGACAAGGTGCGAGACGTCCAGGAAGCCCCGGCACCCTCCAACATCTCGGAAGTACGGAGTTTCCTAGGGATGGTAAACATCTGTGGGCGTTTCATCCCGGATTTATCCAACCTCACAAAGCCCCTCAGGGAGCTGACGAAGTCCACCACCACGTGGCAGTGGGGCCCCGACCAAGAACAAGCTTTCAAAGACACTAAAGCAGCCCTTTCGGCGGACACCACGCTGTCGTATTTTGACCCGGCCCAGCCCACCAATGTCGCCGTTGATGCCAGTCCCTACGGGCTAGGGGCAGTGCTCACGCAGCTACAACGCAATGATGAATGGGCTCCGATTGCATATGCGAGCCGCTCCCTAACAGACACGGAGCAGCGCTACTCTCAGATAGAGAGAGAGGCAATCGCCATCCACTGGGCCTGTCGGCATTTCTACGTCTACGTGTATGGGCACCCATTCACAGTCTCCACCGACCACAAGCCCCTCATCCCACTATTTCAAGGATCTGCATCAAAGCCCCCCCCGAGGATAGAGAAATGGATACTTCAACTGCAAGGGTATGACTACCGGGTAGAATACAAACCAGGCTCATCCAACCCAGCTGACTACCTCTCGAGACATCCGAGGGCCGCAACCAAAGCAGAGGAAGAGGATGCCAAGGACACCGAGGAATACGTCCGGTTTATAGCGGAAAGGTCCCGACCACTTCCGATAAGCCTTGAAGCTATAATGGAAGCCACCCAGGAGGACGAGTGTCTGCAACTAGCCATCACCGCAGTTCAGACGCACGACTGGCGCCCCATTCAGACCACGAAGACCCGACAGACTACCCAAGCGAAGGCCAGACTCGAGTCGATCATGCGGATCAAGGACGAACTCTCTGTCGACGGCAGTGGGTGCTTGCTGAGAGGTCTGCGACTGGTGATCCCGTCAAGCCTTGCTCAACAAGCGGTGGACCTCGCACACAGAGGGCACCAGGGCGTGGTGAAGACAAAGGATCGGCTAAGAGCGAAGGTGTGGTTTCCGGGGATGGACCCGATGGTCAAGCAGACGGTCAGAGCGTGCCCATGGTGCCAGGTGTCAGGCCAACCGGATCATCCTCACCCCGTCATCACTGAAGACAACCCCCGACGACCGTGGGAGTGCGTCAGTATAGACTTTGGGCATCTTCCGGATGGGCGCTACGCCCTCGTGGTCATCGATGATTACACGAAATACCCCGAGATAGAAATCGTGGGAGGTCAAACAGCCACGGAGGTAATCACCAAAGTAGAAAAGATCATTGCAACTCACAGGATTTTTGAGATGGTGAAGACGGTTAATGGCCCGCCCTTTCAGGGGCAGGAATTTGCCGACTACCTCAAATCTTGGGGCATCCAACATCGGAAAGTGACACCGCGCTGGCCCCAAGCAAACGGGTAAGTAGAGAGATTCATGCGCACCCTCAACAAGGTCATTCGCATTGCGCATGCTGAAGAAGCACCCCTGGAAAGAGCCATCTATAGCTTCCTGAGAGAATACAGATTGACGCCGCATCTCACGACAGAGAGAGCTCCGGGACCAGCAAGCATGGGTCGAGTGGTGCGAGACACTATTCCTCATCACCCAGACTGGGCCCCTTCCCAGATTGACACCGCGAGGGTCCTAGCCAAAAGGACCAATACCAACAACCAGGCCAGTGTCAACCGAAGAGCGAGAGCGTCGACCATTCAAGAAAGGGACATGGTCTATGTCAAAGACAGGCACCCAGGGAGCAAATTCCGTCTCCCGTTTGAGCAGCGCCCGTGGACAGTGATGCGCCGAACCGGCACGATGGTAACAGCTCGGAGAGGAACAGAAGAACTCACACGGAACATATCATTCTTCAAAAAGGTCCATGCTGGAACTCCCGACCTTTCAGGACCGGACAGTATGGAAGCTGGTCCAAGTCAACGGAGAGTGGCTGAGGAGATAGGAGATGGCCAAGGAACTATCCCCAGGGATGATCCGGACAGATCTGACCGAGGAACACCATCACCGCTCGGAACTCCAGACAGAGGACTGTCCGACTCCTCTGTGAGATCTCCGGAGGGCCGGGTCTCGCAGGAAGTGGCCCCATCCCTATCATCCTCACGGGGAGAGCATTCCAGATATGGCCTGAGGAGCAATCCGGCTCCCTCCTCCCGTCTGGCGGGATTCATGGTGTGAAGAACCAAAGACTTGCAGCGGACTGTGACCTGTGACTGGGTAGGAGCTGAGAGCAGACGGTCCGCCCGGAACTGGTAACAGATCAACATGTTGATGTTTTGTTTATTGTTTAATAAAGGTTGGAAGGAATGTAATGTCCTCTGGCGGGGTAGCGTTTCAGTCTACCCACGCCCGGAGGTTACGCACTAGCGCTGGCGCATGACGCCATGCGCATGTATAAAATAAAGAGGCGTGGCCCGCCTCCGCCAGTCGGGACCACGCAGTGTAACTAAACGCCCGAGTGGAGTCCTCATTAATGCCGCCGCAGCGCGCGATAATTACCCGCGCCGCGGCACACTTTACAATGGGCAACTGACCTGAGGGTGCGGGTTCTCTGATCATGTGACCGCCGTGTGCTCCTGAGCAACAGCTGAACGCCCGGTTGATGGGAACCACGTGTGATCTTTCTTGGTTGTTTTTTGCAGCTCCATTTCAGGAATGTTGGTTACAATATGAGTCATATTATATGACTGGCGGCGCATTCAGTTTTGCAGACGATTATATATTTCTTTTAGTAAGTATTGTGTTCCCGAATCCTGGGTTCTGTTAATGTTAACAAAAAGAAAACAGTAGAGAGATCACATCATGTTAACATTCTGTTATATGTTTTATTAGCTTTATTTTGAGGGATGGGTATGTTTATGTAATACTGTAAGCAGATACCAATCCCCATTTTAAACTTAATATATATTAAGTCCAAACAAAACGTATATTCTGTCCGCCGTCGTTCTACTACATTCTTTAGAATAAAATGGCATTTCCAGTTTCGAAAAAATGTATTTCATGTAGAATAGCAGCCTATCACATTGTGAAACGCCCAAGTGGCATGGTGAAGGATTGGGAAAAGGGGTCAAACATCATCCCAAAACGTCCAAAATATGTGACCTTTGTCGTAGGAGATAAGAAAAGTGAGATAGTGTGGGGAATTAAAGAGTGCACCTTTAAATTTCACATAATTCAAATATTTAGCAAGTAATATTTAAAATGGAAATTATGGTAGTAGGTGCCTGGCTAAGATAAAAGGGAAAATAAAGAGGTCCAAGAATGCTGACCCTTTACATTTCTGTAAAGAAATTATTTCAGGCTGGAATTCTCACAGGTCAAACAACAGAAGGGAGCTATTTTCACATGGTATTGGAATTCTCAGCACTGACTCCATACTGACAGAAACAGTCGACAACATTAACAAGGCTTTCAGCAACCCATTGGCAATCTGTCTTGAAGTGTGCTGACTAGGCTTGTCTCACACACTGGGGGAAACAAATATGGCAGTGGATTTGCTGATGTAGTTTTACTACTGGTTAATTGTAGGTCAGCTATGGGGTAGTAAGCTATGGGGGCACCACTGATAAGCTCAAGGCGATCTGATGTTCTCAGGCCGCTGTTGAAATAGCTTTTCTGCACTCTATGTTCACTTCCAAGAATTAAAGTATTTATGGTCCTGGAAGCGATGGAGACCATCTTAAAAGATTTACTCAGATATCTGATGACATATCGCTAAGGTTGAGATGGATTCTAGCACAGTGGATTGGTCCCCAGAATGCGAGAAGATGAAGAGCAGGGTGTGGATAAAGCACTGCAGGTTAACCTTTTAAGATGGATGCCTTGGTTACAGTATGGGCAATAGGTGATTATATGGAGATGATTGTTGTACCAAACCAAACACCCGGATGAACCACAGTTTATTAAAAAACTGATACAAGCAATCCATCGGGGCTGTTAGCCCTACCCCAAACTGACAGCCTTTAAGCACACCAGGTGATCCCGTTTTGTGGGGGCTGAGCATTCACTGCTTACATGTCGCTATGAAATGTCATCCATTTTGTTTTGATAATTGACACAGGATGGTAACTTTTAGGTCTATACATGGTTTCCCAATATTTCTTCGATTACATTTATGCTCCTGTCCAGAACTTCCCAGATCTTCATAGAAAGATTATAAGCCACTGATTTGAATTGCTGGTTGTGACTGCAGTCTATTTTCCTTTTCTTTTTTTGTGTGTTTGTTAATACTTTGAATATTTTTTTAAAAGAGGGATCCCTTTATTGTTATTGGGAATAAAACGAATTTTGATTCCCAATAACAACAATAAATGACAAAAACAAAAAATAACAACAATAAGAAGAATAAACGATTTTGAACAACATTTAGAATTGAAAGTACTTATTTGCTAATCTATGTCTTCTGCAGTAGAAAGACATACGTGTTGGTCTGATTCCACCTCCGAGGTGTGGTTGAGCTTTAGATACAAGACCTCCGATTTAGCGGACCTCCACATATAGACAGCAGTTTACCAAAGTGCCAGGAGCAGAGGAAGTGACATCACACACCCTTTCATGGCATCACAGAGTTGAGCCCCTCTAACTTCCTTATCCCCTAATCAACCTTCTATTCGCTGCTGAGGGGTTATGAGAAAGGCAAGGAGTGGTAACTACCAAAAAGTAAACAGATTTTATGTAGCCCTGTTTACCTTCTCTTCTTGTCACTGCATGCTTGACTTTTGAGACGTGGGATAGCAAGTGCAGTGCTAGGCATACAAAACAGAAAGCCAGTGGCAGCATCCTTGCTACTCCCATTTGACGTCCATATCCCCAAATTTCTCACCCCAGACCTTGGCATATATGTGAAGTGGGTTATTGGGTGCTCTGAGTTGTCAGTTATTCTCAGGGGCATAGATTCAACGAGATGTGAAACACCCCCAAATAAATACATTCTTAGCTTGGTAGTTGGGTCTGAGGGCACTGAGTAGGGTCTGCTATGTCTGTGTTGGTTTATCTTGTCATCCTGATTTCACAAAGACAGGCATTAACTTATTAGTTTTCCACATCAAGAACTAAAATATCTATAGTGGCTGGTTTATCAAAAAAGTGGTAAATCTGCACCCACAGAAGTACTCCTTGAAAGGATGCAAATTTACTGCTTTTTAGAATTGACAAACATTGGCAGTAGTAGGCTTGGAAAGTTGTGCCAGTGTTAGGTTTCCAGGTATACTATTGGCAATCGAGCACCCAAAAAGCGATGGAAGGAATGCTTGCAAATAGTCAAACCACTGGCAATTCCTTTAGGGTGCATTTCAAACCATTGTTTTTCACCCAATGTGTCACTCTAGACAGAGGGCCTGATTTGGGTGTGGTAGACTGAGTAAAGTAAAAAAACAATCCCTTTGGGAGCAGATATTTTAACCACAAACACCACTCTTACATACACTACTCACTCAAATAGGGTGGATCATGCTCAGAGGAGTAGAGAACATGAACTAGGAAAGTCAAATCAGTGCAAAATAATATCGTACTTAACCCAAAATTTATTAAAATAATGTATATACATACAATGTCAAATTTAAAACGTTTAAAAATAATTCATTAAGAAACAAATTAATATTCAAATATATCATTCAACGAATCACAAAAAAAATCATCAATACAGGTTAAAAAACCACACCAAGTGGGACAAACAAAACTGCAAGGAAAATATGTTCTTGTCAGGAAAACATCACGATAGTCAAACAACCAATCAATAAAGTTTCAATGCACACAACTGAGACAAAAAGCTCCAGTCGAATATTAATCATGTAGTGTAACATAAATCATTGATCCGTGATGTATTTCAAAAACAGAGCGTCCGACGCGTTTCGGTGGGTCCAATCTTATATCTCCCCACCTTCTTCAGGAAAGTAATAATTCTTCCCACCTCGTTAAGATAATTCTAAAAAATACAAAATACAAAACATATATATATATATATTTTAAAAAAAACATTTTGAATTGATCTGACTCAAGAAGATCATAACGACACTCCCAGCAGATACACACCCTAAATGAACTGCCAATCATTCAAAACATTAGACCACTACCCACTTCCTGGCACTTGTATCACACATACTTCATTCAAACAAATTTTGAGTATCAGGGAGAGTTCATCTCTCAACATACTTTAACTCCCTGGGAGGGGATGAATTTGGAAGGGCGGGATATGTTAAGCTTCCCATGCATATTCTCAGACATATAAATTCCATTCTGCAACCAATGTCATGAATGTTCCGCTGGGTCTATCCTTAATCACCCATCTCAGCTAACACACTTGCTCGTTTATAAATAAAACAAGGGGAAAATTCCCTTTTACCTCCTAGTTTGCATACTCCCAAACTCGGATATACTGGAGAGGCGCAGAAAAAATCCTCACCATCCACTATTATGGGAAATGTAAAGAGATAGAACACAATAAGGTTCATCCACTGTATCTTAATGTCACAGTGCTTCTCTACTAAGGGTTGCCTAAACTTTTACCTTATCAAGAAATAGGCATTAACTCTTGCTTCTGACAGTATCAAATCAGTGCCTCTTCTAGACGAGATTCACTTCCCAGTGTGTGCTGAGAAAAGGAAAGACAGATGTGCTGCCAATCTACATGGACACACACAAAACAAGGACTCTTTTCTGATTACCACATTTTTAAGTGTAGTATAAACATTACATTTAGGTAGGATAGTAGTACAATAGGGTTTGTTCTTTACTACCCTTTTTTTAATATAGCATATTTGTTATTCTTGGAGAGCTATTGCAATGGTGGGTTAAGTATATTTCACCTATGTTTTGTGTTTATCTGCTTTAGTTGCATCATATGGAGTGAGAATTTATCGTCCCTCCTTTGGATTTGATAACGAGACGACAATGTTTTGAAAACCACTACTTCTTAACAAAAGGTACTCCTTGGGTGGTTTTTGTTTTATGAAATGACCCTATTGGAAGAATGAACACGTAATGTTAACTCTCTCGTGTTTTGTGTGTGTCCATGTAGATTGGCAGCACATCTGTCTTTCCTTTTCTCAGCACAACCTTATTGTGTTCTATCTCTTTACATTTCCCATAATAGTGGATGGTGAGGATTTTTTCTGCGCCTCTCCAGTATATCCGAGTTTGGGAGTATGCAAACTAGGAGGTAAAAGGGAATTTTCCCCTTGTTTTATTTATAAACGAGCAAGTGTGTTAGCTGAGATGGGTGATTAAGGATAGACCCAGCGGAACATTCATGACATTGGTTGCAGAATGGAATTTATATGTCTGAGAATATGCATGGGAAGCTTAACATATCCCGCCCTTCCAAATTCATCCCCTCCCAGGGAGTTAAAGTATGTTGAGAGATGAACTCTCCCTGATACTCAAAATTTGTTTGAATGAAGTATGTGTGATACAAGTGCCAGGAAGTGGGTAGTGGTCTAATGTTTTGAATGATTGGCAGTTCATTTAGGGTGTTTATCTGCTGGGAGTGTCGTTATGATCTTCTTGAGTCAGATCAGTTCAAAATGTTTTTTTTAAAAATATATATATATATGTTTTGTATTTTGTATTTTTAGAATTATCTTAACGAGGTGGGAAGAATTATTACTTTCCTGAAGAAGGTGGGAAGATATAAGATTGGACCCACCGAAACGCGTCGGACGCTCTGTTTTTGAAATACATCACGGATCAATGATTTATGTTACACTACATGATTAATATTCGACTGGAGCTTTTTGTCTCAGTTGTGTGCATTGAAACTTTATTGATTGGTTGTTTGACTAACGTGATGTTTTCCTGACAAGAACATATTTTCCTTGCAGTTTTGTTTGTCCCACTTGTTGTGGTTTTTTAACCTGTATTGATGATTTTTTTGTGATTCGTTGAATGATATATTTGAATATTAATTTGTTTCTTAATGAATTATTTTTAAACGTTTTAAATTTGACATTGTATGTATATACATTATTTTAATAAATTTTGGGTTAAGTACGATATTATTTTGCACTGATTTGACTTTCCTAGTTCATGTTCTCTACTCCTCTGAGCATGATCCACCCTATTTGAGTGAGTAGTGTATGTAAGAGTGGTGTTTGTGGTTAAAATATCTGCTCCCAAAGGGATTGTTTTTTGACTTTGGTCTATTGGTACCCTATCCTTTTGGCATTATAGGGTCCCTCTCTCTTTTCTTCAATAGTAGACTGAGTAAAGGCAGACAGGGTGTCAGAGGACTTTACAACCGCCACCCTGTCTTTACTCCACCCACCAAATTTAGAGATAACTGCTGGCCCCACGGACATCTCCATACATTAGCAAGAACCACCGTCATGACGGTTCCTGTCCATAAGGGGAAAGTTCTTTCAAACACAATTGATGGCCATCAAACTTTTCTAAAGTTTTTATTTTTCAAAAACCAACTCCCACAGTGGGAATTTGTTTTAAAATAAATAAATAAATAAATAATGGCCCCACACCATGGAAGTTTTCATCCATGATGTGGGGGTAATTTTTCTTTTTTACTGTCCCACACTGCAGGGAAATACCTGGCAGTGAAGGACAGTTTAAAAAAGCCACCCAACCATAACTGGGGTGGATGGTTGAATGGCTTACCTCAGACGAGACCTACTCCGTAAGGCCTTTGTAGAAAGTTCTACACCAAGAGAGAACATTTTACTCTATCCATGTAAAACTGGAGGCCCCTCTACTCAAAATCAGACGGGCAGACCCGAGTTTGGCAGATAGGGTGCTCCGTCAACGTTGCACTGGAATGTTTGTCTGCCAAACTCTATATCTGCTTCAGAGACTCCCTAATGCAAACAAATACTGACACTGCTCCTCATGGGAACAGTACATCCCGAACCATGGTCATCTTACCCAATAACCCTGCAGCCTACTGCTTTTTTAGTTGGGAAATTTAGATTTCATCCCGAATCTCACTGAATAAGCTACGTTGTGGTTAGTCAATTGATGATGGGTCTTCTAGGGTCCCTTCATTACGTTTTGCATCCCTGCCTTTTTGCATCAGTGCCACTTCTGTGCTGACCCTCTGCAGAAAGATGTAGCTGTCCCGACACATATTTGAATGAAGATGAAAAATAAAAACAGGGGGAGTTGTGCTTCAACTCCACTCATGCAGCTGTATTGATAAATTTCATTTTTAATGACAGTTTGACAGTTCCAACATTTTCAGCACTTGTAGCTCTAGTCATCATCCGATCAACACCCCTTCTCCCTACATAAGGGATATACCTATTTGTACTCTCATTTGCAGCTTGAGAGGAATTCCTTTCAGTTGTGTCCTTGAGGCCTTTTCCCATCCTATGCAACCGTGCAAAGATGGACATGTAAAACATGATTGTCATTATATATATATATATATATATTATATATATATATATATTATTGTCCAATCGCTCTGCAGCAAAGACGCACTCCACAAACAGATGGTTTCAAGGACCTTATATATATATATCTATCAAGGCCTGTTCAGGCCGAAACGCGTCATGGTGGTGTAATGGTCGAATAAAATACTTTGCACCAGTGAATTGGAGCCCGCACTCGTTTTTTCCGACTGAGGGGATTGGCTAGAAGCGAAGACTGAAGTAATATATATATATACAGTGCTCGTGACATTTGGTGAGAACTTATGCTATTTCAGCATTAAGAACACTGTGCCGTATCACGCTGAGAAACATCTATGTTGGTGCATTCTGGGGCCTGGAGTTGATACTAAGGGCCGTAGACCACATGGTTTCTAATTACACTCACCTGTGATCAAGGTGACGCCGAAACGCGTAAGGATATTTGAGTGGTTGTAATGCTGCCGCGCAGAGACGAATAAAGTCTATCTTGCAAGGAAGTCGGAGTGGGGCTCTGAATCTCTTTTGGTGTTATTGCAACAGGATTCTCCGCTCCTGCTCGCAGAGCCCGCCCTGCAGGGTCGGGGGCCCCCAGTAAACGGAGCACTCTTTTTGGATATATATATTTTTTTTTATATATATATATATTTATTTCACAATCCTCTCCTGACAGGAAAGGACAAAACGGGTCGCACTCCCGTAGAACTTGCAACTTAAGTTTATTTCTCCTTACATCAAACGGGAACACAGGCAACAAGATCTACGCGTTTCGGTATTACACAATACCTTGTTCACGATCATGAACAAGGTATTGTGTAATACCGAAACGCGTAGATCTTGTTGCCTGTGTTCCCGTTTGATGTAAGGAGAAAATAAACTTAAGTTGCAAAGTTCTACGGGAGTGCGACCCGTTTTGTCCTTTCCTGTCAGGAGAGGATTGTGAAATGAATTGAAGCGGCGTGGTTCTGTCGCGGGGTTACGCACCCATGAGGAGCGCTGCCAATTCCCGACAAGGTTGAACCAACTTGGAGGATATATATATTTATATATATATATATATATATTTTTTTTTTAAGCCCTGCTACCTCACACTTAGAAGCATGTTTGTGCATAGGTGTAGATCCATTTTGGGACGGTTACGTGTTGCGGAAGGAGTGCTGAGGGGTTGTGTGCAGCTGATCAGTGCATAGCAGTGGCACCGCGGTATGGAGGGTTGTGATGCCTGTGCGGGATTGAAAGAAGGACTATACTTGTGCATAGATAATGCCTGGCTAGCTCCCCTGGGCCTGTGAATTCACAGCCATGTACACTATCCTTATAAGAAGTGTCGCTGTTGTCTTTTGAAACACAGGAATCCGGTGCTACTGCAACCTCACTGAATTACCATGGTTCCCCTCCTTAGACTTTGACCTTCAAGGAGGAGCAAGGTCAAACAGTTGAGGGTTACTCTTGAAGGGCAGGGTAGGGTGGGGTGGAACATCTGGATCAGGCTGCACAGGCTCGTTGTGCAGTAAATAGAATCTTCAAGCAGCGTTGTTCTTTTTAGAAAATATATACAAATGTAATTATCATTAAGGAAATATGCTATGCCTAGTAAGTTTAAGAAGTGTTCTTTTTATAAGAGGTGTAGTACTTTTGTTATCATTAAGGTAATATGACTAACAATCGGTACAGTGTTCTTTCACTAGGAAGTGGGGCGCAGATTTCTTGGGGTCGCTGTTTACAGGGGGAGGCAGAAGCGATAGTCCAAGCCACATAGCGACATCAGGCAGAGGTTGGGACAGATATACAAGCCGCCTGATGAAGCTGACCATCGACAGCAGATCAAAACTGGGCAAAGTAGGCAGTAGTTGCAGGGTACAGCATAAGACCTTACACAATCACCAGTCGTGGGCAGACTGGGGATAGAAGATTCAGGGCCTCGAGGCCCTACCGGCACTTTTGCGCCGCCGGAACGTCACTTTTTTTACGTTCCGGTGGCGCAATATGCCACTGGCATATTTATAAGACCACGTAAAGCTGCGTTATGTGGCTTTTCATGGCCTTATAAATATATGCCCCTTTCAAGCAGAAAACTGCATGAAAGGGGCGTTCCATGGGTGTTGCTGGGGACGTTCCCATAAATGAGGCCCTCAGAGTGCAGTCACAAGGGCCGCGTGCAATCACCAGTCGTGGGGCGAAAGGGGCAGAACATTCAGAGTGTCAACACAAGGACCATGCACAAACACCGGTCATGGGGAAGTAGGAGACAGAATATTCAGTGTCAACACAAGGGCTGTGCACAATCACCGGTCTTAGGGTGATAGGGGACAGATGATTCAGAATGTCAACACAAGTGCTGTGCATAATCACCAGCCTTAGGAAAGTAGGAGACAGGATATTCAGTATCAGCACAAGGGCTGTGCACAATCACTGGTCGTGGGGAAGGAGGAGTCAGAAGATTCATTGTCAACACAAGGGCTGTGCACATTCACCAGTCACAGGTAAAAGGCGATACAGGGCCCGCACTTGATCACTGTTTCCGAAGCAGGGAGACATACTAGGAGTAACACAATGAACTCCCAAGAGTGATATCGGTCACTGCTTTGGCAACAGTATAGTGATACAGATCTTAACCTTTTGACTTCCATGGACCCCCAATGAATTCCTGGAAACTAGGGACTCCATCTAAGCAATTTTTATGATTTGGACCTCAAAACAATGCACAAAAATTCAGAAACAAAAGTACATCAAATGCACAAATTATGAAATATTTTGTTTAATTCACAAACAAAAACAAATGCAAAAATCGAAATTTTAATTTTAATCAGAAGGTTGAAGCATTTCATAATTTAGTTGTTTTTCTAAAAGACGAAATGATATGCTGGACTCCAGAGTATCATTTTGTCTTTTTTGCTACAAGTGCTTGCTCGCTCTCTTTTGTCTGTGTTTACCAGTGCTTCAATTAGGGCCATCAACCATCTATATTATATTCCTTTTGCTGTACTTGTGCTTCTCCCACAAATCAAGATAAGGATAGCAACTTAATTTTTGGCCCCCAATTTCAAATTCCTTTACAAAGAGCATTTACAAATTTTCAATTTAGCTTTTTTAAGATGTATATACACTTCCTTAATCTGCTAATATTATTTAATTTTCTAAACAATCGCGCACCCCCTCAGTAGGTATCGTGGACCCCTGGTCCATGGACCACAGGTTAAGAATCAATGGTGTAGGGGATAGTGCAAGATCTCACACAGTGTCGGTGCGAGGGGGATTCTCTCCCTGGTCACAGGGTGAAGCATGTTGACTTCAGGGACTGTACTTGAAGGAGGACGCAGGGTGGACTGGCAGCAGTTCACAGCTCCTGGTCTTGGCAGAGTTAACATCAACGACCTCTGGATGATGAACTCAGTCTCTGGCAGAATGGATCTTATGGTGCCAGTAGCAGCGGTGACTCCGCTATGGGGGATGAGCGTCGCCCTCGCCAGCAGCTGCAAAATTGAAAAATAAAATGATATTAAACCAGGTGTACTATCATTTTATATTTCTCTCCCGAGTGAGTCTTGGGGGCGGGGCCATCGTGGGGCAGTCACGGAGCAGGAGCGGTGGGCACTGTTATCAGTGTGCATGAGGATTTGGCCAGCTGTCTCAGGACAGCCAAATCGACATGCTCACTGAAGCTGTCTCCAACCCAAGCTGCGTTGCCGAGTTGGAGACAGCAAGTACAGGCCCCCTGTCTCTCTGGCAGCGCAAATCAAGGGCACTCAGGCCAATCCTGACGCTGCTTTCATGCTGCCAGCAGCATGAGAGCAGCGTCAGGATTGGCTGCAGAGTATTCTGGGAGCCTGTGCTAGTTAGGAGCAGAAGAGCAGCGATTTGGCAGGTAAGTTATTTGTATTTGCCATTTTGTTGTCATTTTCATCCCCTCCCCTTGCCTCACTATTCAGCCTTGAGACCAGCCGCTACTGGGTGGCAGTAGAGTTTCGTCTCAGTCCTCAGGGTGTTGCCACTACTCTTAGAAGGCAGACAGTCAAAGATTCTGCCCCTGGGCCTTTCACTGAAGTAGAACGTGAACAATGGCTATGCTGAAGGCTAATTTTATATTCAGTCATTGGGGCGGTTGGTCCAGGTCAGCTAAATTCAAAGTTGGCCCCAAACATTTGGGGGAATGAATCATAGCAAAGTGCATTTTCATTTTTGAGTTAGCCATAGTTCCGTGGCAACTATTAGTAGACGAAACTGGCACCCTCTTTTTAGGGATTGACGGGGCAAAGTTTCTGCTCTCAGCACAAAGCTCAGGTCAGATTGTGGATAGGCAGCCAGCTTTGTATGTGAGGGTTGTACAAGCTCACGGTCATGCCTTCAGCTGGTGCTGGTACTGTTTCAGTCTAGTGCAGCAAAAGTTATTTCATTCGGATGGTGATGCAAATATGACAGTCAGAGGCGTAGCTACCATTGATGTAGTAGGTGTACCGGAGCCCAGAGTCCTGGGAGGGCCAATAACCCCCAACAGTGCTGCATTTGTCTCCTTGAACAGCAGTCAAATTAGCCATTTTCCTTTCTTTCACCAGGGCCCTTGTCATCCTTGATACACTACTGCTGACAGTGCACTTTCCTTCACAAAAAAAGGGTGATGGAGTATATGGAGCCATGCAGGGGAGATGTGCTTGGGGAGGGTAGATAGCTAATTCTTGATACCCCTAAACCTATGGGGAAGCGTTAGGGCTGCTTACACAGGAGAGATGCCAACATGGGTACCTCGCCTCACATACTCATGCACACCATTTACAGTGAGGGGCCCAGTCCTGCAATGCTGCTTGGATGTACGAGGGAGAGCCAGTAGGCTGTCTTCCCACTGGGCAACGCTCCATAATCATGTAACCCACTGGTCAAGAGACTTGTGACACGGGTCTCATGTATCAGAAACACACTGTATAGGAGGCTGGCTTAGTATATGGTGAACACTTATGTAAGTGTAGCACCCTGCACTAACCAAACAACCCATATGGTGATTTTAGCGGTCTTAGACAACCTTAGAAAGCTCTCTAAGTGGTAGCTGTGGAGAGCAGCCTTCAGACTTTGTCCAGAAGGAGTGTAAAGCAGCTTGTTTTACCACTACTTAATCTTATGGTGTAGGTTAAGTGAAAAAGAACCACACAGTGTAGTTATAAAAATATGTATTTATTATAAACACTCACTAACACATTGCAATATCTTCTACCCGGAGATATAACCACAATACACACAATACTTTGATAATAGAACACGTAAGTGCACAAATACACAGTGGTCTCCAGGGAGAGGCCAAACCATATACTAAAATAGTGGAATGCGCACCACGACCTAAGTCGAGACTGGACCCAGAAGATGTAGAAGAGTCGGGGTCCCAAGAAATCACCCAAGGAAAGTACCCAGGAACCCCACGGAGGCCGTGTGCAGAGTGGGAACACACCGCAAACTCAATACAAGTCAATGGGTACGTCGCGGTTGCAGTTTTAAAGAGGAAGGACCCTTCCCAGCGGACCCTGAAGAAACCCCGTGGAAGATGGAAGGTTGGCGAGTCACCCCACCCATGGATACCCCAGGAACCAGGATACCTACACCAGGGAAGCCGGTTGCATAGGTACGAATCGATGTCAGAAACCGTCGTAGACCACAATGAAGGACTTCAGTGAAGATGCCGCTGGCGAAAAAGGTGAAAGAGTCCGGTGGAACCCAAAGATGGATTCAAGATGAGAGGTACCTGCAAGCAGAGGGGACAGAGTCTATGCCACTCAGGAGTGACCAGGAGGCACGGAAGACGAATGCCCACCGATGTCGGAGATGCAGGAGAGTTGACGTGCCCTTGAAGTTACAGCTGTGTGGACCAGGCGATGCTGTGGAAGACCAGGAACCATATACGAGTTGTCCCACGTTGGATGTCAAGAGCCAGAGGGTCGGTGTCCATCGGGAGCACCAACAAGCCTTGGCAACGGCAACCAACGTAGTATGCGAAAAAGGTGCGGTGTCGGGACCAGTAAGGTTCAAGTGACTCACCACAAGCAGGTACGTCAGAGCAGGCAGGGGAGCACACTGGAGCAAAAAGAAGACCCTCAAGAGGACCCACGGACCGAAGGCACAGGAGTCACAAGAGGACCTCGAGCAGCTCACCAAAGGATGAAGGCCCACGCGTGTGATGATGCGGTGCAGGCAAAGATCTTGGCTGCAGGAGATGCTTGAGGCTGGAGCTTCTTGGAGCCCAAAGATCTCTGGTGAAGAGAGTCAACAAGCCTTGGCAACGGCGAGTCGACACAGTGCACAGGGGTACTGCTCCAGCGGTTGTGACAAGTGATACTGGCTTCAAACTAGCTATGAAGACAGTGCAGGCCTCGAGGAGTTGCAGAACCACCACCTGTGTTGTTGAACCTTTCGGAGTCCGTAGGAGCTCAGGAACAGCAGACCGGTCAGCTTCGTTGTGGTGTCTGCAGATGCAGGGAAGTGACTCCTTCACTTCAAGGAAGATTCCTTCGGGTTTCTTGGATGTCCACAGTCCTGAAGAAGAACCTGTATGGAGCACAGGCACAGACGACGCAGAAGACTGGCAGGACGACAAGACCAAGAGCAGCAGGAGTCTTCCCAGTTGCAGTCTCGGTTCCCAAAGTGAAGTCCAGCGAAGTCCAAATTGCCCAGACGGTTGAAGATGAAGTGGTTTTGGATCTGAATCTTGTCCAATGACTAATCTAAGGAACCACCCACAGGTAAGCCCTTAAGTACCCTAAGGGAAGGGTTGAGACGATTCAGGGGACCCTCCCACAGGAGAGGCTGGACAGTGGGGAGGATACTCCCATGTCCTTTGCCCAGTTTCGCACCAGAGAGGGAGCCAACGGCTCCCTGAACTGGTTCCAACTGGAGTATGCAAGGAGGGCACTAAAAGTGCCCTTCAAAGCAGTCTACTGGCGCTGGCAAGCACCCCACCCTGTCACAATACACTAAGTCCTGCCTGGGAGGTGGTCACACCTCCCTGTAACAGGAAACCTATTGTCCTGCCTTCCCCTGTTAAAGCTTGGCTCAGCAGCAGGAGAGCAGAATCGTGTCTCTGGTTGGAAGCAGCCATAGTTTGCTGTCCGGGTGTAGAAGACTGGTACTGGGAGCAGTGAGGGCCTCCTGGAGGAGCTTTACAGTGCATGGAATCATACTTCAAGTACCTCCAACACCATTTATGGTGTTGGGGTATGATTCCAACATGTGTGATACTAAACATGACAGGGTTCGTTACAGCGAGTTTTGAGATAGCCATCGCATAATGACGCATGGCCACTCTATGTATCGTAATGGCTGATGAATTTACCAGGAGAATGGGCTCTGTAGGTTGTAGGTTGTAGGGGTGTCCTGCTCATGCCGGGGCACCCTCACACTTAGAACCGAGCACCCCGCCTTCAGGATTGGAAGGCCTACCTTAGGGGTGACTTGTAGGTGACTTGCAGGTGACTTGCAGTGACCTCAGATATAAGGACACTTATATCTGTCGAACGTTGTGCTAGCACCAGCTTACATTGGCTGCAATGGCAGGCCTGTAGTCACAATTTGTGTGGTCTCCCATGGGTGGCATAATACATGTTTCAGCCAATGGGCGACCCCTGGTGTACCTATGCCCTGGGTACCTTAGTACCGTATACTAGGGACCTATAAGGATACATCAGTAGCCAATCTGGGGGTACCTAAGTACTCACCATGTCCAATTTAGGGATGAAGCACAGAGGGTGGGGTCCTGATTAGCAGGATCCCAGTCAGACTAGTCAGTAAAACATAATGACACCAGCAAAAAGTGGGGGTGACCATTAAAGCAGATCCTACTTTCCTAAAATGAGGAGCTGGTTGTCAAATAGAAACTGCACCAAAGGTTTTTGACCCTACAGGAGAGATATATGAGGGTCAGAGATGAACTCCAATCATGGTGCAGTAAGCGCAGCTAAGTGAAGTGAATGAGTATCTGACACGTACGTGTATTCATCAAGAGATCTAACAAGTGTTGTTGCCATTGAAACCACTCAAGAGTGGAGCACAGAGTATCTGATCGACACTGGTCAATTTAAGAGAAATACTATGTTCAACATAGTTGTCGCGCCACATGTTTAGGTGGATGGAAACAGCCAGTCACTGTGGTCATGAAGATCTCTTATCTTAGCATGCCCTAAAGCTTTGCTCTCTGGACAGAGAAGGCGGATTCTCCTATTTGCAATTTTTTGTACCTGTGAATACTGAGGTGCATCTCAGATCAGGCACTCTTTCAGGGTAATAGCTGTATCAAGCAGGGTCCTATTCCATGCTGGTTGCAGTGGGTATTAAAAAGGGTTTTAATGGAGACACCTAACACTTGTAGAGAGTCCATGTATTATAGGGCTGGGCTGATGAGGTCCTGGATCTGCATAAGCAGGAAGAGTCTTTCTGCAGTGTTTTGTGTCTGTGATAGCCACATTATTTAGCCACATCAAAGTAAAGGGCATTACCTTAGTTCAAATGTGAGAGCACAAGGTTGATCGTTGCCTGGACCTGGTGAGGTACGCCCAAGGTGGGTTCGATTCTTTTGATTGTTCTCAGTTGAAAGAAGGACATTTTTAAGGCTGTGTTGATGTGGTGGCCAAGGCTGAGGTTATTGCAAAGTTATGCCAAAGTTTGTACTGTGGATGCTGGTTAAGGTGGTGTCCCAGATTCCATGGGCCACCAGTGTCATCAATTAGCCTCTACTTTTCTGCTCCAGTGGCAACACTGTACTGTGCATTGATCTATTAAGACCGTGTAGCACGCACAAGAAGTGCCACTAAATTTAAATGAAGATGAGATAACAATGGGGCATATTCTCAAGGACTAATCGCCGACTTATCGGCACTTTAGCGCCGCAAAAGTGGCGAAAGATTCATCGCCCCATTCTCAAGCTGGTGCAAACTGCCGACATCGCCAGTTACCCAGCGATAGCTGGCACAAAAAACATCGCCACGGACGAGAGCGACAACTAACACTAATGATATGCAGAGTAGGAGTTCCCCTGCAAAAACACACGAAAACACCACTCCGCGATATTCTCAACGACCAGCCAGATCTGCGCTGCGACCCAAAAACAGGCGATAAGGCACGTTAGCAGCAGGAATTTAACACCTGCTTTTTACTGGTGTAAAGCAGGACGACAACCTGCAGCATGAAGGGGAGCCCAGCCCAGAGCCACATCTGAAGACCAACACATGTCATGGAGCCACTGACCATGCAGCATGGAGACCCAAGAGGGCCACAACACCCACCGCTACCACCCCCAGGACCCCTCCTACCCCCGCCAGACTACCACCGAGGCAGCGCAGAACAAGACAGCTGACCTCCCGAAAACGGCATGGCCCTTCAGCCACACAATTGCCGAATGTGGGGAGAGGTGGGAACCAAGTATGTGCAAAGGAGGCAAGTCACCCATCAATAAGAATGTACACAATGCCAAGTGTGGCGGTGATGTGCTGGACTGACTTCAGTATGCAGAGCACAGACATGTCCATGTGGACATATACTGATGGTGTGTGTAGTGTTGTGGACAGTGGACGCAACCATGCCACCTCAGGCAGTGGGGAAGACCCCGGTCATGTAGCTGTGTCCCCCCCCCCTGTAAGCGTAAGCGGAGTGGGCTGGGCCGGCGTACGCTAAGCCAGTGTAGGGGTGTGAAGGATTTGCCCGGGGCCCTGGGCATGGTTCAGTCCTGGCCTGGACAAGGAAGTAACTAATGAGTGTGTCACTATTGTAGTGTCGGCACCACCCAGTCCGCAATCGACAATGTTGCAATGTAGAATGCACCCGGAGGGCGGGCTCGCACGAACGGGGAAATGAAGGAGAGCGAGACCGCTCGGGGTCTTGGCTCATACATGCCAAGTGTTGTGTGTATCTGTATTGCCGCAGCATGAGCCAAATGCCTAGCCCCAATCGCAGCGCGAGTCCAGCCAGGCATGAACTCCACATCTGTGTCCGCCCCATCCTTCCCACAGGCCTACACACACGCCGCCCACCCTCAACGGCCAACATCACAGTGTCGTTGTCAGGCTTGTGGACATGTGCAGACAGGCATGACAATGGTGTGCCGTAGGAGTGCAAGTGATGCAACCGCGCAGCGCACACAGGTAAATTGGCTCAGGGGAGGGAGTAGCAGCTGTGAGGCAACGTAACACACAGTGATGCCGCTCATTTGCCACATGCAAGACATGTCAAACATGAATCCCAAAGTCGCACACATCCCACCCCACCCCCAACAAGCCACCTCACATTTCCTGAATGCAAGCAGATGAGAAACTAACATCAGGGATGAAAGCTCCCTCGTCTGGACTATCAGGCGGAAGCACATCTGCACCCCGACCTCTGAATTGCATGTGCCCGGCACCCCCTGACAGATACCAGAGCAGCTGATGACGACTCCCACACTACGCACAGCCCGACGGAAGACCAACGTATACACACCCCACACACAGAAGTCCTTGCTCGAAGTTATCTTGCATGGAATGGCCTTCACACTTACTCCCACACCATCCCAGGCTTACAACCGTTGCACACTAAAACAACCCATTGATCCGAGCTGTGGCATTTCATCCACAGTACTGGCGCAGGTCAGAACAGTGCCGCTTCAACCAGAGCCACTGACGCAATGGCAGAACATCCCAGACACTTGCACAACCCCTGTCAGGTGGAACTGTACCGTGAACGTATGCTGCGTTTACTGGGGGCACTGCCATTGGCAGTGCTGCGGATCAGTTACCGGCTAAGCTTCCACCTTGCCAACGTCACATGCGTTCAGCCTGTGTTGCATTGTCGATCGTGCACATTCGAGTGGCCCGTGGATGTCTGCCTATCCAACAGGATGGTAGCTGAACTGGATCTTGACATGTGTGTGCGCCCCCTGTTGGCCCACGACCAGGAGTGTCACCGTGATACCCGTTTATGGGATGCCTTGATACTTGGCATGCATGCTGGCAGCTGGACCTGGGAGATTGCACAACTCCTCCTGTGCAGTGACCACATTGAACCGCTCCCCTATTGGGCTGTAGTGCAAATTGGTGAAAGGGGGTGGAAGCAGCACATCTGTCCGGACCTGCTAATGGATCACCTCGCCATCCTGTTTGATGAAGTCGACCTCATGTTGGAAATGATAGCCTACGGAGCTGCAATGGCTTTCATGGACGAGTAACTGCGTACCTGCAGCCACAACAGATTTGAACCCATTGCACATGTCCCAACACCTTGTTGCATCTTGAAGATCTGGTCACATATCCCACGACAACAGTGGACATGGCTGCATTCGCCTGGACACCGAATACATGAGCGGACAACAACACAGGTTGACAGACACCTGTGAAGGGTGAGGCACTCCCCCGGAGTGGACAGCGGTGCTTGGCAACGTTCCTCATATTCCTGACATACTGCTGCATTGGCCTGCATGTTGTGGCACTTAACTTGCCCGTACTGACACGCATATGCTAATAAAGTCTACGCACCTTCACTTGTATTCAACTGTGATGAGTGTTGATTTGAATAACAATGTGTGTCTCACTGCCTATCTGGGTCACGGCCAGACATGCACATTGATAGCATTACCCAGGGAGTACCTTTTTGTGGAATCACTGTCCCTACATTCATCCATACTTTCATACTTGATTGGTCATAGCCACGACACATCTGTGTGAATCAGGATGTTTTTGTCGCATTCAGTGGAGTGTTGAAGCTGGAGCAGTACAGGGCCATGTAAACCCCACTTTACATTGTTGCCCCGTGGAGGGCCAGCCAGAGTCCATTAGGGATTGACAAGTTCATCGGAAGAGGCAGACTTCAGTCCGCAGTGTGATTGCTGTGTCATTGGTAACCAAACCAAATATGGCAGTCCCTGTCGAGGTCCAAGGTGAGTGTCGCGGAGTGTATCGGGGGACAGTGGAAGGTGTTAATCCAGGGCATGATGCAGAGGGCAGAACCAAGCTGAAACAGGCCATATGGCGGAGATGTATGCTACCACTTCATTCTTACCACAGTGCCAGATTCATCATCATCTTCGTCCTCTGATGTGTCAGATGCCTCACATGTGGGTGGTGGTGTTTAGTCTGCATTACTGTGTGGCACTGACACTTCAGGGGACGGAGATGTGGATGGAGTAGTAGCAGCAGCATTCATCCGCGCCAGGCCTTGTGACGGCAATGCCATGACGAGGATCTGCAGGGCATGGAAGATCACAGCTACATCTCGCTGGTGTGCAGCTGTAGCAAACATTCTTTCCGCCTGCATCCGCTCCATGTTCAACATCATCCTCTGCATGTGTCCCAACTCCCAGCTGGCATCGCTGGAGCCACTCTGACTGGACAGTTGTTCTTGGCTCAGAGTCATGACTCCAGCGATGTCAGCCATGGATTGTTGGAGAGCATGGAGCGGACTGTGGGTGTCCGTTAGGGACTGTGAGTGGTCCCTGATGGGACGTAGACACCCACGTATGGCATCTAGTTTGGCTGCCATGAGGTCGAACCCCACCCGCAGCTGATCAGCCATCTTCTCTTGGCACCCTGACACACGGCGTTGGAATGCCATGTGTTGGTCGTGGGGGTCCTGGGAGACAGCAGTGGTGGTGGGTGCTTCCTGCTGTGTGGTCTGTGCAGGGGGTGGGGTTTCCTCGATGGAGCTGGGCTGCACTGCTCCTGGAGGTGGGGTGCCGAAGCTGTCCATGGGCTGTTGGAGGGCGTCGATGTTGGGGAGGTCCTCTTCATCATCAGTGCAGAGTTGTTGGGTCTGCTCTGCAGGAGGTTGTGAGGAGATGCCTATGTGATGCGGGACAGTTGACATTTCTACTCCATCAGGGATGTGAGGTTGTACTTGTACATTGTCATCTCACAGTTTCCTGCTATGCCAAATGGGAATGGCCATTTTCTACACACAAGCGGTGGCAGTTGTGTCCTCTGTTCTGTTGTGGAAGTGTTGCAGTTTGTACCACATTGTAATCAATGTTGAGGTGCTCTGATTCTTATGTGTGTGTGCAGCATTGTGGGTGTGTTGCCCCTTCAGCTCTGATTTGGCTGGCCCTTGTCCCTTTCAGGCGGTGTGCCTTTGACTTCTGTGCTTATACAGTGCTGAGATGTTGCAGACTTGGGTAACTTGGGCTCTTGGTCGGAGTTGTGACTCTTGGGCATGGTTGTCCGCAGATGTGCTATACTTAATTGTGCATGTGTGCCATTGTGCCCATCTCCCCCCGTCCCCCCAGTCCCTGGTCGTTACTCACCCTGTTGCTGTTGGCTCAGGTCATGTTGTGCAGTGTCCGGTCCCCCAACTCCTGCCACCGTCTCCCCAATGCTGACTCGGGTCACCATTCCCTCCATCTCATCCAGCTCCTGGTGTGTCGCTGGACTCCCTCCTCCAGTTTGCATTGGTGCTTTCAGGTTGGCTGCGTGTTTCAGCTTGGTTTTGCGCTTCCTATCAGTCCAGCGCTTCTTGCAGTCATCCACTTCCCTTCTCTTCACTCCGACTGCATTCACTTGGCCAATATGGACTGCCATGTTGTATTTTTAGTTGCCAATGACACAGTGGAGGTGATGCACAGTTGGTGGTGGTGTTCTATGTCCTCCTTAATGGGGATCTGGTTTTCCTGCGTACTGTAAGTCGTCTTCCTCTTCTTCTTCTCCTTGCCCTTCCCTGACCCCGAGGTCCCAGGCTGGACCTCCGTGGGGCTTGTGGGGTTCTGGTTGTCCTCTGTACTCGCTCCGGCTACCTCCATGGTGCTTCGCAGTTGTTTGTGTTTTGTTGTGTTTTTTGTTGCCGCTTTTGTGGTGGTTTTTCCCGCCTGACTTGTGGGACTTGCAGGCCTGGCGCTGCTTGTCGCTGTGTTTTTTTTTCGCAGTTGGGCCCATCGCAACTTTTTTCACGTTCGGCTTTAGATTTTTATCGCCGTCCCGGGGATTTTATCGCGGACATTTGAGGCGTTATCAGGTCACTATCGCATGTTACCGCCGTGTTGAGAACGGGGCGTTGACACGGAATTATTTTCCCACGATGGACGGCGATATGTGTGATTGCGTTAACCCATTTTGGCGATGATTGTCGCACGTTCTTGAGAATATCCCCCAATGTCCGTTATAATGCACCTTTTTCTTCTGTCGTTCTTCTTAAGCTGTAATGCACTTCCCATTGCAGTTAATGTACATTTTACTCTGTATGCTGTGTTTTCAGACATTGTACATATGTATTAACCACTGTTTGTTATGGGTGACTGATGCGAAGAATATCAGCTGGAGTTGCACATTCACTGAGGACCATGATTATTTTGGTTCCCGGGCCTCTTCTCTGCCCCAGTCCGACCCTGTGTGCACCACAGGAGATCGCATGCATGCTGGTATGTATGGTAATATCTTCCTTAACAACCTGAGAAGCAGACAACAGCTAGGTAATGTCTTATTTACTTGAGGGTTTAGTGAGAGTCTGGTGTCAAACCGGAACCACAGGTTATGCACTGAGGGAGCTCGTCTAGGGGAAGACCCCAATCCTGTTGGCCACCATGCTTCTAGTAATGGAGGCGTTTCTTTGGCGGCACTTACCAACAAAACATCAGTTTTATCTGTATTAAATTGCACTGACTTCAGAGCATTTCGAGACCACCACTATGCATCCCTGAAATCTAATCAAAGTCCAAGGAATCATGATCGACGGAAAACATAAGCTGAACGTTATCCGTGTAATTAATAAATGACAGCCTAAAAGAATGGATCAATGTGGCCAGAGGGTGAATATAGATGTTAAAGAGCATGGGGCTAAGCAATGAACCTTGCAGCACCCCTTGAACTCTTATTGATATGGGGCCAGTCTTATAGTCTCTTCTCTCTCATTCAAAAAATTCACCACCCATTTCAAAGCCAAACCTTGAACCCTATCTCCCTCAGTTTGAAACACTGCATCTCGTTGTACACTGAGTCAAAAGCAACAGATAGGTCTAATAGTACCAGAAGTGAGTGGTGCCTCTTGTCTGCCAATCTATGTGAATCACTTATCACTGCTACCAGTGCTGTTTCAGTGCCGTGAGCAGCACGAAAACCGAACTGAGCTGGATTTAGCACATCACAAAGCTTCAGGTAAGCCCTGAGCTGACTAGTTATGGCTCCCTCCAATATCTCTGCTTGATATGGAAGTTCTGAAACTGGGCGATTGTTACCAAAGAGTTCAGGGTCAATCGTGGGCTTTTTAGATCTTGCCTAGGTAGCGCATGCGCTATCTTTTTGAGACATGCTGTACCTACAGTGTGGGCTTGAAGCACTTATCATCTTTTCCATTGGTTCCTGTTAGTGCCCTTCATAAATGCCTGCATTTGTTTGGTGAATATGCTTAATTAGTCCCGCCTTTTGGTGTTTCAGACCCTCCGAGGAGGCTGCCCCTGTTACATGTGATCTTACTCTTTTTTTTATTTATGTTCCTTTGTGCGCACAATTTATTTATTTGGATTGCCTCTGCTCGGAATTTTGGATAGAAGTTATTTTGTGCTTTACGACTACACCACACACTTACTTATGTGTTGGCATTTGTTCAGCTTCAGCGCCCGTCGCTGCTCCCAGCTGCCCCTCCCACCCATCCCGTTGCTGCTTGTTTGTTAATCCCTCACAGCCAAAGGGGAGAACTGAGCTTGGAAGCGTTATTTTTGAATCTGTAGACAGAGTATAGCATTGCCAGTGTTTGTACACTAAGCCAGCCCATAAAGATAGCCACCTGTTGTCTTCAGCATCAGGCAGTGTGTGTTATGGCATTTTTCCTTTTACTGCCTGTAGTATGTGAAAATGTCGAGCTCCGGCAAACCAAAGAATTCCCCTCTTTGTTTCAGTGAACGACTCTCCTGGTAGCACGGGCCAGAAGAAACATTTGCCACTCTCCCTTCGGGCAATACAAAAAGTTGCGATATTCTTCACCTTGAGCAAGTATTTTATTTTTATTTTTACTTGCCAAAAGTTTCCTAGATCATGTTTGGAGGATGCCAGTGGCATACATGCCAATAGACCCGATTCAGGCGGGAGACTACCAATTTTTCAAGCCAAAAATGGCTTTATTTTAGCTGTCTCCCGCCTGAAATTGCATTTTCTACAATAGAAGTCAAAGGGGAATTTTCATTCTCCCGATTTTTTACTTTAAATCTCCCACGTCCCTGTCCTAAAATGTTGGCATGTATGCAGTGGGGATCTGCTGTGTGTTTGTGCTCAGTGTCAACCACGCCCTGTGTAACTCAATGCATCTTCAATGGCAAGATTACATAATAAAAAATAACCCACTAAAAGAGGGACACAAACGCTACATTCATGCTGTCAAACATTCTTCTCTAATAGCAGCTGGTTAACATTTGTGGAGAGATTCAATAAGAGCCGCACTGACCGTACCGGCATTGGGGTGTTTCCCAGGAGGCTGGAAGGGTGGCCCGTTTTGCAGTGGTGCTGAAATATCGGCCGCTAGTAACAAAAGTAGCAAGCAAGCATTTCCAGCCTCCCGGGACCAGGCAGTGCTCCCCAGGGGCTGGTCCAAGAAAATTGCCAGGGCTGCTCTAGGTTCTCAGTCTGGCCCTGCTCTCAATTAATTCAAACAGTGTTTCGGTGTTCAGCATGCACTCCAAGATGACTGCCGCTCTCACACCAGACTTCAACAGTCCTATCACTCTGACAGCGGTGGCCATCTTGGAGTGGGCAGCGGTCCGGTGAAGCTTGTAGGAGTTAAGTACTTCTGAAAAATCTCAAGTAACTTTCTCTCCTGTGCAACTGTTGAATGTTCTGAATTAAGGAAGATACTGGCGATCGTACATCAGGGGCTCATTGTAGCAATGAAGATCGAATAACAAAACCTTTGAAATTACTACAGAAATTGGCTCCCTGATTATCATTTAAATTCAGAAAAATTAATTCAGCTTTTTAAACACGTAGGTACCCACTGTAAGGTGAAAGCGTCTCATTGTAAGAAAAAAGAGTTTATTATTTTCATACTGCCATGACACTGGTTACTTTTAGTTTATAAAGCATATTGTGCCGTGATGTTTACAGCAGTGTAAAAAAATATATCAAGAGGGAGTTCGATAGATAGTCGAGACAGGTTTTTGCAATGTGTACTGAATGCAAACATAACGAGTTCCATTTTGAGCACAGTCCGCAGTCTTTATTTCAAAGAAAATATTACGTATCTATACCAAGTATCCCAGAAGTTCAAAGCTATGCAAATGAATCCTATGTCTCCATTAACAAACAATTGCAAGTGAATAAATCACAGTGTCAGGAAGAGGTTGATGTACGAATTTCTAGTGGCAAACCAAACTCGAACATAGCCCGATGGAAATACAGACAGCTAATGAACATTGGGGAACATTTACAAAACATTTATCGAGCTTTATCCTTTCTTGTTTTGAGAAGGTGTAAGCTCCACATAATATGCTAGTGAACAGTTGCCCACCCCACTGTGAATTATGTGGAGTGCTGAACTCCGTATAGCTTTCTCCTCTCTCTCACTAACTCTCCCTGTCTTTTTCTTACTCCCTCGCACTTGCCCTCTCTGTCTTCCTCTGGCTCCCACCTCTCATGCTAGCAATCATCCTTAGTTGTGCTGGCTTTATCTGAATCCATCAATGTTTTTGCCTAAAGTCAACACCAAGATGACACTGAAATTTAGTACCAGAAATCCAGAATGCATGTATTCAGTGCATATGATTGATTCAGAATGTCAGTTCTTGATTTTGAGGTATTGTCAAACAAGTGATTACAGTTTTAATAAGTACACAATAATTCTGTCTTTCGTTGTTTTTTTTTTTGTTTATACTTCATGCCAATGCAGTGATGTCACACACCCAAATAATCCTTTACATTTTATGCACTAGCAAGTCCCCGCACTCAATAAGCAAGTGCTGCCCCTGACATGTAGCACACACTGCTGACAAACACATAAAGGTATAGACACTTGAAACATAGACAGACACACCTGTCTTACAAGCGCACACTCTGCCTCTTATTTACACATGAACACACACACAAAGCTGGTGCAGAAAGAAATTGGCAATAAAAGAAAAAAATTGAGTAGTTATACTTGAAACCCTCTAACCATTCTTATATTTTTTGCACTCCCCCATCCAAATCCTTGCCGCTGGTGGTGTCTGCCCATCACCAGTGAAACTCACGCTCATAACACTACATTCTGGTACTACAACAAAGAACTCCTACGCCTAAATAGCCCAGACCTATTTCCATTTGCCAATGCTTGATACACATTTGTTGAATAACGTAACACAAGCTTTATATTCCTCTAGACCATGGATGGTGCACCTAGCTACTCATCCCTTTTTCAGCACAATTTTTTTAATGAAATTACTTTCTAAGAAAAAAAAACATCTGCTTCCTCCTCTTTAAACATTGGGTCTAAAACTGTGCCCTGCGATGAAGGGGGAGCTAATTATATGATAGAATAAAAATGGTCTACACATCTCCTTAAAGCATCTCCTTTACCAATAATATCTATAGATAGCCTCCAGATAAGCTTCTAAGACAGTCTCTTCAATACTACTGAACTGCAAAATAAAGTCATGGTTCATTCCACGTCAGTTTAAACCCTGAATGTATCCTATTTTCCAAAACGAATCGGTTGTATGGGTTTTCAATGGAAAACATACCGTAAGAAACTGTTTCTTACAATTTTTTTCTTCAAAATCTTTCTGATAAACTTTCTTCAAGAACACCTTGTTGGCAAAACCAACCTGGCAAAAGTCTTTCTTGTAGAAAAATGAATTGCTATACTGCACCAGCTGCATTTGAATTCCACTAAACCTGCCCGCACAGGCATGAACATGGAGCTGAGGGGAGACTCGCGCGCCGCCGTGCAGCAGAGCACACATAGGGGCAGGAGTGCAGCAGCAACGAGGCTCAGTACGATAAAGACTGCTGCAGCCATTTGCACTGAACGGAAGGTCACGTGTTGAATACCAGACCAGGCAGGCTCAGGCCTTCCTGTCTTCTGAGGTTGATGAAATGGTTACCATTGAATGGTGTAACACTAACGCCTGTTATTTACATCGCTTGGAAACACCAAACACGTGGGAACTCTGTCTGAGTCTGAGGGAATTCCAGAGGCTGGTGACTGAGTGACGTCGACCATTCACAGTGCTTCATTGTTGTATCTGATTTGCTTGATATGAGCTGATACCCGCATGTAGCATTGTGAGACGTTGGCGTCCCTGCAATGTCCTTTCCTGAGAGCAGTATAATGCACTGTTAGACCTGGCACCATTGGCGTGGGTTTCCCCTGTATTTTTGCCTTTGCCTCCTGTGTTTTTGCTGTGTGTTGGACTCCGTTTTAGTGGTCTAGATGCTTTGGGCACTTTGCCACTGCTGTTCAGGGCCAAAGTGCAAGTGCTCTCTTTGTAAATTGTTGTTATGGATTGGTGATTCCATGATTGGCATATTTGATTTACTAGTCAGACCCTAGTACAGTGCACTGTGTGTGCCCAGGGCCTGAAAATCAAATGCTGCTAGTGGACTGCAGCACTGATTGTGCCACCCACATAAGCAGCCTGTAAATGTAAACTCTGGCCTGCCATTGCAGAGCCTGTGTGCAGTCTGGTACTGTCATGTCGACTTGGCAAGTGCACCCACTTGCCAGTCCCTAACCATCCCTTTTCTTACATGTTAGTCACCCCTAAGGTAGGCCCAAGGTACCCCTGTGGGCAGGGTGCATTGTATGTGAAAGGTAGGACATGCCCTGATGTCTGTGGCATGTCCTGATAGTGAAATACTGCCAATTTCGTTTTTCACTATTGCAGGGCTACCTGCTCCCATAGGATTGAATGGGGAGTTTGTTTATAACATCTTATAAACATAACTACCCCTGGGAACAAGGCAGGAAAATAAAGTTTGATATGCCTGAACTCAGAATGTTACAATGCATCTTTTAGTGAGGGTGATTTTTACATTCTGTGTTTGAAAATACCACTTTTAGAAAGTAGGTATTTTCTTGCTTAGCCATCCAGTATGCCTCTGCTAGGTTTGTGTACTGCATGTCAGGCTTTGGAGTGTCAGGGGCTGGGAAGGAGCAGTGGCTCCAGAGAGCCTGATGAGTCGGGGCTGGGCTGAATAGGCCTGGTCTGCATTTGGAGTGGTGGGAGGAGTAGCACCTGCACCTGAATAGGGCTGTGCCTGCCTTCCACAATGATGGCTCTGCCCCCTGTGGTGTGTCTGGGGCCAGGGCTCACACTGACAATGGAGGTTGTTGTGCACTTGCAAAGTGCCCCACAGAACTGGTTTTGGCTGGGTACAGACACTCTCTGCCTTCAGAGAACAAAGGATTTTTGGGTATAAAAACTTTTAGATCACTTCTGGGAAATCAAGAGGAACCTTTGCCAAGGAGAAAAGCCGGAGAAGCTGAGGAGGAATACTGCCCCTGTGCTGTTTGCTGTCTGGGGTTGGCCTGCAGTGGCTACTTGCTGCCAAGGAAAGGAGAAAAGGACTTTGCTGTTTGCTGTGTCCCCTGCTTGAGGAAGATCTCCAAGGGCTTGAAACTGAGCTTGCCTCCTGTTCTGAAGTCTCAGGGACACAAAGACTTCACCACCAGCTCCCTTGAACTTCCTTGCTGGGAGTTCTGACCTGCAAAGAGGTGCCTGCTGTTGTTTTGGACCTCTAAAGACTGTTTCCCGCTGGGAGCTGGAAGAATCCACGCATCGTCCCGGATCGTCGCACCGCATTGAGGCACCAAGTTTGTCGCATCATTGGGGGATGCAGTAAGAAACCGACGCATCACCTCCCCACGCAGTAAGAAACCGACGCATCACCTCCTCTCTGGTAAGGAACCGACGCATCGCCTCCCCCGGAGCAAGGAACCGACGCATCACCTTCCCTGAGTGTAAGGAACCAACGCATCACCTTCACTGTGGCCCGTTTTGTTTGTTTGCGTGACGCACCCCAGGTACTTTGTGTGAAAGGTGTCGCATCTGCTATTTGCTTTGAACTGAACTATTTCTACCATCTGAAAGTCATATTTTTATTACTGTATTGTGGATTTTTGTCGTTTGGTCTTGTTTTGGTTTAGATCAAGAGTACTTATTTTTCTAAACTGGTGTGGTGTCCATTTGTAGTGTTTTCACTGTATTACTGTATGTGTTCACAAATGCTTTACACACTGCCTCTGAGATAAGCCTGTCTGCTCGTGCCAAGCTACCAAGGGGCTGAGCAGGGGTTATTTTAGAAGTGTATCCCCCTTACCCTGACTAGAAGCAAGGGTCCCTATTTGGACAAAGGTACATACCTCTGCCAACTAGAGACCCCCATTTCTAACATTGGTGGTCAGCGGTGAGGATCTGGACTTGCATTTGAGTCTTGCATACAGTGATTGGTGTACACTACTAGTATAGTGCAGACCATTACGCACCCACATACATTTGGTAGAGTTTTTTCCTGGGAATGTTTTCTTGCAACTGAGAACTGCCAATCTTCATCATGTCAAAACCAGCATCGCTTGCATCTGTTGATATTGAATTTGAAGAGGAGAGGGTTGATACCTACACTGTGCCACAACTTAAAGCTGTCTGCAAAAAGTTCAAAATCTCTGTAAGAGGCCTCACCTGAAAGGAGGAATACCAAAAGGCGCTGAGGGCCTGGGTGGAGTCAAGGAATGCCAGTGAGCATGCCGAGGAGCCTATGGTGGAGGGAGAGGATTTGGAGGAGCAGCAGGATGGGCTATTGGGTCTGCCTGGGCGGAGGGTACCTTCCCGGGGGGCCAGCAGTGTCTTTTCAAAGGGGCTGTCCCCAGCAGAAGAGCTGGAGGACAGGGAAAAAAACAGAATGCATGAGTTGGAGCTCACGAAGCTGAGGCTGGGGAAGGAGGATGAGGAGTTGGCATTTCAGAGGGAGAAATTAGCCCTGAAGGAGAAAAAGATGCTCTTAGAGCATGAAAGAGGGTTGAGGGAGCTGGATCTAAAGGCAAAGAGTTTAGAGTCCAATCCCCATGGTGGCAGCGCACCATCAGTGCCTGGAGAAGGGAAGGTATACATCCCCAAGGATGTTATTAAGGATTTCATGAAGTGTTAGACCTGGCATCCTTGGCGTGGGTCTCCCTTCCATTTTTTTATGATGCCTCCTATGTTACCGATCCATTTTTGCTGGCGTTAGATGCTTTGGGCACTGTGCCACTGCTATTCAGTGCCACAGTGCAAGTGCTCCCTATGATAAATTGCGTTATGTATTAGTGACTCCATGATTGGATGATTGGTTTACTTGTCAGTCCCTAGTACAGTGCACTGAGTGTGCCCAGGGCTTGTAAATCCAATACCGCTGGTGGGCTCGCAGCACTGGTTGTGCCACCCACAGTCAAAGCCTATGAGGTAGCAATGAGATCCCACAGAGTCCCTGAGAGAGATTGGGGAGCGGGGTTGTGGGGCTGCTTTATCAGTGAAGGAAGGGAGACATTGCTAGCATTGCCCACTGAGGATCAGATGTCCTATGCCCCCATGAAGGAAACCTTAGTAGCAAGGTATGGGTTGACCCCAGAGCTGTACAGGCAGAAAATTAGAAACTGCAAGAAGCGGGAGTCAAGTACTTAGGTGGGGTATGTATCCTACTTTTGCAGAGCATTGGATGGTTGGGTGAAGGGTAGCAAGGTGAATGATTTGCAGGGGCTCTATGATTTGGTTGCATGGGAGCACTTGTCAGATAATTGTTTTCCAGAGCTACGCCAGCACTTGATTGACAGTAAGCTGACTGACCCCAAGAAGCTTGCTGTGGAGGCGGACGGCTGGGTCAGTACCAGGGTCCAAAAAGGTCGTGAGGGAGACTCCGCCAAAGGTGGGCAGTGTCCTCAGCAGAAGAGTGGGGGGGACAAGGGTAAACAGAAGGAGTTCCAAAAAGGGCCCCAAAGTAATCCCCAAGGGAACCAAGGTAAGGGTTCCCAGCCTCCCACTGAAAAGAAGCCATGGGTCCCGATAGGTAAGCCTGCTCATAGGGGTTCCAAGGCATGTTTTGGTTGTGGTCAGGTGGGCCACTACCAAGGGGATCCTAGGTGTCCCAACTAGGTAACCACCGCACCCACTTGTGCACCGCCCCGGGAAATGGCTAGTGTAGCCTTGGGGGAGGAGTCGGGTGCCCAAGAGGAGTGGGGTCCCGCAGAGATGTCCCTGGTCTCTTTAGGAGACAGTGAGATGGTCCCAAGAGCTCATCTGCCTGATAACACTAAGAAGTACAGGCAGTGGGTGACCATCAATGGCCATAGTGTGGAGGCTCTGAGAGACACCGGAACCAGTGTGACAGCTGTCAGTTGTCGACTGGTGTCTGAGGATTAGGTGGTCCCCACTGCATTCTACCCAGTAGTTGCCGCTGACAATTCAGAGAGCCTCTGCAAAGTGGCACAGATTACCTTTGAGTGGGGGGGGGCTCAGGTACCTTGAAAGTAGCTGTGAGGCCAGCCATGCCTGTTGACTGTCAGCTAGGCAATGATTTGGAGAGCTCCCCTTGGGCAAAGGTGGAGCGGAGGTCTCATTTAGAGATGTTGGGTCTGCCTGAGTGGGCGTGTGTGACCACTCGGTCAATGGCAGCCGGTAAGGGCATTCAAGAGGACCTGGAGCCTGAAAGAGTGGCCCAGGTGCCTGCCAGAAAGAGAAGAGGCAGGGGGCACTGGAAACCGGCCCCCGAAGTTCCCACGGTCCAGGAGGAGGCAGACCCTGAGGGTGATGCCCTGGAGCCTACAGGGGAACAAGTGGCTGAACTGGGGGACCTGCCTAAGCTGATCCATTGGCAGCAGGAAGGAGGCCCCTCCAGGGAGGAATTCTGCAAGGAGCAGCAGAAATGCCCTTCTCTTGTTGGTTTGCGGCCACAGGCTGCAAACCAGGCAGCAGGTGATCAGTCTGGATCACATTGGATTTACTGGGAGAATGGTCTCCTGTATAGCGAGCCTAAGGTTGCTGAGCCTGGGTCAGCCCGTGTGCTAGTGGTACCCCAGCGCTTCAGAGCCTTCCTACTGGGTCTGGCTCATGATGTGCCTTAGGCAGGACATTTGGGGCAAGACAAGTCCTTTGAAAGGCTTGTCACCCACTTTTACTGGCCCGAATGCGTTCTGATACTCCTTGTAGGTCTTGCCAGACTTGCCAGGCAAGTGGTAAGAGTGGGAGGAAGTGTAAGGCTCCTCTCCAACCTTTCCCTGTGGTCAGCACCCCCTTCGAGAGGGTGGGTATTGACATTGTGGGGCCTCTGGATCCCAAGACAGCCATGAGCAACAGGTTCATCCTGGTCTTGGTGGACCATGCCACCCGGTACCCGGAAGCCATCCCTCTCCAGACTGAGACGGCCCCTGTGGCGGGTCGTGCGTTGATGGGGATTTTCTCCCGTGAGGGGTTCCCCAGGGAGGTGGTGTCCGACCGTGGTACCAACTTCATATCTAAGTATATGAAGTCCCTGTGGCAGGAGTGTTGTGTTACCTACAAGTTCACCACTCCTTACCACCCCAAGGTAATGGGCTGGTTGAGAGATTCAAACGGACCCTGAAGGGCATGATTATGGGTCTTGGTGAACCCATGAGGCGTAAGTGGGACGTCCTCTTACCATGCCTTTTGTTTGCTTACAGAGAAGTACCGCTGAAGTCCTTAGGGTTCAGTCCCTTTGAGCTACTGTATGGGCATCCTGTAAGAGGACCTCTAAGTCTAGTGAAAGAAGGCTGGGAGAAAGCTCCCAGTAAACCTCCCCAGGATGTATATAGCTACATACTGGCCTTCAGAAACCAGACTAAGCGCTTCAGACAACTTGCTCAGGTGAATCTGGAAGCCAGCCAGGAGGAGATGAAAAGTTGGTATGATCAGAATGCCACTCTGATAGAGTTTCAGCCTGGACAGAAAGTGTGGGCCATGGCCCCAGTGGAGCCTTGTGCGCTCCAGGATAAGTGGACCGGACCATTTGAGGTGGTGGAGCGCAAGAGTAATGTCACCTACTTGGTGGACTTGTAGTCTCCAAGGAACCCTTTGAGGGTCCTGCATGTGAACCGCCTTAAGCCCCACTTGGAGAGGTCCGAAGTGGGCATGCTTCTAGCAACAGATGCTGGAATGGAGGAGGAGACTGAGCCTCTTCCTGACCTCCTGTCTGCAAAGGAGCACGATGGGTCAGTGGACGGTATAGCACTCTCCCCCGGCCTGACTCCTGAACAGCAGAGTGACTGTCGCCAACTGTTGGGGCAGTTTGCTGCTCTGTTCTCCCTGACCCCTGGTGTCACTCAGTGGTGTGTCCATGATGTGGACACTGGGGACAGTCCTCCTGTGAACCATAACATTTATAGAGTGACTGACAGGGTCAAGGCTTGCATCAAGGAGGAGGTCTCCAAGATGTTAGCGCTAGGGGTGATTGAGCCCTTAAACAGCCCTTGGGCCAGCCCAGTGGTTTTGGTCCCAAAGGCTGCCGCACCCGGTACCACTCCAGAACTCCGGTTCTGTGTGGACTACCGAGGGCTCAATTCGGTCACCAGGACTGATGCGCACCCCATCCCCAGAGCTGTTGAGCTCATCGATCGGTTGGGAGCTGCCCGGTACCTCAGTACGTTTGACTTAACTGATGGGGCAAAGGAGAGGTCCGCATTCTCAACGCCAGAGGGGCACTACCAATTCCGGGTGATGCTCTTTGGATTGAAGAATGCCCCTGCCACCTTTCAGAGGTTGGTCAACCAGGTGTTGGCTGGACTGGAGGATTTCAGTGCCGCCTACCTGGATGACATCGCAGTGTTCAGTGCCACTTGGGAGGAACATCTGCACCACCTCTGGGAAGCGTTGAAGGCCCTGCAGAGGGCAGGCCTCACGATCAAGGCGAGTAAGTGTCAGATCGGGCAGGGATCTGTGGTGTACTTGGGCCACCAGGTGGGGAGCGGCCAGGTGGCGCCCCTACAGCCCAAGATTGATACCATTCTGGCTTGGGAACCCCCCAAGACCCAGACAGAGGTGAGAGCCTTCTTAGGACTCACCAGGTATTACAGGAGATTCGTCAAGGGTTATGGCTACATTGTTGCCCCCTTGAGAGAGCTGACTTCCAGGAAGCAGCCCAGGAAGGTGAACTGGACTGACGCCTGCCAGAAGGCTTTTGATACCCTGAAATCTGCCAAGTGCACGGCGCCCGTGCTTCAGGCGCCCAACTTCTCAAGGGAATTCATTGTGCAGACAGATGCTTCAGAGCATGGTGTGGGAGCGGTGCTCTCACAGCTGAATGAGGAGGGCCTAGACCAACCTGTAGCCTTCATTATTAGGAGGTTACTTCCACTGGAACAGAGGTGGAGAGCGATTGCGCGTGAGGCATTTGCTGTGGTCTGGGCTCTGAAGAAGCTGAGGCCCTACTTGTTTGGGGCTCACTTCCGGGTTCAGACAGACCACAGGCCCCTCAGATGGTTGATGCAAATGAGGGGTGAGAATCCAAAGTTGTTGAGGTGGTCCATTTCCCTACAGGGGATGGACTTCACGGTGGAACACCGCCCTGGTACAGAACACGCCAATGCTGATGGTCTGTCCAGATTTTTCCGCCTTAGTGAAGAGAACTCCCAAGAGGGTGGGTAGTTCTCCCCACATTTCAGCTGGAGGGGACACGTGGTTGACCTGGCACCATTGGCGTGGGTCTCCCCTGCATTTTTCGCCTTTGCCTCCTCTGTTTTTGCTGTGTGTTGGACTCCGTTTTGCTGGTCTAGATGCTTTGGGCACGTTGCCACAGCTGTTCAGTTCCAAAGTGCAAGTGCTCCCTTTGTAAATTGTTGTTATGTACTGGTGATTCCATGATTGGCATATTTGATTTACTAGTCAGACCCTAGTACAGTGCACGGTGTGTGCCCAGGGCCTGTAAATCAAATGCTGCTAGTGGACTGCAGCACTGATTATCCCACCCACATAAGCAGCCTGTAAATGTAAACTCTGGCCTGCCATTGCAGAGCCTGTGTGCCGTCTGGTACTGCCATGTCGACTTGACAAGTGCACACACTTGCCAGTCCCTAACCGACCCTTTTCGTACATGTTAGTCACCCCTATGGTAGGCCCAAGGTACCCCTGTGGGCAGAGTGCATTGTATGTGAAAGGTAGGACATGCCCTGATGTGTGTGGCATGTCCTGATAGTGAAATACTGCCAATTTCGTTTTTCACTATTGCAAGGCTACCTGCTCCCATAGGATTGAATGGGGAGTTTGTTTATAACATCTTATAAACATAACTACCCCTGGGAACAAGGTAGGAAAATAAAGTTTGATATGCCTGAACTCAGAATGTTACAATGCATCTTTTAGTGAGGGTGATTTTTATATTCTGTGTTTGAAAATACCACTTTTAGAAGTAGGTATTTTCTTGCTTAGCCATCCAGTATGCCTCTGCTAGGTCTGTGTACTGCATGTCTGGCTATGAGGTGTCAGGGGCTGGGGAGGAGCAGTGGCTCCAGAGAGCCTGATGAGTCAGGGCTGGGCTGAATAGGCCTGGTCTGCATTTGGAGTGGTGGGTGGAGTAGCACCTGCACATGAATAGGGCTGTGCCTGCCTTCCACAATTATGGCTCCGCCCCCCTGTGGTGTGTCTGGAGCCAGGGCTCACACTGACAATGAAGGTTGTTGTGCACTTGCAAAGTGCCCCACAGAACTGGTTTTGGCTGGGTACAGACACACTGCCTTCAGAGAACAAAGGATTTTTTGGTATAAAAAGAGGGGCCAAGACCCCAGACTTTTAGATCACGTCTGGGAAATCAAGAGGAACCTTTGCCAAGGAGAAGAGCCGGAGAAGCTGAGGAGGAATACTGCCCCTGTGCTGTTTGCTGTCTGGGGTTGGCCTGCAGTGGCTACTTGCTGCCAAGGAAAGGAGAAAAGGACTTTGCTGTTTGCTGTGTCCCCTGCTTGAGGAAGATCTCCAAGGGCTTGAAACTGAGCTTGCCTCCTGTTCTGAAGTCTCAGGGATACAAAGACTTCACCACCAGCTCCCCTGAACTTCCTTGCTGGGAGTTCTGACCTGCAAAGAGGTGCCTGCTGTTGTTTTGGACCTCTAGAGACTGTTTTCCACTGGGAGCTGGAAGAATCCACGCATTGTTCCGGATCGTTGCACCGCATCGAGGCGCCAAGTTTATCGCATTGTTGGGGGATGCAGTAAGAAACAGACGCTTCACCTTCCCACGCAGTAAGAAACCGACGCATCACCTCCTCTCCGGTAAGGAACCGACGTATCACCTCCCCAGCGCAGCAGTAAGCAACCAACGCATCACCTCCTCTGGAGCAAGGAACCAATGCATCACCTTCCCTGAGTGTAAGGAACCAACGCATCACCTTCCCTGCGGCCCGTTTTGTTTGTTTGAGTGACGCATCCCAGGTACTTTGTGTGAAAGGTGTTGCATCTGCAATTTGCTTTGAGATAAACTATTTCTACCATCTGAAAGTCATATATTTATTACTGTATTGTGGATTTTTGTCATTTGGTCTTGTTTTGGTTTAGATAAAGATTACTTATTTTTCTAAACTGGTGTGGTGTCCATTTGTAGTGTTTTCACTGTATTACTGTATGTGTTCACAAATGCTTTACACACTGCCTCTGAGATAAGCCTGTCTGCCCGTGCCAAGCTACCAAAGGGGGGAGCAAGGGTTATTTTAGAAGTGTATCCCCCTTACCTTGACTAGAAGCAAGGGTCCCTATTTGGACAAAGGTACCTACCTCTGCCAACAAGAGACCCCCATTTCTAACATGCACTATAACCATAATGAGAATTCACGTAATTTTGTCAGGATGCCGTAGTTTCCCCAACTATGAGTAATACAAACCCCTTGTTGGGAAGGTGGTACCACCGCCTGTAGTCACACATCTGTCAAGTGTCGTGTGTTAGGATGCTTGTACCTAAGAGCTCCCCCAGTTCACTATAAGAGCTGTTCATCACATAAAGCCTGTCCTATTGGCTTTGCCAATGCTGTAAAAATTAGGAGCAATGCCCTTAAGAATTAAATGTGACAAACGGTGCTATGGCTAAGTGTACTTTCACATGTAAAAGAGTACCTTGTGCATTCCAATGAAAGCACTTTTTTTTTGCCGTTTTATATAGCACATACTTGACCCAACGGTATCAGAGCGCTTTACATGAGCACCAGTTGCATTACACAAGGACACATTCATTTTTAGGCACGGGGAGATTAAGTGGTTTGCCTGGAATCACAGGATGTTTGAGCCTCCCACCAGACTCGAACCTGGTTGCACAGCTTCAAAGTCAGCTGTTCTAGCCGTTAAGCCGCATCCTCGCTTGGAAGGAGGAGAGTTACACAAAATTGCAGATAGCACGAGGCAAGGAATACTTTTTTGTGTATATTTTAAAGAATTGCTGACAATACATTTTGCAGACAGCTCCGGTGCACACCAGACCTAAAAAGTGAATGGCAGTTCACCGTGGCTCATGTCACTCTTAAGGGAGGGTTTGATTGTGAAGACCTCACAAATGTCATGAAAATGCATTTTTGTTCAGTGCTGAAAATAGAAAAAAGTGCACCCCAGGAACCAGGGGCGCAAGTAGACCCGAACTTCGAGGTGGGGGGGGCTAAACTCCCAGCCAGGGCTAGCCCTAGCTCTGGTCGCGCACAGTGCAACAGTCTTTTTGGTGCCCCTCCCCCATTTCCTCCTTCTCCATAAATTCCCTCACTACCACTCACCAACAATGCACCTCATCTCTCTATAGCACCTTTCTGACAAACATTTAATTTTTTTATATCGCTACTCATAGTTTACTCACACTCAGTTCTGTGATCTGCATGGTACACGTTCTTTGTAGCAAGCACATTAACCCTCTGTGCTGTGTGGGTGGCAGGAGTGCCCATGTGAGTGCACTGTGAACGATGAGACAGTGTGAGAGTAGGGTGAGAGGAGTGACTGCAGGGTGAGTGAGGTGACCATATGAATTTGGGTGGGGTTGTAAGTGCAGAGTGTGATGAATGAATGCATGGTTAGTGATGGGCTTGTTTGAGTGAGATTTCAGATTGAGCAGTGAGGGGGACAGGTGAGTGAAGTGTCACATGAGTGCAGTGTGAGTAGTGTGCTTGTGTGACTGCAGGTTGAGGTACAGGGTGAACAACGCAAGTGCATTGTGAGTGCAGAGTGATCACTGTGAGTGCAAGGTGAGCGGTTGAATGGTGTGAGTGCATGGTGATCAGTGTGAGTGCATTGTGATTGCTGTGAATGCAGGGTGAGCGTGAAAGTGAAGGGCGAGAATGAGGAGTGAGTTGTCTGAATGCAGGGTACATTCCCAGACACTTGAAGTAACTCAGCATGTTATTGGCGGCGGTGTAGGGTTTCAGATGTAAGTTAAACTATTGTTATTATGGCATTAATCAGGGCTCGAGGGTGGAGGAAATAAATAATGTGCTGATCCTGCAACAAACTTCCAGTCTTATGATTAGGATTGCCAGCTCATTATTTTGATGTCCGAGGTGGTACAAAAATAAGCAGTCACCTAAAGCTGTATTGTCAGCACTTGTCTGTGCATACTTCGAACAGCAAATATAACTAGAAAGCACTTTTAATTGTGTTCTAGGGTTGCCTGAATGATCCATGACTGATAATTAAAGGGAGCAAAGAGAGAAAAGACACATTACAAATGAATACATACTTTTTATTTATAACCCTATTTAGTGTCAAGACGAGGTCTTTGCAGGCTCTTTAAACAACACATGGCTGGCATTTTTCTTTTGGCAATCCTACTTTATATTTCTTTTCATGAAATGAATTCTCACACTATGGCAGTAAATGTAAAATACAAATGTAAGGAATAGCCAGAGTGGGGGCCCAGGGGGTACTGGAACCAGAAAAAAAAAACTAAGCCTCAGTAACCAGTTAACAAAGGTATGTAAATATGCAAATGGTCTTTAAAGACCTGTGAAAAACTCAGGCGTGCCGTGCCGGAGATAAGACTCCAGACACTGCCCAGCCGAGCCCACAGCAGCTCCAGCTGCAGCAGCCCAGGCTGAGACACACGACAGGGGGGGGGGTCTGAAGCCCTTTTAGCCCTATGGGCGGTGCTCGCAGGCCAGGAACCCATAATTTGAGGACGATGGTATAAGGGAGCGGAATGATGAGGGAGGAGTCCAGAAGAGCAGCATGATGGGAACCAGAGTGAATGACAGTCACCCTATGTATTTTTGTTTTACGCATTCTACCCCCAAGTAGCAACGTAAAAATGTGATGGCCAAGCTTTTCTGGCTTCCTTACTTGGTATTTAACAGACTGCATTTTAAGATTGCTTTGGAGGTAAAGGCACTTGCTGCGGAGGTCCATGTGCATCTAGCAGGGTTCAGGGTGTGATGCTGGTGACATATAACTCTGGTAATTAATGCATTTGCTGGAGAGATCGGTGTGCACTCGCTGGTGACAGGTCAGAATCATCATAAAATTGCTCAGAGGGTTAATGTACTTTCTGCAAAGCTCCGCGTTTAAACCCCTTATTTTAATATTTTGCTAAGCAGTTTGGTGGGCTAATGATTTTCTTGCAGAGGTCCTTGTGTAAACTGCAAGTTTACACTCTTAATAAAATCCCCCAGTCATGATCTGACTTTAAAGGACTCCATGTAGCCTGCGAAGGCATATGTTTTAACTCAATATTAAGCTACTGTAAGATTGTTAATATGGGTTCTAATGGGTAGTGATAAATACTTATTATGTGCCAAAAATTAAGTTTGTATCCCTGCTCTATAAACGATTATCAATAATGTACTTGAACACACACGTACTGAAATATATATCTGGTATTTTTACAGAACATGCATAGATGTTATGTCTTACACAGATACACAAACTGAGAAAATAAATAAAAAATCAGAATTTCTGTAAATCTCAGCAACTTGTGAATTTACAGTGCAAGGGATTTCTTTGTTTCTCTTGCCAGACTGATCGGTGTGATGGCCAGGTATGATATTCCAGCTGTTCTTTGATTGAACTCTAGCTATTCCCAGCCAGGAAGCCGCTTGAACTCTAAATGAATTAGATTGTCTGTGAAGTGAGGTTTCATACAGCCAACCATGCTGAAATTAAAATGAGTCCTTTCCAAATCCCAGAGAAGCACACTGAATATGCGTGGGTGCCACTGCTGGTGTCAGGACACCACCTCAGCACCGGCGCAGCACTACCTCAACATCACCACACCACCATCTCAGCATTGGCACAGCACTACCTCCACAACAGTGCACTACCACTAGCGCAGTCCCACCTCAGCACTAGCGCAGCCCCACCTTAGAAGCAACTCAGCACCAACACAGCACCACTTCAGCATCAGTGCAGCACCACCTCAGTATCAGCGCAGCATCACCTCAGCACAGCACAACTCAGCATCACTCAGCACCACCTGAGCACCAGCGCAGTACCACCACCTTAGCATGACTCAGCACTACCACAGCATCACTCAGCACCACTTCAGCATTACTCTGCACCAGCACAGCACCACTTTTGCACCAACTGAGCACCACCGCAGATCAGCACAGCACCACCTCAGCACCAGTGCATCAGTGCAACTCCACCTCAGCACCACCACAGCATCTGCGCAGCACCACTTCAACACCAGTCAGCACCACTCAGTACCACTTTAGCAGCACCACCACAGCACCTCCTGAGCATCACTCAGCAGTACCTGAGCACCACCACAACACCAGCACAGCACCACCTCAGCACCAGTGCAGCACCACCTCACTACCAGTGCAGCACTACCTCAGCATCAGTGCAGCAGCACCACCTCATCATCAGCAACAGCACAGCACGCTCAGTACCACCCCAGCATCACTCAGCACCACCTCAGCATCAGTGCATGAGTGCAACACCACCGCAGCACCAGTCAGCGTCACTCACCACCACTTCAGCATCACCACCGCAGCACCACCTGAGCATCACTCGGCAGCACCTGAGCACCACCACAACACCAGCAGAGCATCACTCAGCCCCTGTGCAGCAGCACCTCAGCACCAGCGCAGCACCAACTCAGCACCACCTCAGCACCAGCACAGCACCACCTCTGCACCAGTGCACCACCTCACTACCAGCACAGCACTACCTCAGTGCAGCACCGCCACCTCAGCATCAGCGACAGGAGCGGAACACACCGAGGTCTATAGGAGTCCCCACGTCCTGTTGCGGGCACTAGGCCCAGGCACACAATTGGGCCAGCGTTTTTATCGGCACAAGTGGATAATGCTGGGTGGTAGGGATTTTGTGGATTCCTGCAGATTCCAGAAGTTTCCATCATAGAAATATAAGGAACATGCATAATTTCAGGCAAAGTTTGAGGTTTGCATGGCATTGTGGGTAAAAAACTCATGGGATCCACACAAGGCTACCACCCTGGACTTACCTAGTTGTCTAGTTTTAAAAAATGTGCATCTTTGCTAGGTTTCACAAGGTGCTAATTGAGCTAGGGCCCAAAAATCCACAGCTACCCACTTTGCAAAGAACAGGTTACTTTTGAGTGGAAAAATGTTATGTATCCATGTTGCGTCTTGGGCCATTTCCTGTTACGGGCACTAGGCCTACCCATACAAGTGAGGTACTATTTTTATCAGAAGATTTAGGGGAATGCTGGGTCAAAGTACGTTTGTGGCTCCCTGCAGATTCCAGGACTTTCCATTACAGAAATGTGAGGAAATGTGTTTTTTTAGTCAAAGTTTGAAGGTTGCAAGGGATTTGGGTAAAACAGCCTGGTGACAGCCACGCAAGTCACCTCATCTTGGACTCCCCTAGGTGTCTAGTTTTTAAAAATGTGCAGGTTTGTTAGGTTTACCTAAGTGTCAGCTGAGCTGGGGCCCAGAATCCACACCTTCCCACTTTGGAAAAAGTCAGTTTTGAGTGGAGAAAAATGTGATGTGTCCATATTGTGTTTTGGGCCATTTCCTGTTGCAGACACAAGGCCTAACCGCACAAGTGAGGCACCATTTTTATCAGAAGACATGTGGGAGCATAGAATAGTAGGATATTTGTTATTACTAATTGAATTTTGCTCCATTTGTGCTTTCCAAAGGTAAGCCAGTGTCTAAGAAAGAAGACATTTGGAAAAATGCTCTTTAAATCATATGCTAGTACAGGTACCCACAAATTCAGAGATTTACACATAACCACTGCTCCTAAACTCCATATCTTGTGCCCATTTCAGAAATACATAGGTTTCCTTGATACCCATTTTTCACTTGACATATTTCACCATATGAATTGGTCTGTAATCGCTACACAATGTAAAACCTTTGTACAGTGCAGCTCAGTTTTGCTCTGTGTACCTTGGGTTCTTGGAAAACCTACAAACCATATATATCTCGGCAACCAGAAGGGCCAAGAGGCACAAATGGCAGTCTTTTCCTACTCATTTTCAGTATTTCTTTATTTAAAAAGTTAGATGCTTCGGGAAACCCTTGAGGGATCTACACATATGACCCCTTGCTGAATTCAGAATTTTGTCAGAAAATTTCAGGATGCCCTATGGGTTTCACACTGGTTTCCACCACAAACTGAAAGTAGGTTGAGAGCCCAAAAATAGGAAAAATGGGCTACCTCTTTGAAAAATGCGAAAACAGTGGTAAAAAATGTTTGTTTGTTTTTCAGCTCCACATGTTCTAGGAAGATGGTGACTTTAGCACAGCAAACCGTTCATTGATGCCATTTTTAAAGCACAAAAAAACAGACACTTTAATCCATATCACTTTTTCCCAAAAACTCAAAATGTAGCTATATTTTACCTATTTTCTCCATCCCCTCCAGGGAAATCCACAAACTCTGGGTACTTTCAGAATCTCCAGGATATTGGAGAAACAGGACACAAATTTGGCCAGGAGATCTTATGTGAAAAAAAATCTATGGAGCCCTAAGCGCAAACTACCCCAAATAGCCAAAAAATGGCTCAGCACTTGGGGAGAAAGGCCCAGCAGCTAAAGGGTTAAGGAAACAACTGAATTTAGGAAAATATGATTGCTCCATTTAAAAGTAATCCCAGACATGGAGGTCTGCTGACTCCAGCAGGCCGCCATCCCTGTGATGGCAGCGAATCCTAGTGAGTGACAAATTGCGGCCTACCTCATTAATATTTATGAGGTAGGTCTATTTGCGACTCATTACAAATAGATATTTAGGGAATAGGGGCTAAATAACCCCTTTGTACATTAGTAATAGCGATTACCAAATAGTGATTCACAAACAAATCGCTATTTGGTAATCGCTATTACTATTGTTTGTACATCTAGGCCAAAGTTATAGGTGATTGTGGAGAAAGTGGAATTCTCCTATGTGTACTGCAGCACTACATAAATGTACAGATGCAGAAATGTGCGTGCATTATCATAAATGGGAATTTACAAAAGTATATTTATCTCAGTTCCCTAGGTGCACTCGGAGTACGTTTTTATTTTTGTCTTGAACTGGGACAGTAGTCTGTTGCATGGAACATTTCTGAATTAGGGACTAAGTGGCATCCAAAATATGTGTTTTTTAAATTTATTTGTTTATTTATTTTCGTTGGTATTGCATACAATACCACCATGTTACGTCATTGTAAACATATGGTGCTGGAGAAGCATTTATGTCAGCACTGTACCGAGAGAAATAAGGGCTAGATTGGGTCTAATTTGATATGTGGAGGGGCAATCCCTTATTCCTCATTCATGGCTTTTTGGTTAGAAACCCTTACTACACTGGTGTCTTCAAGAGTTTGGTTTATAATAGTTTTCATACTCCTCAATACCTGGGGATCAAGGAGTTCCAGAGTCTTGGACACTGATCTACCTCCATCTTTCAGTCATGTGAAGGATTGTTTTCACATGAGGAGCAAGATAGCTGAACATAGGTTACTTACAGGGGTGTAGTCGAGAACCTACAACCATATGTACAAATCATTTCTGCGGTCAGAAATGGCATGATCGGACCGTTTCCGACGTCAAAAATGCTTTTACATATAAAAAATGCCAAATTACGATTCAGTAACTTGGTTTAGCGATTCGGTACTTGGAAGGGGCGTGTTTAGGGCATCCCTTTCAAATACTGAATTGCAGTGCTATGTATGAATGTTTTGAGACCGAATCACAGTAGCAAAAGATTCATTTTTTACAGACTACTAAAAGATAGTGGTAATCATTCACAAATGGGAAGGGGCGCCCATGCAACCCGTTCCCCTATGAGAATGTAAAAATAAAAAATTAAGCGCAGGGAGTGGTCCCTCGGACCACTACCTACTCTTACAAAATGAAACTTCAAAGTTTCATTTTTTATTTTTAAACACATCCTGTTTTCCTTTAAAGAAAACGGGCTGCGTTTAAAAAAAAAAGTTTGGTTTATTAAAAAGCAATCACAGACATGGTGGTCTGCAGACCCCAGCATGCTACCATCCCTGTAATGGCTATTATTCCTAATGGGTCGCAAGTTGGGACCTATCTCATTAATATTCAAGAGGACAGTCCATTTGCGACCCATTAGAAATCACTATTGAAAACTTGTAAGTTTTCTTACATTAGGAATTGCAATTTCCTAATTGCGATTCAATAGAAATCGCAATTAGGAAACCTCAATTCCTAAATTTTGTACATGTGGCCCATAGCGATACAGGAATACTGAGTATGACCCTAAAGTGGATTCAGTCCTACCTGAAAAATAGAACACAAATCGTATCTCTAACTCCATATCAGTCAGCTCAAATTTTTCAAAAGGTAGGTGTTTCCAAGGCCTCAACCCTACCCTATTTTTTTAGCTTATGAACTCCTGTACACCCATCAGTAAAAATGATGCTGCTGACACCCAGATCATCCTTTAACTGGATTGCCCATCAGATCTTTACTTTCACACTCAAGTCGCCACTAACTTGTAGATCCGAATGTTGATGCGGTAACGACTTTGAATCTACTAGTCGCCTTCCCCTTTGGCAGTGCCGAGACTGCGCTCAGCACTGGCAGCGATGAGCTGAGATATGTCACCAATTTATAGTCACACAAGAGATATCATCAGTTTATAGTCACACCACTTGTCTCATCTAGTGGAGATTCTCTTGGATTTTCTAGAGACTCTTACAAATTATGTTTTTGCCTACTAAAAACAACACAAGACTCTTTGCTCTTATATCAATTAAAAATACACACACTTTTTCATTTACAAGGATTTCACATGAATGGTAACATTCTAAAGGAATATACAAGATACACAAGATTTACTTTAGTAGCTGAGGCACTATGTTAAACATTCAATATATCAATGGCGCAGTACCCTTATCTTGTTAAAGCCATAGAATAGTCATGAGACTGGTCTTGTTCTGATGTCCTGAAGTTGTTGTTTATGCTTTACAACTTGAGACATCTATCAGAAACAAAGATTCACACAAGATCCTCATATAACACTATGGAGGCGAAAGAGACAGTTGATACAGCACAACATTTAGGCCATGACAAAATCCCTGTATTTAAGTACAGAGGACAGTACTGGGGCCCAAAAGTAGTCTCTCAATCCAAACTGGTAATATCTTAGGGACAGATATACAAAGGCTTTGAATAGCAATTTCCAAAAATGTGATTTTTAAGAGTTGCTATTTGGTAATCGCTATTCTCAATGTATTACAGTGATCGTTACTCAATTTGTGAATCGATATGATTCACATTTGTAATTTTGCGATTTTCTAATACTGAATCTCAAAATAAAGAATCGGTATTAGGAAATCGCAAATTGCGAAAGTCAGGTTTTGAAGGAGCTTGATGACCTCACATTGAGGAAGTGTTTAAATCCCTGCTCATTTAAGTGTTTTGTTACAGAGAGGAAGTGAGGAATTGATTACAGAGCTCAATTGGAGGCTGTGTTTGTTTTGGAAATACACAACTACCATGGATGTTCAGAGAAGAATCAGAGAAGGATGTGGGTGGCAGAAAGTGCAAATTAAAATTCAGCAAGAAGGAGCTGGAAGTGTTGACAGAGAGTGTGTGGCTCACAATGAAGAACTACTTGACAGGAGCTCTTTTTATTTTCCTGAGTCACAAAAACAAAATGTGGAAGGATATTTTGGAGAAAACAAATTCCATTGAATTGACACAGCGCACCATCCCAGAAATTTGCAAAAGGTGGTATGATTTGCAATCCAGAAAAAAGCCAAAGGTAGCAACTCATCTTGCTGAGGCGTGTGGTACAAGCACGGGACCCTCACAACAGCGACCACCAACTCCCATGGAACCTCCTATTGAGCCAAGTCTTCAGCCAGAGAGTGTTGTTGGTTTATCCAACATAGATATATCCAACCCACCATCTACGTCTCAAAGTGGGTTTTATACTACTTTGGAAAGTAATACCATGTTTGATTTACAATTTAACATATGTTATAAACCTTTATAGTGAAAGGAAACTCAATTTAAAAGATTATTTTAACTTTCTAATGTATTATGGAAGTTGTCTAGAGTAGTATTTCTAGAAAATTTTCTCTCTAACCTCTAACCGACTTTTATATAAAACACATTATCTAAAAGAACAGTCAGTAGTTGCAGGGATTTACATTTCACCCATTTTAATATTTAAATAAAAATACAAAGTTTTAGAAGTATATACATATGTATCATGAATATCTATATCTAATCCATATATGTATATGTATACACATGTATACACACATACGTACACACGCACACACACATATTGTGCAGTGTGGTCAACGTTTCATTCTAGTTCAAATTCCCCGTTTTTCTTTGTTATAAAGTTTGTTTTGGGAGATGAATACATTATATACATAAACATGTTGAAAAGAGAGTGAACGATCCAGAGATCCTGATACTGGATATGAATCCCTAGTGTTGTTGGAGGAACTTTTGCTCAAGGCTCTGGACCTTACAGCCTTGAATGAGCAGTTGAGGGAAAGGTTGTGAACAGGTGTTCCTCCTTTTCAAAAGAAGTATTATTGTTAGGGGTTATTCCTTGTTCAAATAACACACATTAATCCAGGTTGATTTGAGTGAAGGTAGTTCTTTTTATTCACCACATTATTATGATCATTTCACTCATTTTTTGTTTTTCATAAAGCAGATTTTTAGAAAGAGTGAACAGCCGACACGTGTTTCGCCCTATGTGGCTGATGGGGCCAGGGCTTTCTCAAGGCTAATCTTTACATTCTAATATCATAGTATCAGCGATGAGTCTGTACATTTTCAAATTAATGATAAGACATTGTGATTGAAATCCAATACTTGGTGGTCATGAGAAGAGTCGTATCTCGTCGGGTCATAGGATAACATGTAATTAAAACACATAGTAAAATACGTTTTAGGGCAAGATGCATTATGACCACACATTTTGTAAAATGCTGCTTCTATGCCTATTACTTTGCTTTTTAATATATATACATATCCTTTAATCATAACATTCTCCCAGCACAGTGACGCATTTCGGCCTGACAGCCTTGATCACACTCACCGGCGATAGTGCAAAACACCTCCTTAAAGTGCATGTGATTATTACCAAACATAAAAAAGGGGACTAAAAATGCATTCACAACATAGCGCCATCTTGAATTAGTCTTCAAATCAACTAAAGTCATGCAAAAAACTTCTCTTTTATAATTTTATTTATAAATCGTACTGGCTTTTCTACATAGTTCATGCCTATAAAATGCCTATAAAATCTTACGCATACAAACATTTGCACATCTTGACACACACACACATATATATATATGTGAGATGTCATCAGTGATGTCATTAGTGATGTCACTGACCATGTCATGAGTGATGTAATATGTGATGTCATCAGCAGTGCATTGCACTGCGAGTTATAGTTAGCCCAGCTAACTATAATGGCTGAATTTCTCTGGTTTTGTCAGAGTGAAATGTCAGCCTAACTATAACATTCCTGTAACCTGTGGTTCTTTCAGTTAATATCTAAGGTTTTTTTAAATGCTAATTCCTAAATATAACGTCCCTGAAACCTGTGGCTTTTTCAGTGAATTTCTAAGGTTTTTTTAAATGCTAATTCCTAACTATAATGTCCCTGAAACCTGTGTTTTTTCAGTGAATTTCTAAGGTTTTTTAAATGCTAATTTCTAACTATAACTTCCCTGAAACCTGTGTTTTTTTTCAGTGAATTCCTAAGGTTTTTTAAATGCTAATTGCTAACTATAACATCCCTGAAACCTGTTTTTTTAGTGAATATATATATACATATACAAAAAAGATTTTTAAAATATATTTTAATGTGTGACTGTAATAGTAATGCCTGGGTGATTGGATGACTGCATGACTAGTGCATGTGTGATTGTCTTAGTGCATGCGTAGTGCCTGGCTGATTGGATGAGTGCATGGGTAGTGCCTCAGTGAATGCATGAGTGCAAAGGTAGTGCCTGGGTGATTGAATGAGTGCATGGGTAGTGCCTGAGTAAATGGATTAGTGCAAGGGTAGTGCCTGGCTCATTAGATGAGTGCATGGGTAGTGTCTGGGTGATTGGATGAATGCATGGGTAGTGCCTGAGTGAATAGTTGAGTGTAATAGTAGAGCCTGGGTGATTGGAAGAGTGATAAAAAGAGGAAGAAAGGTGCCAAAAGAAGAAGAAAGGTGCAGAAAGAGGAAGAAAGGCACAGAAAGAAGCAAGAGAAGTGCAGAGAGAAGCAAGAGAGGTGCAGAAAGAGGCAAGAGAGGTGCAGAAAGAAGCAAGAGAAGTGCAGATAGAGGAAGAATGGTGCAGAAAGAAGCAAGAGAAGTGCAGAAAGAGGCAATAGAAGTGCAGAAAGACTCAAGAGAAGTGCAGAAAGAGGCAAGAGGAGTGCAGAAAGAGGCAAGGGAGGTGCAGAAAGAAGCAAGAGAGGTGCAGAGAGAGGCAAGAGAGGTGCAGAAAGAGGAAGAAAGGTGCAGAAAGAAGCAAGAGAAGTGCAGAAAGAAGCAAGAGAGGCGCAGAAAGATGGAAGAGAAGTGCAGAAAGAAGCAACAGAAGTGCAGAAAGAAGCAAGAGAGGTGCAGAAAGAAGCAAGAGAGGTGCAGAAAGAAGAGAGTGAGGTGCAGAAAGAAGCAAGTGAGGTGCAGAAAGAGGCAAAGAGAGGTGCAGAAAGAAGCAAGAGAAGTGCAGATAGAGGAAGAATGGTACAGAAAGAAGCAAGAGAAGTGCAGAAAGAGGCAATAGAAGTGCAGAAAGAGTCAAGAGAAGTGCAGAGAGAGGCAAGAGAAGTGCAGAAAGAGGCAAGGGAGGTGCAGAAAGAAGCAAGAGAGGTGCAGAGAGAGGCAAGAGAGGTGCAGAAAGAGGAAGAAAGGTGCAGAAAGAAGCAAGAGAAGTGCAGAAAGAAGCAAGAGTGGTGCAGAAAGATAGAAGAGAAGTGCAGAAAGAATCAAGAGAAGTGCAGAAAGAGGCAACAGATGTGCAGAAAGAGGAAGAAAGGTACAGAATGAAGCAAGAGAGGTGCAGAAAGAAGAGAGTGAGGTGCAGAAAGAAGCAAGTGAGGTGAAGAGAGAGGCAAGAGAGGTGCAGAAAGAAGCAAGAGAAGTGCAGATAGAGGAAGAATGGTGCAGAAAGAAGCAAGAGAAGTGCAGAAAGAGGCAATAGAAGTGCAGAAAGAGTCAAGAGAAGTGAAGAGAAGTCAAGAGAAGTGCAGAAAGAGGCAAGAGAAGTGCAAGAGAAGTGCAGAAAGAGGCAAGGGAGGTGCAGAAAGAAGCAAGAGAGGTGCAGAGAGAGGCAAGAGAGGTGCAGAAAGAGGAAGAAAGGTGCAGAAAGAAGCAAGCCAGGAGCAGAAAGAAGCAAGAGAAGTGCAGAAAGAGTCAAGAGAAGTGCAGAAAGAGGCAAGAGAAGTGCAGAAAGAGGCAAGGGAGGTGCAGAAAGTAGCAAGAGAGAGGCAAGAAAGGTGCAGAAAGAGGAAGAAAGGTGCAGAAAGAAGCAAGAGAAGTGCAGAAAGAAGCAAGAGAGGTGCAGAAAGATAGAAGAGAAGTGCAGAAAGAATCAAGAGAAGTGCAGAAAGAGGCAACAGATGTGCAGAAAGAGGAAGAAAGGTACAGAATGAAGCAAGAGAGGTGCAGAAAGAAGAGAGTGAGGTGCAGAAAGAAGCAAGTGAGGTGCAGAGAGAGGCAAGAGATGTGCAGAAAGAAGCAAGAGAAGTGCAGATAGAGGAAGAATGGTGCAGAAAGAAGCAAGAGAGGTGCAGAAAGAGGCAATAGAAGTGCAGAAAGAGTCAAGAGAGGTGCAGAAAGAGGCAAGACAAGTGCAGAAAGAGGCAACAGATGTGCAGAAAGAGGAAGAAAGGTACAAAATGAAGCAAGAGAGGTACAGAAAGAAGCAAGGGAAGTAATGAAAGAGGCAAGAGAGGTGCAGAAAGGTGCAAGAGAGGTGCAGAAAGAGGCAAGAGAAATGCAGAAAGAAGCAAGAGAACTGCAGAGAGAGGAAGAAAGGTGCAGAAAGAGGTAAAAAAGCGCAGAAAGAAGAAAGAGAGGTACAGAAAGAGGCAAGAGAGGTGCAGAAAGAGGTAAGAGAGGTGCAGAAAGAAGTAAGAGAGGTACAGAAAGAGGCAAGAGAGGTGCAGAAAGAGGCAAGAGAGGTACAGAAAGAAGCAAGAGAGATGCAGAAAGAAGCAAGGGAGGTGCAGAAAGAAGCAAGAGGTGCAGAAAGAGGCAAGAAAGGTGCAGAAAGTGGCAAGAGAAGTGCTGAAAGGAGAAGAAAGCTGCAGAAAGAGGAAGAAAGTCACAGAAAGAAGAAGAAAGGCGCAGAAAGAGGAAGAAAGGCGCAGAAAGAAGCAAGAGAAGTGCAGAAAGAAGAGAGTGGGGTACAGAAAGAAGCAAGAAAGGTGCAGAAAGAGGCAAGAGAAGTGCAGAAAGAGGGACCAGATGTGCAGAAAGAGGAAGAAAGGTGCAGAAAGAAGCAAGAAAAGTGATGAAAGAGGCAAGAGAGGTGCAGAAAGAAGCAAGGGAAGTGCAGAAAGACGCAAGAGAGGTGCAGAGAGAAGCAAGAGAGGTGCAGAAAGAAGCGAGAAAGGTGAAGAAAGAGGCAAGAGAGGTGCAGAGAGTGGCAAGAGAGGTACAGAAATAGGCAAGAGAGGTGCAGAAAGAAGCAAGATAGGTGCAGAAAGAAGCAAGAGAGATGCAGAAAGAAGCAAGAGAGGTGCAGAAAGAGGCAAGAGAGGTGCAGAAAGAGGCAATAGAAGTGCAGAAAGAGTCAAGAGAGGTGCAGAAAGAGGCAAGAGAAGTGCAGAAAGAGGCAACAGATGTGCAGAAAGAGGAAGAAAGGTACAAAATGAAGCAAGAGATGTACAGAAAGAAGCAAGTGAGGTGAAGAGAGAGGCAAGAGAGGTGCAGAAAGAAGCAAGAGAAGTGCAGATAGAGGAAGAATGGTGCAGAAAGAAGCAAGAGAAGTGCAGAAAGAGGCAATAGAAGTGCAGAAAGAGTCAAGAGAAGTGCAGAAAGAGGCAAGAGAAGTGCAGAAAGAGGCAAGGGAGGTGCAGAAAGAAGCAAGAGAGTTGCAGAGAGAGGCAAGAGAGGTGTAGAAAGAGGAAGAAAGGTGCAGAAAGAAGCAAGCCAGGTGCAGAAAGAAGCAAGAGAGGTGCAGAAAGATAGAAGAGAAGTGCAGAAAGAATCAAGAGAAGTGCAGAAAGAGGCAACAGATGTGCAGAAAGAGGAAGAAAGGTACAGAATGAAGCAAGAGAGGTGCAGAAAGAAGAGAGTGAGGTGCAGAAAGAAGCAAGTGAGGTGCAGAGAGAGGCAAGAGAAGTGCAGAAAGAGGCAACAGATGTGCAGAAAGAGGAAGAAAGGTACAAAATGAAGCAAGAGAGGTACAGAAAGAAGCAAGGGAAGTAATGAAAGAGGCAAGAGAGGTGCAGAAAGGTGCAAGAGAGGTGCAGAAAGAGGCAAGAGAAATGCAGAAAGAAGCAAGAGAACTGCAGAGAGAGGAAGAAAGGTGCAGAAAGAGGTAAAAAAGCGCAGAAAGAAGAAAGAGAGGTACAGAAAGAGGCAAGAGAGGTGCAGAAGGAGGTAAGAGAGGTGCAGAAAGAAGTAACAGAGGTACAGAAAGAGGCAAGAGAGGTGCAGAAAGAGGCAAGAGAGGTACAGAAAGAAGCAAGAGAGATGCAGAAAGAAGCAAGTGAGGTGCAGAAAGAAGCAAGAGGTGCAGAAAGAGGCAAGAAAGGTGCAGAAAGTGGCAAGAGAAGTGCTGAAAGGAGAAGAAAGCTGCAGAAAGAGGAAGAAAGTCACAGAAAGAAGAAGAAAGGCGCAGGAAGAGGAAGAAAGGCGCAGAAAGAAGCAAGAGAAGTGCAGAAAGAAGAGAGTGAGGTACAGAAAGAAGCAAGAAAGGTGCAGAAAGAGGCAAGAGAAGTGCAGAAAGAGGGACCAGATGTGCAGAAAGAGGAAGAAAGGTGCAGAAAGAAGCAAGAAAAGTGATGAAAGAGGCAAGAGAGGTGCAGAAAGAAGCAAGGGAAGTGCAGAAAGACGCAAGAGAGGTGCAGAGAGAAGCAAGAGAGGTGCAGAAAGAAGCGAGAAAGGTGAAGAAAGAGGCAAGAGAGGTGCAGAGAGTGGCAAGAGAGGTACAGAAATAGGCAAGAGAGGTGCAGAAAGAAGCAAGATAGGTGCAGAAAGAAGCAAGAGAGATGCAGAAAGAAGCAAGATAGGTGCAGAAAGAGGCAAGAGAGGTGCAGAAAGAGTCAAGAGAGGTGCAGAAAGAGGCAAGAGAAGTGCAGAAAGAGGCAACAGATGTGCAGAAAGAGGAAGAAAGGTACAAAATGAAGCAAGAGAGGTACAGAAAGAAGCAAGTGAGGTGAAGAGAGAGGCAAGAGAGGTGCAGAAAGAAGCAAGAGAAGTGCAGATAGAGGAAGAATGGTGCAGAAAGAAGCAAGAGAAGTGCAGAAAGAGGCAATAGAAGTGCAGAAAGAGTCAAGAGAAGTGCAGAAAGAGGCAAGAGAAGTGCAGAAAGAAGCAAGGGAGGTGCAGAAAGAAGCAAGAGAGTTGCAGAGAGAGGCAAGAGAGGTGTAGAAAGAGGAAGAAAGGTGCAGAAAGAAGCAAGCCAGGTGCAGAAAGAAGCCAGAGAGGTGCAGAAAGATAGAAGAGAAGTGCAGAAAGAATCAAGAGAAGTGCAGAAAGAGGCAACAGATGTGCAGAAAGAGGAAGAAAGGTACAGAATGAAGCAAGAGAGGTGCACAAAGAAGAGAGTGAGGTGCAGAAAGAAGCAAGTGAGGTGCAGAGAGATGCAAGAGAAGTGCAGAAAGAGGCAACAGATGTGCAGAAAGAGGAGGAAAGGTACAAAATGAAGCAAGAGAGGTACAGAAAGAAGCAAGGGAAGTGATGAAAGAGGCAAGAGAGGTGCAGAAAGAAGCAAGAGAGGTGCAGAAAGAGGCAAGAGAAATGCAGAAAGAAGCAAGAGAACTGCAGAAAGAGGAAGAAAGGTGCAGAAAGAGGTAGAAAAGCGGAGAAAGAAGAAAGAGAGGTGCAGAAAGAGACAAGAGAGGTGCAGAAAGAGGTAAGAGAGGTGCAGGAAGAAGTACGAGAGGTACAGAAAGAGGCAAGAGAGGTGCAGAAAGAGGCAAGAGAGGTACAGAAAGAAGCAAGAGAGATGCAGAAAGAAGCAAGTGAGGTGCAGAAAGAAGCAAGAGAGGTGCAGAAAGAGGCAAGAAAGGTGCAGAAAGTGGCAAGAGAAGTGCAGAAAGGAGAAGAAAGCTGCAGAAAGAGGAAGAAAGTCACAGAAAGAAGACGAAAGGCGCAGAAAGAAGAAGAAAGGCGCAGAAAGAAGCAAGAGAAGTGCAGAAAGAAGAGAGTGAGGTACAGAAAGAAGCAAGAAAGGTGCAGAAAGAGGCAAGAGAAGTGCAGAAAGAGGGAACAGATGTGCAGAAAGAGGAAGAAAGGTGCAGAAAGAAGCAAGAGAAGTGATGAAAGAGGCAAGAGAGGTGCAGAAAGAAGCAAGGGAAGTGCAGAAAGAAGCAAGAGAGGTGCAGAGAGTGGCAAGAGAGGTGCAGAAAGAGGCAAGAGAGGTGCAGAAAGAAGCAAGATAGGTGCAGAAAGAAGCAAGAGAGATGCAGAAAGAAGCAAGAGAGGTGCAGAAAGAGGCAAGAGAGGTGCAGAAAGAGGGAAGAGAAGTGCAGAAAGAGGAAGAAAGGTGTAGAAAGAAGCAAGAGAAGTACAGAAAGAAGAGAGTGAGGTACAGAAAGAAACCATAGAGGTGCAGAAAGAGGCAAGAGAAGTGCAGAAAGAGGCAAGAGAGGAAGAAAGGTACAGAAAGAAGCAAGAGAGGTGCAGAAAGAACCAAGCGAGGCTCAGAAAGAGGTAAGAGAGGAGCAGAAAGAACCAAGAGAGGTGCAGAAAGAACCAAAAGAGGTGCAGAAAGTGGCAAGAGAGGTGCAGAAAGAGGCAAGAGAGGTGCGGAAAGAAGCAAGAGAGGTGCAGAAAGAAGCAAGAGAGATGCAGAAAGAAGCAAGAGAGGTGCAGAAAGAGTCAAGAGAAGTGCAGAAAGAGGCAAGAGAAGTGCAGAAAGAGGCAAGGGAGGTGCAGAAAGTAGCAAGAGGGGTGCAGAGAGAGGCAGGAAAGGTGCAGAAAGAGGAAGAAAGGTGCAGAAAGAAGCAAGAGAAGTGCAGAAAGAAGCAAGAGAGGTGCAGAAAGATAGAAGAGAAGTGCAGAAAGAATCAAGAGAAGTGCAGAAAGAGGAAGAAAGGTACAGAATGAAGCAAGAGAGGTGCAGAAAGAAGAGAGTGAGGTGCAGAAAGAAGCAAGTGAGGTGCAGAGAGAGGCAAGAGAGGTGCAGAAAGAAGCAAGAGAAGTGCAGATAGAGGAAGAATGGTGCAGAAAGAAGCAAGAGAGGTGCAGCAAGAGGCAATAGAAGTGCAGAAAGAGTCAAGAGAGGTGCAGAAAGAGGCAAGACAAGTGCAGAAAGAGGCAACAGATGAGCAGAAAGAGGAAGAAAGGTACAAAATGAATCAAGAGAGGTACAGAAAGAAGCAAGGGAAGTAATGAAAGAGGCAAGAGAGATGCAGAAAGGAGCAAAAGAGGTGCAGAAAGAGGCAAGAGAAATGCAGAAAGAAGCAAGAGAACTGCAGAAAGAGGAAGAAAGAGGCAGAAAGAGGTAGAAAAGTGCAGAAAGAAGTAAGAGAGGTGCAGAAAGAGGCAAGAGAGGTGCAGAAAGAGGCAAGAGAGGTACAGAAAGAAGCAAGAGAGATGCAGAAAGAAGCAAGTGAGATGCAGAAAGAAGCAAGAGGTGCAGAAAGAGGCAAGAAAGGTGCAGAAAGTGGCAAGAGAAGTGCTGAAAGGAGAAGAAAGCTGCAGAAAGAGGAAGAAAGTCACAGAAAGAAGACGAAAGGTGCAGAAAGAGGAAGAAAGGCGCAGAAAGAAGCAAGAGAAGTGCAGAAAGAAGAGAGTGAGGTACAGAAAGAAGCAAGAAAGGTGCAGAAAGAGGCAAGAGAAGTTCAGAAAGAGGGAACAGATGTGCAGAAAGAGGAAGAAAGGTGCAGTAAGAAGCAAGAGAAGTGATGAAAGAGGCAAGAGAGGTGCAGAAAGAAGCAAGGGAAGTGCAGAAAGAAGCAAGAGAGGTGCAGAGAGAAGCAAGAGAGGTGCAGAAAGAAGCGAGAAAGGTGAAGAAAGAGGCAAGAGAGGTGCAGAGAGTGGCAAGAGAGGTACAGAAATAGGCAAGAGAGGTGCAGAAAGAAGCAAGATAGGTGCAGAAAGAAGCAAGATAGGTGCAGAAAGAAGCAAGAGAGGTGCAGAAAGAAGCAAGAGAGGTGCAGAAAGAGGCAAGAGAAGTGCAGAAAGAGGACGAAAGGTGCAGAAAGAGGAAGAAAGGTATAGAAAGAAGCAAGAGAAGTACAGAAAGAAGAGAGTGAGGTACAGAAAGAAACAATAGAGGTGCAGAAAGAGGCAAGAGAAGTGCAGAAAGAGGCAAGAGAGGAAGAAAGGTACAGAAAGAAGCAAGAGAGGTGCAGAAAAAAGCAGGAGAAGTGATGAAAGAGGCAAGAGAAGTGCAGAAAGAAGCAAGAGAGGTGCAGAAAGAAGCAAGAGAGGTGCAGAAAGAACCAAGCGAGGCTCAGAAAGAGGTAAGAGAGGAGCAGAAAGAACCAAGAGAGGTGCAGAAAGAACCAAAAGAGGTGCAGAAAGTGGCAAGAGAGGTGCAGAAAGAGGCAAGAGAGGTGCGAAAAGAAGCAAGAGAGGTGCAGAAGGAAGCAAGAGAGATGCAGAAAGAAGCAAGAGAGGTGCAGAAAGAGTCAAGAGAAGTGCAGAAAGAGGCAAGAGAAGTGCAGAAAGAGGCAAGGGAGGTGCAGAAAGTAGCAAGAGAGGTGCAGAGAGAGGCAAGAAAGGTGCAGAAAGAGGAAGAAAGGTGCAGAAAGAAGCAAGAGAAGTGCAGAAAGAAGCAAGAGAGGTGCAGAAAGATAGAAGAGAAGTGCAGAAAGAATCAAGAGAAGTGCAGAAAGAGGAAGAAAGGTACAGAATGAAGCAAGAGAGGTGCAGAAAGAAGAGAGTGAGGTGCAGAAAGAAGCAAGTGAGGTGCAGAGAGAGGCAAGAGAGGTGCAGAAAGAAGCAAGAGAAGTGCAGATAGAGGAAGAATGGTGCAGAAAGAAGCAAGAGAGGTGCAGCAAGAGGCAATAGAAGTGCAGAAAGAGTCAAGAGAGGTGCAGAAAGAGGCAAGACAAGTGCAGAAAGAGGCAACAGATGTGCAGAAAGAGGAAGAAAGGTACAAAATGAAGCAAGAGAGGTACAGAAAGAAGCAAGGGAAGTAATGAAAGAGGCAAGAGAGATGCAGAAAGGAGCAAGAGAGGTGCAGAAAGAGGCAAGAGAAATGCAGAAAGAAGCAAGAGAACTGCAGAAAGAGGAAGAAAGAGGCAGAAAGAGGTAGAAAAGTGCAGAAAGAAGTAAGAGAGGTGCAGAAAGAGGCAAGAGAGGTGCAGAAAGAGGCAAGAGAGGTACAGAAAGAAGCAAGAGAGATGCAGAAAGAAGCAAGTGAGATGCAGAAAGAAGCAAGAGGTGCAGAAAGAGGCAAGAAAGGTGCAGAAAGTGGCAAGAGAAGTGCTGAAAGGAGAAGAAAGCTGCAGAAAGAGGAAGAAAGTCACAGAAAGAAGACGAAAGGTGCAGAAAGAGGAAGAAAGGCGCAGAAAGAAGCAAGAGAAGTGCAGAAAGAAGAGAGTGAGGTACAGAAAGAAGCAAGAAAGGTGCAGAAAGAGGCAAGAGAAGTTCAGAAAGAGGGAACAGATGTGCAGAAAGAGGAAGAAAGGTGCAGTAAGAAGCAAGAGAAGTGATGAAAGAGGCAAGAGAGGTGCAGAAAGAAGCAAGGGAAGTGCAGAAAGAAGCAAGAGAGGTGCAGAGAGAAGCAAGAGAGGTGCAGAAGGAAGCGAGAAAGGTGAAGAAATAGGCAAGAGAGGTGCAGAGAGTGGCAAGAGAGGTACAGAAATAGGCAAGAGAGGTGCAGAAAGAAGCAAGATAGGTGCAGAAAGAAGCAAGAGAGGTGCAGAAAGAAGCAAGAGAGGTGCAGAAAGAGGCAAGAGAAGTGCAGAAAGAGGCAAGAGAAGTGCAGAAAGAGGCAAGGGAGGTGCAGAAAGAAGCAAAAGAGGTGCAGAGAGAGGCAAGAAAGGTGCAGAAAGAGGAGGAAAGGTGCAGAAAGAAGCAAGAGAAGTACAGAAAGAAGCAAGAGAGGTGCAGAAAGATAGAAGAAAAGTGCAGAAAGAATCAAGAGAAGTGCAGAAAGAGGCAACAGATGTGCAGAAAGAGGAAGAAAGGTACAGAATGAAGCAACAGAGGTACAGAAAGAAGAGAGTGAGGTGCAGAAAGAAGCAAGTGAGGTGCAGAGAGAGGCAAGAGAGGTGCAGAAAGAAGCAAGAGAAGTGCAGATAGAGGAAGAATGGTGCAGAAAGAAGCAAAAGAGGTGCAGAAAGAGCCAATAGAAGTGCAGAAAGAGTCAAGAGAGGTGCAGAAAGAGGCAAGAGAAGTGCAGAAAGATGCAACAGATATGCAGAAAGAGTAAGAAAGGTACAAAATGAAGCAAGAGAGGTACAGAAAGAAGCAAGGGAAGTGATGAAAGAGGCAAGAGAGGTGCAGAAAGGAGCAAGAGAGGTGCAGAAAGAGGCAAGAGAAATGCAGAAAGAAGCAAGAGAGCTGCGGAAAGAGGAAGAAAGGTGCAGAAAGAGGTAGAAAAGCACAGAAAGAAGAAAGAGAGGTGCAGAAAGAGGCAAGAGAGGTGCAGAAAGAGGTAAGAGAGGTGCAGAAAGAAGTAAGAGAGGTACAGAAAGAGGCAAGAGAGGTGCAGAAAGAGGCAAGAGAGGTACAGAAAGAAGCAAGAGAGATGCAGAAAGAAGCAAGTGAGGTGCAGAAAGAAGCAAGAGAGGTGCAGAAAGAGGCAAGAAAGGTGCAGAAAGTGGCAAGAGAAGTGCAGAAAGGAGAAGAAAGCTGCAGAAAGAGGAAGAAAGTCACAGAAAGAAGAAGAAAGGCG